>CM034547.1:1800000-2308094 GCA_020055645.1 Tomocerus qinae
GACTCTCATCTCCAGGGCATGTGCTTCCCCAACAATAAGGCGGAGATAATATCCTCTCTTTTCCTGCCCCTCATCTATATACTTCAAATCTCCCTTTGTTATACTTACTCCTATACACACTCACCATAGGCCTACATATTTACTTACGTGAGATAACACCAACTAACGTGCCAGGCTGGCTGGCCTTCTGCTGTTGTCTCACACAACAGAAGCTGCTTTCACTCACACAATATGAATATCTATATTATTATACCTACAAGCTCCACTCACTCAACTCCCGGTAAACCATATGGGTATCTTCTCACATATCGTAATCGTGTCATACTCACCCACCTAACCTACCTACGTATAACAACCGCTTTATAGTGTTACTTCTCAACAACCATCATCATCCGCTAGAGTTGGGATCCAGTCCAAACACCTAACTAAATAAACTATCTTGTCATACTCTAAATCACTACTCAATCAACAACTCTCAGAAAACAAAGTTACGCAGCCAAATCAATCCCTTAAAAGTTTAAATTAAACCACTCGAGCAGTAATGTCTTGGCACATCAGGCAATAATACAAGAATAAAAACTTTGAGAATAGATATGGGTCCATTATGGCCTAACAGTCACATTAATTATATGAACCTTAAACCTCCATCAATGTGAAAATGGAAGTATTACTGAAGTATTTTACTATGAAAAATTCTTATAACTTAAAATACTTTTAAAAACATTTTTATAATATAGTGGGTCAACTTTAACCGCATGTTGATTTCTAGTGGTGTCAAGGCTTCCTTCCAAAGTAAAGTTGAAAAGCTGAGAAAAGTTATAGTGACAAAGAAAGTACTTTAAGCTACATATCGTCTGCTTAACATTACAAAGTAACAAGCCATTTTATCATGGCTGTGCTACAAAGTAACAAACCATTTTATCATGGCAGCGACAATGTACCAAACCACTGTATCAGGAGTTAGGTTTGTTACCTTGTCGCAGTCATGATAAAATTGCTTGTTACTTTGTAATGTTAAGCAGATGATATTATGTAACTAACTGTCTATACAAACTGTTGTAAAGAAGTGAAATGTGTGTTTGGTAACAACTTTGGTTCATTTAGAACTGTATAACCTACTGCATTAAGGCCTTAGGTATAGATAATGTGCGGCAAGTGAAAGTTATAAGGCCACATAAACACACACAGCCGTAGAACTACAGAATAGCGTCAGACCGGCCATGTAGGGTCGCGCTCACATTTTCAATGTTCCGCGCTTAGCCTGACTTTGATTATTTTACACTGTATAAAGAAATCTACTCATAAACAAGAATTTTTGACCTGAAATGTTAATAATTCCACAATAATAGTCATTGAAGACTGAAGAACGTTTGTTGTCCGTTTTTGCTGCGAATCAAATTGGTCAATCTCCATTTAAGTTTACAAATTTGATCTGTTTTTTACAGCCCTATGGAAACAGCCTAGCCATCATATCCAAAATGACTTTCGTACAGGGCAGTAGGGCGTGACATAGCTTTCACAGGTTAAAATCAATTTTAACACACACCGGACGGGCGACAAATGTAGCCCTATGGTAATTTAGTTAGTATGGAAGGGATTACCGGCGCAGTCACTCCGGTAACAAAGTCAACAGTTACCTTACTTTCTACAGTGAGTATAGGTCGTATCTCCTCCTGTACATCGATGTTGAAAGAATACCACAATAAATAGACATAGAAAGGTTAGAGTGCAGATACAATACATTTAGATGGAGCGTGGGTGTACCTGACTGAGTTGCAAGAAATACTGGTTGAGGTAATTCTCAGATTGTGTCTGACCTATATTATTTAGAGCGGTCAATCTGGATGTAATTGTACGATGTCAGTATTGAAATATATTGAGTAGAGGTTGTTGGAGATGTCGATCCCAACTCGTGGGTGTTGGGCAGAGTGGAGGGATTGTGTGCGAGAGAGGAGCAGAGTAAGTGAGGATAGGTCTTTAACCGAAGGCGACCCAAGTTGGCTATAGATCTGTGTGTATTATAGGCAGCTCAGCTAACGGCTCACATCTCCTTTCTACTTGTATGGCCAATATCCTTATATGACACGGCACTATCAACTTCAATGTGAACACGGAGTATCAACCATTATGTTAACTATATACTACTACCCAACCAGCCAAACCTATATATTATGTACTGACACAACTCTCAAACTAGACCCACTATATCGTCTCCCCACTCTCCATCCACTTTTCGGTTCTCATTTCTTTCCACAGAGAGAGACTCTCGCTGTCCTTCTTGCTTCTTCCACAGCCCCTTCCTGCAACTCCACTACTCAATCAAATCTGCAGAAAGTCATTTTCACACATCTAGAAATCTGTTTGCTTCCTCACTGCAGAAATGTAGAATATCAGTTTCTGTCCTTCCGACTAGCATGCTAATTTATTAATACTCCTGGGCAATAAACAGTAAATTAGCCCTAAATTGAATAAAAGGAGAATAATTTTATTGACTAGAAATGTGTTTGTTATGTCATACAGTTTCAGAAAGACAGATTTTTAGAACAGGGACTTACTAAGAATTTTCTCATCCAAGCATAAAAATAAAGTACATGATTTTGATTTCTGGGTTAATGCATCATTAAAAGTATTCTCCATTTCCAGGATTATTGGCCTACATTGAAATACTAAGAAAAAGTTTGGAGTTTCAAATTTAATCTTTATTGTCAGTTTGCATCAGTATTATCGTTCCGCTGCCACAGTTCTCTCTTTGTATTCGAAAGACAATGGGTCATATGTTGCAATACAAAGGCTTAACTTCAGCGCAAACTTCGAGTCGAGCAAATCAACGTGGGAGGTCCATTGTAATGCAACATATGATCCATTGTCTTTCGAATACAAAGAGAGAACTGTGGCAGCGGTACCATAATACAAGTACAGGGGCATGGGCTGTTCTCCAGCCGCCGACATAAAAAGAGTTTGAATGTCAATGCATAGAAACACTGCTGTTAAGTTTTAAATCTTTTGAGCTAAATAATCATTCTTTATTCAAACTTTATGTGTTACTTAAAAAGAAATCGAAAGTTCAGTTATTAAAATTATGTGAAAGATAAATATTGGAGAAACAAGTTCGGCTCTGTCTCATGAACTGTACAGGACTCTATAGTATAAAAAATGTAGATCTTGCACATTTCAAGTAAAACCAATCAGTAATAATAATAATTTAAAGTTTATTGCGCATACGACATAATTGAAGATCGATCTCTGACCTCACTAATGCATCATCCCCGCCTGTCAAAGATTTAGTAAACCTGACTATAGCAGGGGACTAATTTTCTGGCTACAGCAAACAGTAAAGAAATCAGACTGCAAAATCCGCGTAGCTTCTGTATGTATATGTTTATAGTACACGTCTGTGTGTGGGGACAAAGATTTTTGACGCGAATTGCAATCAATTTCCAGAGATTAGGATTGAGATATTCCAAAAAAGTAACACTAGCTACCGCCTTGTGCGGGTAAAGGGAGTATATAAGGAGGGAATTAAAGCAAATCCATTAGCAGGAAAATAGAAGATGGAAAAGCCTCCTAATAATAGAATGAAATAACAGACGAAATCAGAGAAATAGGAGAACGGAGGAGGAAAATATCTAAAACACAAGGAAAAGACTCGGGAGATTTTTGTTACATTATTACAGAGAAAGAAGTCAAAGCTTCAGTTAGTTAGGCTTTTCTCTTTATTACAGAATATACGTAGAAATGTCATTTGAATATAACAAACATTATCACGCTCCGAGGATTGTTCGCAAGAAAGAACTCCCTTCTTCTCTCACTGACTGTCCCTATAATATTACACTCTTCATGCCTAATATACGGCATCAACACCATACATCCCCGAACAAACCCGGGCATCTTAAGAGATTGGAAAAGTAGTGGAGGGCTGATTTCGGGCTATAAAAAGCAGAAAAGTGGTTGAGAGTGGGAAAGGGAGTTTTATGGCAGACATGTAGATGTTGATATAATTTGGAGAGAGTGGAGAGTAGGAACGGCGTGAGAGAGCTGATCAAAGATTCCACACATTTCGGTTTGATGGGAACAAAACGCCCTTTTGATTTTTCACTCGCTGAGCCATTCAGTCAAGTCGTGTGAAAAGAAAAGGTTCATTTGCAAATCAAGTTACACGATTGATCTTTCCATGCCAATCCGAACCAATTCCAATCCGACTCGCACTGCATCGCACATAACGGTAGCTTTCTGCTGGCAAACACAGCCAGATAATATTCCATCCACTTTTCCTCTTTCTTTCGTTAACATTTCGTCAACTGCAGGATATCACAAAGCACTCCTCATGCACAAATTGAATATTTATCCTCCGCTCTGTATTTTTCCAACACACTAACCAACCAGCCTAGCTAAGCACATTCCCTATCTCCCTGCCTCGTCGTCGGGCCTGTCAACCTACGGCTCAACTCACATCTATCCTCTGCACAAAAAGGTGTACGTATTTCGCCTGTCTTTATACGCATCTTATGGAAAATGCATTATTCAATTTGTGACTGGGAGCAAATACAAAATTATTGCTGATGTTGTTGCCAAATATTCCGTAGATAAGTAGGTTACCAAATGATGTCCCCTCTTTCATTGTTCGACTATTGACCACTGAACATAATATATAGATTAATTTTTAATTTACTTGAGGCACTTTGGCTCTCCTCCTCCCGAAATCCAAAAAAGAATTTGTTTTTCAAAATGTAAAACAATTCCACTCCACGAAATGCCATTTTAACTTTTAACTCATTTTCTTCAAAACAGACCAGAAATCCTCCCTTGGAAGTGTCTTTCATTCTCAGAAAATATTTCCTTAGTTGACATTTTCCGAAGGTAAATAAATGCCATTCTGGCCTTTAAGCAATAATATCTTGCTTGTTTAAACCCAGCTTTATCATTCCAAATGGTATATTTCAAGAATTTATTTAAATGGAATCGCAACTTTTTAATGATTTAAATAAATGCGACCAACAAAGTGTACACAACTTGTTAATTTATTAACGGCATTTAGCATAATTCTGAGTCTGAGATCACTGTGTGGCAATAATATTATAAAAGTACAAAAAAGTGAATATGAATTTGGAAAATGGGTTGGTGATAACAGAATTTACGATGTGAAAGAAATTGTTTGAGAAGAGAAGGAGTCTAATTGATTGTTAAGTTATTTGGTCATTTTGTTAGCGGAATTATGAGTCGGTAAAACTCCAGCGGCATTGTTGATCTTGCTGTTGTGTTTGGAGCTGGAAATGGAAGCTGATCTTCCGAAAACGTAGTTCTTGGTGCTCTTCTTGATCTTATTACTTTGTAGCCAGTTATGTCCCCAACAGCCGACATAGGCCCGGTAGTCTTCGGTGATGACGGCGAGGAAGGCGGCGGAGGCCTTGGCTGAGGGCAGACAGGGCCCGACGGCCTGGAGAAGCAACGGATCTGCGCGGACGGCGGCGATGAAGTCCTCGTAAGTGATCTGCCCGTCTCGGTCAACGTCCAGCTTCTTCATGGCGATCTCCACGATCTCCTTCTCCACTTCTTCGATCTCGTCGTTGTCCACTCCGTAGCCGGGATGAATGCAGCCCCGCAGACAATGGAACAGCTCTTCGCGAGCCAGAGATCGATCTCCATTCATGTCGTACACAAAATAAACAAATTCAATCAGCTCGTCCAACTCCCCTCGCAGCATCACCGACAGCCCCTTCACCCATTCAGTCTCATCAATCTGTCAGCAATAAAAAATACTTACTTTTACTCTCTGCTCAACACAACTTAATATTATCTTCCACTAAACGCTTAATTGTTTAGTTTTGTGGCGTTTTAGGGGATTTTAGGGTTGACCATTACATGAGTTTATTTTCAAAGACAAATATTTTAACATATCCTAAATAACAACCCTCTATACCCCTCGAGACTCATTCTGTATGCACTTCTGAGAATGGTATATCACATGTGGAAGTAAACTTATTTAGAAGTGTATACAATTAATGATACTGTACTATTTCAGAAATCCTTCCTCGGAACTGTACACAATATTCCTCGAAAAATTTCTAAAACACATGTTCCGACAAAAATAATAATGGCTAGTCAATTAATTCCTTTAAAGCTGTTTTGTTCCCCTATAAATCCTGACGTAAAATTAGACTCAATGTTTAAAAATTTTGAATACTTACCACTCCATCGAAATCCCGATCGAATGCACGAAATGTCAAATCCAACATTACATCATCCGTTATATCAAATATCGTGTGAAGGATCTCTCGGAATTTCAACCGATCTACTTTACCTTGCTTATTGATCCTTTCGTAAATCAGTAATAGATTCTTGCACTAAATAAAACGAAATATTTATTTACTATCAACCGATATCTGTAATTTGTGTTAAGGATAATGTTTTCAGGAAATATTTAATGCGGTATACTAGCAGATTGATGTAGTGTAAATTGGCACATTTATTAGAGAACCTCTTCGCTATTAAAATGGGTGGCCAAAGCCAATTGATCCGCAATTGTATGAATTGCTTGAATTTGAGCTAATCCTCGTCTCGGCATGACAATTTTGTAAATGAAGGGGATGACTATTTTGCAGCAGAGCAAGTTTTTCAAAAAATGCGATACCTGTGGTCGCTTAAGGGAAGACTTCCTGCCACTCTGCACAACTAGTCCAATAGATAGACTTCTACTACTTCCAATCAGAGCTTTATGAGATTAGTGGCGTATTATTATCATGGCTAAAGTTTAACGAATGGCAATATAAAATTGACGGTCATAGACTTGATATTTTGATTATTGGTCTAGTTTCGACCCTTGGACTCTATGACAACATTATAGTATGAACACATCACATCATCAATTGCGTTGCGTTGGGCTTTTCCTGCCCCACTGCAAAGAGTCGACCTGAAGTATTGTCTAGAATCTATACTCAATTGCCTCAGCAATAGGGTATAGTATCGTTAACTCTAATAAACGGCTCCTGTTTGCCACGGAATCCGTGGCAAACAGAGCTGGTGGCCCACAATGAGGAAAGGTGGAAATGAAAGGAGGCGGCCAAAATATCCATGGTTATTATAATAAATAATAAATTTTGGCCGCCTCCCTTCATTTCTACCTTGCCTCATGTCGGCCACCACCTCTGTTTACCATGGATTCCGTGGCAAACAGGAGCCAATTTTTAGAGCTAGCGATACTATACCCGATTGCTGAGGCAATTGAGTATAGATTCTAGACAACCTGAAGTACTGGAAAAATGAATCGAACTGATTCTTACATTTTAACTTTTGATGGACTTGCCTTTTACATTCAGAGTTTACATCCGAAATGCAGTTTATCATTACTTTTACAAAAGTCAAGAATCAATAGAATCATGATTCAGGTTAACATGGCTTAATTATATCATCATATTAGTACATTGTGACATTGCTTACTGTTTGTTCCATGGTAGTTTGGTATTACCCATTGCGGAGTGGCACTTGGATACGCATTCTGATTGGATGAAATTTTTTGAAATCCAGCCTTCTGATTGGCTATTGCTATAACGAATATTTTATAGATTCCCCAGATGGGGAAATTTTAGCTACACTTTACAATTTACTACAAATTACAATGCACTGCATGAATATTATACACAGGATGCACACAAAGATTATAACTTTGCAAGGTACAACAACGGAATCATTCTCATTCTACTATTATGAATCATTTACCGCGTATAGTAATTGAAAATCATGATGTTGAAGTGTGAAATGTGAATTATTGATAAACTGCCTCCGATTGGGACAGATGACACATTCGGTTTTATTTTACTGCATTGACAGTTGCAAACACATAATTTTACTCAACCTTGTTTTCGGGCAATATTGAAAAGAAAACCAAGCATAAGAATCAGTACTGAAATTTAAAAATTAAAATTATTAAAATGCATAATAATATTACAAAATCTTACCCTATTCAGCGTGCTTTTCAAACTCATTTATAATTCTATTATTTGGTACTTTTGTTTGAAGAATTATAGACCACTCATTCTACAGATTTAGCTTTGTTTCCTAATTTTATTCAGAATTCTTTTAAGGAAAATTAAAGTTTCTGGATAATTAAAATATGGCGTAATTAATTATCAGCTTTTAACCGGGAGACTGAGGCATAAATGTTTATTAAATTGCGTCCTATTTTAATTATCCAGAAACTACTTTTCCTAATCTAAAAAAATTCAAAATCCGTAAAATTCTGAATGTTATTGTTATTACTATTATAGGTTGAATACAATTATGTGTTTGTAACTGTCAATGCAGTAAAATAAAACCGAATGTGTCATCTGTCCCAATCGGAGGCAGTTTATCAATAATTCAAACTTCAACATCATGATTTTCAATTACTATACGCAGTAAATGATTCATAATAGTAGAATGAGAATGATTCCGTTCTTGTACCTTGCAAAGTTATAATCTTTGTGTGCATCCTCCTGTGTATAATATTCATGTAGTGCATTGTAATTTGTAGTAAATTGTAAAGTGTTGCTAAAATTCCCCCATCTGGGGAATCTATAAAATATTCGTTATAGCAATAGCCAATCAGAAGGCTGGATTTCAAAATATTTCAGCCAATCAGAATGCGTATCCAAGAGCCACTCCGCAATGGGTAATACCAAACTAACATGGAACAAACAGTACGTGGTATTCAAAAGTTGATTTGTACTAATTTTATGTAAACAGTTCAGTTTGTCTAGAATCTATACCCATTGCCTAGCAATTCCTATTCCTTGGCAAATGGGTATAGTATCGTTAGCTCTAAAATATGGCTCCTGTTTGCCACGGATTCCGTGGCAAACAGGGGGGATTGCCGACAATGAGGAAAGGTGGAAATAAAGGGAGGCGGCAAAATATCCATGGTTATTATAATAAATATTAAATTTTGGCCGCCTCCTTTCATTTCTACCTTGCCTCATTGTCGGCCATCACCACTGTTTGCCACGGATTCCGTGGCAAACAGGAGCCATTTTTAGCTCGCCTGAATAAGGCAGCTTATAGAATCGCACAGTCCGTCCGTACGTCCGTCCGTCCCCACGATAACTTTCGAAAGCAATGACGGATCTTGACCAAACTAGGCAGAAACAATGTCTAGGGACCACTGACGATCCCTATTGATTTTGGGGCTAATCGGCCTATTGGTTGCCGAGGTCATTAGGTTTTATTTTAATGCATTGACAGTTGCAAACCAATAATTTTACTCAAATCTATTATAGCAATAGCAATAGCAATAACAAAGAATTTTACGACTCCACCTAGACCATATAATAATATTATACACAGAAGGATTTTGCATAAAGTCTGAAAGTTAGCTAACATATAACGAGAGATGCTACTATCTTAATAAATAATAATCTTATCTATCAGTACTGAAATTTGAAAATTAAAATAATTAAAATGCATAATAATAGTACAAATTATTACCCTATTCAGCGTTCTTTTCTAGCTCATTTATAATCCTATTATTTGGTATTTTTGTTTGCGGCTGGGGAAGCAGTGGGCTGTGAAGTAATCGTAATGAAAATCAGTAGACCCACCCAACTGTGTGGTCTATAATTCTTCAAACAAAAATACCAAATAATAGGATTATAAATGAGATAGAAAAGAACGCTGAATAGGGTTAATAGATAGCAAAAACTTATAGGGATCATAAATAAATAATAAAAATAAAATATTTACATACAGGGATACACATAGTGCTCGATGATGTTCGACAGAAGGATCTCCATCAGAACTCCTTTATTTTCCTTCGGTAAAGGACACAGGAATTGAGTTCTGATTGATGGAGATCAACGCTAGAATTTCTCCTTCTTTAGGTACGTCCGCACTGCAATCTCCGATATCAGAATCAGTTACGACGATTATACGAATATCCTGTGTATGATATTCATGTAGTGCATTGCAAATTGTAGTAAATTGTAAAGTGTTGCTAAAATTCCCCCATCTGGGGAATCTATAAAATATTCGTTATAGCAATAGCCAATCAGAAGGCTGGATTTCAAAAAATTTCAGCCAATCAGAATGCGTATCCAAGTGCCACTCCGCAATGGACAATACCATCGCTACGAGGAATGAACAGTACGTTTTAAACTACAGTGATTTAAAATTTTTTTGAAATATGATATGACGTCATTTTGACGTCACAAAACGTGAACGTGACGATGAAACGGGAAGTATAGTCTAGGCTTTATTCTAGGTGCTTATAACTCCACCCACCCAAAGTGCATAACTCAGATGAAGCCAAATAAACTTGGGGTCTGACGACGATGTATCGGTGGGATGTATCTACATGCGACATAATAATGTTATAGATAAGTAAAACTAACTCTCCTCATTTTATGTATTCCTTATTCATCACGGTGCAACTTTTTGTCCATTCCGAGTCAACAAATCTGTACCATCAGTACCAGTTTTGCCGCAGTTTAGATTTTGCATGTCGCCGACTTGTCTAGTACTAGACCTTATATTTGCCTTGCAAATAGGTCTAGACAGTTTCCTATTAAAAATGGATCCTGTTTGTAACGATATTCGTTACAAATAGTTGATAGCTATTTGAGCAAAATAATTTGCAATGGAATATTCAAATGAAATTTGAACCTCACGAGACGGTAGAACGACGCAGTTCTCATCCTAAGGGATTCATAACCATAATGTAATTTAATTTGTTCAAGAATGTATATGACTGATGAGTATCTTGACCTTTTATCATAGGCGGACTCTTACAGAGTATGCATTTCAAAATAGTACAACAATTAAATAACATAGTCGAGACATTCCTAACATGGTAATAACATGTATTGGCATCAGAGTTATATGATAGGAGATTAATTAAAACTCAAGGGTTGTGGAGACAGTCTTTTGTGTTTTATTTATTTATCTGTATGTATGTAAGATTTTTAATGGGTTGTTCTTTCTATGAAAACGTGAACAAAGGAGCTCATTTCATGACTGCTTACATGGTTATCGTATTTAACATGATATAACAAATGCATACGAACCGGTAAAGAGCGTGTAATAATGTGTAGCTGGGTGAGTAAAAAAGAAGTGTGGTCGCAGCATGTATCCACCTTCGTTGATAAGACGAATGTCTGTAGCCTCGTCTTGTCTGCTAGTCTGTCGTCCGTGAAATGTTCATCAATCCTGTTCATCATTTACTTTCGTCTACCTTCCATCCGTCTGTCTGTCTTACTCCTTTACCTACCATGGAAAGTAACTCAACCACATACATGGCTAATCCTCGCTCATAATTAATACTACTACCTACCATTAAGATACTACTAGGAACGATGATAATATAATAATGATGGAAGGGACAGGAATGGATCATTCAAGATTCCCTACTCATGAGCTGACTGACTCTGCTATAATATAATCCACAGTTCAATCTGAGCTTCGTTTTGTTTTCCGTTTCTCCGCTAATGATTTCGTTAGTCAAAGTCGAAAGACAAACGAGCCCAAGTCTAAACCGTATAAAAGAATAGCAAGGTAGATATGGCTGACTGAAGTAAGATGTAAGATGCATTAATTGTGAGATGTTATTAAGCAAAAACTAAGGAAGGAGTCAAGTTAAGCTAATGCAGCAAGTCAAGTTGCTAATAAGCACCTCTCTTTATGGAAAACTCTTGTTCGTGATTTAGTATGCTAGAGTTGTAATGGAGTTATCGTTAGTAAGCTAATGGATGTGCAGAGTACAAGTTCATCATCGAGAGTTTGCGGCTGCTCGCTTAATAGAGTTCGTCTAATGTGCATAAGTGGCTTTCGGGTGTTACACAAAGGAGCTACAAGTGTGAATGATAGTTCACAAAGTGTGAAGAAGATGAGATCGGGACTCCAATAAAGATATACACAGGTAATCATGTAAAATGCACTCATCTACATAGACACATCTGAGAGGATCTACCTACCTATACTCATACGATTATTTTGATGTTGACTTATGATGACTAGACTGGCGATATACGCTCCTTCATTGTGTTTGTATCTGTAGACAGTCTTTGGCTCCCAGGCACACTTAATGCTCACTACTTCACTTATTTTGGATAGACTATATCTCCAAGTGGAAAACTCCAGTCGTCACATTAACAGAGAGAGATCCCTCTACAATGTAGCATTATTGAACACAATTACTACACAATGTGCTTAATGCACCTGCGACGAGGCATCCTTCTCATAAAAACTGCTAGTAATTAATTTGAAGCAACAACCTTCTCACAATTCAAGATACTATACTTATTACATTATTAAAGCACATGTTAAAATAATAGTCCTTAACACAAGTCATTTCTCTACTTTGTTTTTATTTCTGCCGTATTATATAGTTCTGCCGTCGCCAGCTCCATATACTTCCATATAATATGTTCGTATCTCACTCAATTTTACACTCACACAATTACTGTATTTATAGGAATTTTATTGACAACTAAACACAAATAATTACATACAATATTATAGTATCAGCAAAAACTTTTTCCACAGTCAAATATAGATAATATAGTGAGTCAATAAATGAAGAATATTATGATACATTTACATAATATATAAAGGTATACGTTTTATTTGAACTATTCAAGGTACACAAGAATGTGCTAATCATAATTATGTAGGGATATGGCATTACATCCAGTATACATGAAAATGCTCAGCTATGGCAATTTCTTTTGTTGGTTTTTCCGTCAGGTCGGCATTTTACGCTGTGGACACATGAAATGTAAAGCATCAGATTCACCGTCTCGCTTCGATTCCTTTTTACAGCCATAATGAGCCAGCTCATGAAACATCCATTTAAATGAGACACACCGACAGATTACTTAGAAAAGTGTGAAGCATCATAAAGACGGATAAATCACAACAAATGATACTATTGGTTTCCTCGTTTCGCTTTGCTTAGCTTGCATCTTTCTTGCTCATTCTTACGTGGACAGTGCACTAATAATTCAAAGAAATGTCTTGCCTACTCACATTTCCCTCATGCTTCCATTGATTTACTATCATCATTGGAATTCTCTTTGTAAAACTTAGTAACATTTGTGTGCAATATTCACAATTCAAAAAGCACAGTCATATTTATACTTCTGTGAATTAATGTATCATTCTGACTTTTCTCATACTCCGAAATTGCTGAAACCAATAAATACCAGGACGATGGCTATAGAGGTTTGTAGTCAAAATAGTAATAACAGACCGAACAGACCTGATGTTTAACTGTCAAATGCCCCTGAACAATATATTTATTTTTGAATTTACACTTTAGAAAATTTCTGCTCAAAATTACTGCAAAGATGTGAAAAATTTCAAAAATATGTTTTTAGTGACTTTCGTCTAGAAGCTGGCATTAATAAAGTTTTAATGGATATTTAAAGTACGGAACTAGACCTGGGACTAATGAATCTTAGATTTTCAATGGCTTGAATCGACACCGACATTTCCGCGCTATTAAAAATAACCGCGCAACTTTAAAATTGTCTTTACCATTTTCCCTATGACATTGGAAATGATGACAGCAAAAATCTGGAGAGTGGTATCGAGGGGTAGTACAGCGGATAGGTAGTACAACAAAGAACTTAACATTGCATCGCAATGTACAGACATAGTAATGGTAATGCAAATGGAAACGAGCACCTAGTACAAATAATTGTACCCGAGACGTGACGATATAATTAAATGATTAAAGGAGCCTTACCCAAGGCGATATTTGATCATAATTCTTCGAGGATGACTCATCCGAGGGATTACATGATATTACAAAGTAGTACCTGTATTATGTAGCACTTAGTTCAAAGTAAAAAACATTTCCCGCCAAGCCCCTAACCCCGCACACCATCACCAAGTGAGGCGTCATTAATTTTAAAGATGATCTAGTTCCAATTGGGGAAAAAGATTTTCTTTGGGGAAGGGAGGGTGTAATCCCTCGGATGAGTCATCCTCGAAGAATTATGATCAAATATCGCCTTGGGTAAGGCTCCTTTAATCATTTAATTCTTCTTCGGATGACTCATCCTCTGGATTACATGATATTACAAAGTAGTTGTTCAAAGTTTTGTGAACTAGATGGGCGGTGGGAGGGTATACCATTATAATTCATTCAGCGTAATTCGTTTTCCCAGTAAAACATGATTAAAAACATTTCATTAATTGATAAACACAATTAGCTTATAACTTTATAAATCGAGAATTTATAGTTACTTTACGCAAACATATCTAATGTAAGCATGTTAACTATAAAGAAATCAACTCAATAAAGATTGTGCAAACGAGCATTGATTGTCAACGGGTCGGTGGTAAAACTGAGCAAAAACATTTGAGGAAGCATTCCAACCAGCCGTTTTCCTAATCGTTTCAATATCAATGCCCTTCTGCATAGCATAAGACGTAGACGAATGTCTAGTGCTATGTGCGGAATAGACAAAAAATATCTATTCCACTTGATTTCAATGCAAGTTTCATCCAATTTGCAATTGTTTGAGACGAGACACTTTTATGTGGTTCTACCGTACTAATAAAGAGCTTATCAGTATTCCCACGTAGTGGCTTCGTAACTTCTAGATAATGCAACAAAGTTGTAGCAACACAGATCTTTTTATTGCTGGTGAAAAAAAGGCAAAACTAAGAGCGGTTGCGATTATCCAGGAGCTGAGGTTCTAATTAAATCCACAATATTCATTTCAATAGATCATTATATTTATGAATATTTGAAACGCACTAAGGACAGAGTCTGTACTCTGAGCAGTTGCTAGAGCCAGCTTTAATGTTATGGCCTTTAGCGACAACTCTTCTAATGGTGACAGGTTTTCCAAAATATTTTAAAACTGGCTCAGGACTCCATGTTGATTTATATTTTGAAAAATTTGGTCTTGTGCGGTAGCAGGCCTTGAGAAAACGTTTTATTTGCAAATCTTCTCCTATTGGCAATGCTTCCGGTCTATAAATTATAAGAGAAAGTGCAGCTCTAGCGGTGTTTAGCGTTGAGTATGAGCTGCCCTCATCACATCTTGTTTTAAGATATTTGAATATTTGTTAAGGTCTTGAAGTAAATGTTGAACATCCATTTTACTTGCAAAAACTGCCACCAAGATTTAAGTAACGATGAGTATTGCTTTACAGTGCTATTTGATAGAGATGACATAGTGTGATCCAGAGCCTCTAAAGGTATTCCTTTTGTTAGGAAAGCTTCACGGATAATTTGAACACAACCGAGGAAAGCGTCTTCCACAAAGGATGAGGTCCCCTAGAAGAGCAGAGCAAATTGTAACTTGGATCAAATATTATGTGGTTGTCGTTTGTCATTGAAGTAAGGACAGGATACCATGGCTGTGTAGGCCAGTTTGGTACAACAATGATGCCTAATCCACCTTCATTTCTGACTTTCCTTATTACTCTGTTTATCAAAGCAAACGGAGGGTAAAATATATAATTACTCCAATCTAACGTAAATGCATCTACCGCGTAAGCTTCTGGATCAGGGAAACGTGAAACAAATTTATTGCATTTAGCATTATTTTTATTTGCAAATAAATCTATATTGGGTTTCCCAAACAATACTAGTATTTTTACGAAATGCCTCTGAGAATAATACTCGCTGTTGCTCTCTAAGCGCCTGGATTCGATATCTGCATCAGTATTTTCCGCTGAAGGAATATACGAAGCAAAAAACCAGATTTGACTGTTATAAACCACTGCCATATTTCTTGTGAGAGATTTGCACGCTTTGGAAACCTAATTCCACCCATTTTGTTTATGTATGCAATGGCGGTAGTATTATCAATACGAAGCAGTATCTGTACATTACGTAAATCATTAGCAAAACATTTCAACCTATAAAAAACTGCTAACAGTTCAAGGTAATTTATGTGCTCACTCTTTTTGTTCTATGGTCCACCAGCCATGAGTAGTCATTTTGCCACATTTAACCCACCAACCCTTTGTAGAAGCGTCTGAAAATATCATGTCATATTTATCTACACGGATTGGGCTCATACAATTAAGTATATTTTTATACCACCAATTGCAATCGGATTTAGCATTCTCAGGAATATGCATGACTATCATAGTTTTCCATGAATTTTTTAAGGGCTAAATACTTGGTACGCTCAAGAATCTTTGTGTACAACAAGCCATAGGGGGCAGCGTACCGAACCGAAATTAATATTCCGATTAAACCCGTAAATTCTCTGATTGAACAACAAGTTTTGTGATTCATAGCCCGTAAATTCAATAATAACGCTAATTTCTTCTTCTCACTAATTTCAACAGTTAATGATACACTGTTGTAAATAAATCCTAGGTATGACACCCATTGGCTGGGGTACATTTGAGATTTAAGAGGGTTAATTATTAATCCGAGATATTCTAGTAAACTAGATATTGCCTTTACATCTGATTGACCCGAACTTAAGAATTGGTTCAGAGTGAGTATATCATCAAGACAAATGATACCCACTATGCCTTGATTTCTTAAATGTCGTATTACCGGTTTCATTAACTTGGTAAACACGTAAGGAGCTATATTTAAACCACAAGGAAGGCAGACGAATTGATATAAAATGCCTTTCCAAGAAACTCGCAAATATTTTATGTTGCGATGTTGTTCTTTGCAAATGGAAATTAAGTAGTAGGCATCTTTTAAATCAATTGTCGCCATATAATCATTGCGATTATTTAGGTAAAGTACCGATCTGGTGTCTCCCATTTTAAAATGGGGCGCTTGAATAAATTGGTTCAATTTTTTCAAATTCAGAAAAAAACGATAACTTCCGTCTGGCTTGGGAACCAGAATAAACTGGAGAGAGAAATTCTCCGGATATACTTTTACATCTTTCTATGGCACCCACTTCCTCAAGCTTTGAAACGGAATTTGTAACCGCTTCTTCTTCTTTAGTGGAAAATTGGCTAGCTTGAGGTGGTATTGTTTGATATGGACATTGCGTAAATGGTATCTTAAAACCTTTTACGCAATTTAATACCCGTTTATCAGATGTAAAAATGAGCCAGTTATCGAAATAATCTTGTAATCTTCCTGCAACACATACCCTGCTTACTGACAGGTTTTCTTGTTATAGGACGTTCTCTGCCCGCTTGACCGGTTCTGTTTGAACTGTGATCGAAGCGGGCGATTAGAGTCTAAAGAATAAATCTTTTCCTTGACTCCTTCCTGTTGAGAACAACGAGTTGTCACTTTTTCATCCTTCTTTTCAGTTTTTCTCATCGCCTTTTGCTTTCAGTTCTGAAGCCACTTTCTCAAATTCTTTAGCTCCTTTAATTCGAGAAGATAATTCCTCGCCGAATAGGAACTCTCCGATTTGAGAAATATCGGTTGCCTTCTGCATTGTGGCTGATGCAATTGTTGGTTTAATTAACATGCGACGAGAATTGACATTGAATGATGCCAGTCTGTGAGTAACTTACCAGAATTATTTAAGTTCTCAATGACAGAAAGTTCACAAGATTTGCTAGTAAAAAGCATTGTTATAGCTTTTCCAAAGGCAGTTACACCACTAGCCAATTGCCGTTGCTGGCGAAGAATAGAGAAGTCTTTCTTCCGAGCTGTCTCGCTTAAACTTACCTCAATTTCAGCATTAAGCTTAGGAGGCAAAAGACCAGGGCAATTCTTAGGCGGTGAGTACTTTTCTAAAATCTCTCATGTGGTGAGTCCCATCAAAGAGATATGCCCCCATCGGGTAGCCAAATCTTGATGGATTTCTGCACTCAGCTGAGCAATTTGTGTTGGTTGTTCACCAAGAATAGCCATAATATTTTACTGAGTGGCACCTTTTAAATCCAAAATGTCTTCCTGCCCATCAATATTTGTTGTCGGTTCCGGCTTATTTCCAGCAGATCCTTTTTCAACTTCTATGATTTTATCCTTTCCCGATTTTGAGAATTCATTAGAAGAGCTGGATCTAGCTGGTGGCGGTGACTCAGATTTGCTTCCCCTTTACGGTGTTTAACTCTTTGGTTAACATGCCGTAGGGTGGTCTGGCTGCGGCACTACTGGCCGGCTCAAAAGACCTTTCTGAGCGATCAGATTGACTGCGAACCTGACGTTCCAGATACTGTAGGCGCTCCAGATTTTCTCTTTGGACCCGTTTATCACTGGTTTCCTGTCTGGGGCCACGGTAAGAATGATCAGATCGAGATCTTGATCTTTCCCGTTTACGTCGGTTCGAGTCATAGTGGGCAGATCGTCGATCTTCGGGTGACGATGAGCGATGACGTTTTCTACTTGTCATTCTGCAATAAAAAATAAACTAACCAAAAAAATTATTTTTATGGTTGTTGAAAGTATATGGATAATCGACGGAACTCCGCTCAACCTTATTGGGCCTTTATAAATTGTAAAATTTTGCTATAATAGACAAATTTTTTAAATAAAAAACTACCCAAATAGGAATGTTACCCAATCCAAGTCGCTATGACTTATTTCAGTCAAAATTTTGACACAAATTTGCAGAAAAAACAGGATCTTTTTCCAGCTGAATGATAGACGTGTGAACGCAGTGCACAAAATTCAGTAATGACGCCTCACTTGGTGATGGTGTGCGGGGTTAGGGGCTTGGCGGGAAATGTTTTTTACTTTGAACTAAGTGCTACATAATACAGGTACTACTTTGTAATATCATGTAATCCAGAGGATGAGTCATCCGAAGAAGAATTTAACTGTAGATGCAGCTTATGCATATGTATAATCATAGCTACGAAGTAGTGGTGAAGCCTATATATCATATCTTTAAACATTTATTGCGCCAAGTCTTTACCAGATACAACAACTATTTATAAAGCATGCAGTACTCACAATAGTAGCCCACAAACGACTACGATGGTTCACTGAAGCCCATCTGTTTCAAATACCAAAGTACTATTTATTGTGTTACTTAATTACAAATGATTATTATTATAAATGATATGTATCGGTAGAATGCATCTAAAAGTAGGGAGGTATCGCTGGATACATTGTGTGTATCCAGGACGGGTTAATAAAGGCATATAGATCACCCGTGGTGGTGAGGCAGTAAGATATATTATGTCGTCTATAGACACCACATCAAAGATGCAATACAAGCATTTAATATTAATAGCTGCTCTTATAGTAATTATTAGGAGCGCAGTGACTTGAGTTGGAGTGGGTAGACTGCATATTAATTCTAAGTGTAAGTAATTGGTGTGTTACGTGCAGAGTACTAATGTCTATGGAAGTGTGTTCAACTAAAGTGTGATGGATGAGTAGAGGAAGATCGGATCAGAGAGTAGGGTTATTGTTGGATAATAACACCAAGGCGCCAATGACTACAATGCAGAAAGGCTACTTACATGCAGGTTGAAGATTGATTCACTGCTATTATAAAAGAGATGCGCATTGCAGCAGCAAAGTGCATAATATACAAAATTATTATCATTACTTGCTGTAGAAATACTATCTACTTGGCAGAGAGTGAAATGATCAGAGACACAAACGCACCATCTTCATCTTTGTGAGTTTTGACCGTTAAATTACACCGTGTCATACCCGAAGGAAAAGAAATTAGTTACCCAAGTAGCATCCCCTCTCTGTATATTTACACTCACCTAATCCACTTTACCAGAAGGCTGTCTATCTCCACTTGACCAATATATAATCATGCACTCTGTGTTTACTTCGTATTGATTGATAGCAGATTGGATACATTTGGGATTCATATTCACAAAATTGCACAAATGAAGAGATGTACAAATCTAGTGAAATTGTGTATCAAAATACTGCAAGGCATTTTTTAATTTTACAGATTCAGATCATGGTTCATTACATTATATTTTACCTTTCTTCATTAAGGACTTGTGTCATGAGCCCACACTACATATTAATAAATGATGCACAATGACAGTTTGAGTTCAATCGAGGGCTTAGTATCAGTGTTCATTCAGTTCGTATAATCTATGTGTATGTTGTTGAGTGATAGGAGCTATTAGGGATTGATGTGGGGAATGGACATGGAAGCCAAAGGGTGTGATGATGAATTCAAAACTTGGAATCAATCTTGTCAAATGAAGGAAGGCTCTCTACTGGGTAATGGACAATTTAATGATATACTCCCAGGGCAGGCCAAGCAAGACAAGACAACAGAAAACCAAGTGAAAAATATCAGTGCATTATCCACTTTGTAATAACAGGATTTTATTAGCCACAAGCACCAACACTCACTCACTTAACACATTACGCAGTCTCTCCACTTCCCTAAACATCTCTAATGAGGTCTGGAGATCCACTGGCTATATCTGTTTGGTGGAAATCTGGAAAGGTTCAACTCCTCAATGCATAGTATTGACTAACCCATACAATTAGATAATACGCAATTTGTTTGTACTTCTTATCAACAGTACTTATTATGTGGGTATCAACACAAAAGCTCCCGTACTAGAAAAGTTCCCCTATTAGAAAAGTTAGACCAGCTCGTAGACTTGAGACGTAGATAGAGGTGGATCGGACATCGTTGAAGTTAAAGCGAACTAATAATATACTACTCTACTTTCTTGCGATGCAACCAGTTTAAAGTAATTGTAATACAGTAGCATTTAACTGTAATCTATAATATAATCCTAGAGTTGAAAAAAATTACGAATCTATCTATATTTGTCTGGTAGGAGAGCTTAGGAAACCTGCATATACTACGTAACGCAAAACTCCCTCCTCCATGTGTAAGGCATGTGTTGACTGCAACACTTTTGAGTACCTCCTCCTCCCATCAACTGCACACGTAATATATGCATGTTCCTTAAACGCAAAATGCGCAAGCCCAACTAATGTTTTAATAATGTACCCCAACGCATACCTTCATGTGCTAAATTTTGTACATGGAGGTATGCGTTGGGGTACATTATTGAAAACATTAATTCCTCCGAAAAGAGTCGTTTCATATTATTGTAACGTTGTGACATCAAAACAATAATAGAAATTTACACAAGAAGGTTGAATGGTTGTGATTTGGGATTGAATGGAAATGAGTGGCGAAAGGGGAAAATTTCGTAATGATCGTAACGTGCCTTATTAAATAACATTTCAAAATTGCTAATCCAAATTGGGAGTGCCCCTAATTGGCATACACTTTTTGGCATAAAATATTCTTTTCAAAAATCCTTTTTTTATTGGCATAAATTTATTAAACAAACAAATAATTAATAGTAATAATAGTCACACTACTCAGTCAAAAAATGTGTAATGTATAGCCTGCAGTGTCAATGAAAATACCGAATCCAGTTATCAAGATAAATTATACAAATCAAAGTTTATTCGCCAAAGTATATATCCACTCCGAATAGCTCACATTAGAACGATTTTTAAAAATTTTCAGCAGCATTTTGTCATATAGCAGAACTCTTTTGTTCTTCTTGTTCGGAAATTTGCCCACAAGCATCCGTGCTAAGGTGTTCTCCGAATTATTTCTTACCTCCTAACTTACTGTCTGTGTATGTATCTATCATATCGGAGGATACCTCGTATCCTTTTTTTTATTATTAATTTTATTACTGTCTCAAAATGAGATTGCCTTTAAGACACAGTAAAATAATTCAAATTTAATTTACAAAAATAAAAGTATTATGTTTAGAAAAGAATAACTTAACATTTAATTTTAAACAAATGATTTTGTAGAATAGTTGCTGATCCTTTCACAGCAGCAATAGCAACTTGTTCCAATGTTCCCGAGTGGAGATTGTACCACGGGCACCTACAAACAATCCTATAACTTCAAAATCATAATCAATAGAATATTTATGTTGTAAGTCTGGGATACAGTCTGTGTAAATATTTTTCTTTTCAACATCAACAAGTATGGCTTGATCAGTTGTAAGTTCAAAACGTATAGTGGGATCCAAAATGAGAGCTGTTCGTTGCAAATGATTTAAAATCAAAATATCCACACGTCTATTTGAGTTATTTACTGCTACTGTATGTACTTCTTCATACACATCCAATCCTTTGTCTCTAAAAGCATTAGCAAATATCGTTCTGATTTGGTGATGTCTCGAATTACGAAGCAGTAGTCCAAATTGACAGAATCCAAGGATGTGGGGAAGAGTTTCATTAGTCTCATTGCATCTTCTGCAATGGGCCCCATCTTGAGATCGTCCAGGAATGGATCTACTAGCTGTGACATTTGGGATCATTTTTAAATAATGAGTCCATTCTGTACTTGTTAAACCAGTCTTGAAGAAAAGAGATTTGTTAATTTTTTCACATTGCTTATATTGACTGACTCCTCTTCCATGAAAACTCAGGGAGCACCATGAGGAATATTCCTTATTTCTGAGAATTTCTCTGATCTTTTGTGAAACTTGTCTTACTGATAAGGAGGGTATATCTATGTCTTTGATCTCTTCCACGATGTCCATCCTCTGGACACATTTTTCTTGATGTTTTTGTAGGTCACGCAATTCAAATACATATTTATTGTTAAATCTTAACAAAGTTAGGCTAATGTTAAAATTCTGTAGTGGAGCATCCCAAGTTGCACGTATGACACCTAATCCTTTATGTTTTGTGCTCGAGTACATACAATTATTGGGGAAGTCACTTGGAAGCATAAGCATTTCCTTGACCGAACTTCGTATAATCTTGTCAATGTCTTCTAGGAAGCATTTTGAAAGATTGCATAACGGTGTTGATTGAATAGAATAAACGAATTTAGGCCAAATAAAAGTATTGACTATACTTAATTTTTGGTTCGGGAACAAAAGAGGAGTTGACACTAAGGCATTAAGATTTGAAGCCAAATCATGTAGAAAAGTCTTTTTATCAAGGACAATTTCATTAGAAAAATTAATGCCCAGATATTTAATGACATTCCCTCCATGAATAGATGTAATCCTATGGTCAAAAGTAATATCCAAATTTGTTTCCATCAGTTTTCCTTTATCAATGTTAATTGCGTTAGTTTTATCCACATTTAAAGATAATCCTGTTTCATTAAATAGATTATTTGCCATATTGAATAAAACGGTGGCACTGTTTTTGGAATTAGCTAAGAGAGCAGTGTCATCCATGAATCCCAATACTGATAAGTTATTTAGGTGATCGTTAATTTTGAATCCATATGTTTTAGAAATCTCCACTTCAGCTATTTGCTTAATAATATGCCAATTAGTGAAACATATTTTTATGCCAATAAGGAGAAAAAAATTATGCCAAAAAGTGAGTTTTTATGCCAAGAAGTGATTTTTTTATTTTATGCCAAAAAGTGTATGCCAATTAGGGGTAGGATCTCCAAAGATCCTACCCCTAATTGGCTGTTATATCGTATATGTTATTATTATTTTATATATACTTTTTTACTACCCTCTTGATTCCTTTGGCAGTTGGAACACCTTTTTGTAGAATTAAATAACAGTACTGAGTAACTAACTATTTATTCTTTAAAAATATTTATTCGTAAGTTGTACTCATCTGATTTGTACGTATTTCCAACAGGGCCGCAGCGAGGGGGGGCCAAGGGGCCCGAGCCCCCCCTAAATCGAAGAAAAGAAAGGAATTTTTGCCTTAAAACCCAAAAATTTTTCAAATTTAATTAGTACAGGGTGTCAAACTAGGATTCAGGCCCTATGTATCTAAAGAACCGTAAGTAGCACGACAAAACCGTTGATACCAATCGAAAGCCCGTGCAAAGTTACATTGAAACACCGGTTTTCATCAACTTATTCCTCCGCATTCGCTTACACCAGCAGTTCTCCCAAAAAATGTTGAAAATATAAATAAATTACTATCTAATTCGTGACCAAATCTGTCGCTGGGGCTGAATTTAGGCAGCGGCACTGTGTTGTCACTGTTTCCGCTGTTGCCGCCGTTGCCGCTGGGAGGTATGGGGGTGAGCGGAAACAGCATAATAGCGGAGACAGTGGCGACACGCTACAACCACTGGCGGCAACAGTGGCGACACGCTACAACCACTTGCGGCAACAGAGGCGACACGCTACAACCACTTGCAGCAACAGCGGCGACACGCTACAACCACTGGCGGCAACAGTGGCGACACGCTACAACCACTGGCGGCAACAGTGGCGACACGCTACAACCACTTGCGGCAACAGAGGCGACACGCTACAACCACTTGCGGCAACAGCGGCGACACGCTGCAACCACTAGCGGCAACAGAGTCACATTAACCTGATTTCCTCTGTTGCCGCTAAACCTAATATAAGCCAGTGCACTGTTGCTCTGAGCTCAATGCTCTAAGACAAGAGCAACACAGAGGAAACCAGATTAATGTGTCTCTGTTGCCGCTGGTCAGTGTTGCCGCTAGTGGTTGCAGCGTGTCGCCACTGTTGCTGCAAGTGGTTGTAGCGTGTTGCCTCTGTTGCCGCAAGTGGTTGTAGCGTGTCGTCACTGTTGCCGCCAGGGGTTCTAGCGTGGGTCCACTGTTACCGTTGTTGCCACTGTCTCCGCTATTATGCTGTTGCCGCTCACCCCTATACCTCCCAGCGGCAACAGCGGAAACAGTGACAACACAGTACCGCTGCCTAAATTCAGCCCCAGCGACAGATTTGGTCACGAATTAGATAGTAATTTATTTATATTTTCAACATTTTTTGGGAGAACTGCTGGTGTAAGCGAATGCGGAGGAATAAGTTGATGAAAACCGGTGTTTCAATGTAACTTTGCACTGGCTTTCGATTGGTATCAACGGTTTTGTCGTGCTACTTACGGTTCTTTAGATACATAGGGCCTGAATCCTAGTTTGACACCCTGTACTATACCTAATTTTATTGGTATGTAATTTCAATTATTATTTGTCGGGCCCCCTCCGAAATTTTTTTCTGCCTGCGGCCCTGATTTCCAAAATCCCAGGGAGAATAGTATTTTTCTGATTTAAAAAGGGAGCTTTTTGGTGACTTTGTGGGATTTTTTCAAATATGGAGTCTTTCATTGTTCCCTGAATTTGATGCTACGATCTACAGTTATTATTCTGGTGTAGGAAATTCCTTTTTATCAGGAAGTTGGGAGGCTGCAGCTAATTTCACCAACCACTGTAGATAATAAAAGTATATTAATTTAAATATACTTTGTATTTACAAAGGTAACATAATAACCTAATGGGGTGTTTACGAAATTGTTTTTATTACTGTGATGGGTGGCCTGCTGAATTTCTCTTGAGTGCTAGATTTGCCCCTTAGCTGGGTTCACTAGTATGTAATGTTACTGTTATCTTACTTTTCGCTCCAGCTACACAGTGCATGTTTCTTGCCCCAAAAATGAAAGATATTGTGTAATAAAGCGTCAAAGCAAGCCCGTTAAAAGCCAATGAGGAAACTGCGTAATTAAAAATTAAACTGTAAAAAGTTACAAAGTTTTATAGTTTCGATTTTCGTTCTGCCGTTTCTCCTTATTTCTCATACCGGGAGCTGGTCTAACGGGGAGCTTTTCTAATAGGGAGATTTTCTAACGGGGAGCTTTTCTAATAAGGGAGCATTTCTAATACGGGAGCTTTTACAATGTATTCATTATGTGTACATGATGTTCCATGTAGGAACAAAACTCTTCTCACCAGAACAAACATCTACAATGTTCCTAATTCGTTATTTTATTACCCCCTATGTAATAACAGCCATTAAACATTCCTCATTGTGCTGTCTAACGTCCTGCTGCTTTAAATTAGTCCAAAATCCAAAGGATACTTCCTATTATCCGTATATTCGGACATCGGTACAAGATTATATAGTGAGTCTAATCACTACTATAACGATACTCACTTAATACACTTAGTATGAACTTGTCGGGATTTTTCTCAATCAGGCTACAGATTTTGATTCGGAAAGGATCTGTCTCATTACCAATTATCAGGCCACATTACATCTTCAACTGCTCGAGTAGGTACATTATTGTTGCAACAGCACCATCCCCTAGTTCTATTTAAGTGCCTATACTAGTAACTATGGACCTAATGAACTTCATTAGGACGTTCGGATGGTACTTACGTAGTGTAGGTATCCTAATGTAATATTAAGCGATGGATAATGGTGTGTTCGAATGAGATATTACAGACAGAGTTTGTAAAAGTAAGGATGCTACAGCCAGGTCTTAAATTGGGAGTGTGAGGTTTTTAATGTGTACCTCCTGTGGGGTTAAATGCCATCTTTACACTTGCAACCTGCCTCTAGACAATTTAAACAGCATCATTGTTTATGATTGAAGAGATAGAAAGAGTATACCTGAATCGTAAAAGCAGGGTTGCGGTGTCCGGATAGGAAGGTGTGGATAAAAGTGGACAAAAGTGGTTTTATCCAGGGCAAAACTAGTTTTGTCCTGGAAGAAATTAGTTTTGTCCACTTTTGTCCTGGATAGAAAGTGGACAAAACTAATTTCATCCTGGACAGTAATAGTTTTGTCCGGACAAAACGCAACCCTGCGTAAAAGATCTTATCCTAATTATTAACATTTATTTTGCAGGAAATACTGAAGTTAAATATAATAATTGAATTTCAGTCTTTACGACGACAAATATCAAAAATAGGGAAATTAATAATTTCGATGGGAATTTTGAACATTATTTTTATACAAAAGTAAGATATTGCGTGTTGCATATCAATTAAGCAAGAAGGATTATTTGGATAACCGTCAACGAAAACTACAAGAGTATTGTTTGATTGACACAGTAAAACTGAAAGGGTACTTTGGTATACATTTGAAGTGCGTAGTCTGAGTAAGGGTTGAGTTGATAAGGAGTAGATGACTGGCGATATTATTTAGTAATTGTGTTGAGGAGGGAATTGAATTTGTTAAATAGAATAATAATATTATGTATGTGAGTGGATAATTGTGCGTGTGTGAAAAGAGATATGGGAAGACAAGAGCGAAAAGGTGTGTGATGGAAGGAAGGAGCATTGTTGTGCCAGTGGAGGTGATAATGATAATAAATGTGTAATAATAGTGCCTAATGTCAGTAAGTGATAGATAGAGAAAAGACCCACTGCTGTGGCCATTGACAGGCGAAGGGACAAAGAGGTGTGTAATAAATGGTGTGAAAAGCCATGCCACGGATGTCTTAATTGCAGGTGACCATATACACATGACCACAAAGCCGATTATTCATGGAATAATTTCCATTCTCCACATTCTCTCTCGTATGTACACACAACAACAATATCAATAAATACACAGTCCATATATCATTCATTCCCTATTGTGTCCCTGTCCATCTCATTCTCTCCCATTTCAACTTGTCTTTTCACTAAAAACTCCCTTAACCAGACCTCTCTCATACATTATCATTACAGTATGCTCTGCAATTCCTTTTTGGTATAATAACCATCAGATATATCTTGGTTAGCGAAATAAGGCAGTAGAACATACTTATCTTATCTCTACTCCTTGCATAATATTGCCATGTCTCAATTTTTATATGATATGATGTTGAAACTAACTACAGGATTGCATGCCTGGTTCACACATCCATACAGAAATCATTTACTCATTGCTTTTCAATTGGGATTGAGACAGAGCACAACAGGCAGAAGAAATTCCTCACAATCCAATGGGCATGTTAGTCGGCAAGAATTCCCATTCAGATTTCAATAATAAATTGTGTATACTCTGAGAAGTGGTATAGGGAAGGAAGCGGCATGAAAAGTGGAATATATTATGTGGATGGGTATAAACAGTAATTATATTATATTGCTGATTCATATTCATTACATTAGAGACACAGTTCCACATCATCATCGTTATATTTTTGACACGGGATTGAGTATTGATAGCGTAGCTGGCATTGCATTCCGATCCCACCTTTTCAATTACAATCATGACATGACTCTGTCTATCTCTCTTTCTGCTTAGTGACTCTGTTAATTCGGTGGGTAGGCAAGGAAGGTTCTCTGCGTCCTGTTGTTCCAGCTCCATAGATATGCCGAGATAGACAAGGCCTTTCAACACCTTCACTTTTTATCACCCCACACTCTATGCATAACTATTTCTATACGCTCGGACTATTTCATTTCTACCGATGCCCATTATGCGTGTGCAGGATAGAACCGACCCAGACTACAGCAGAATTCAAGATAAGGAGACATCATGCAGATTTTCTTATTCGCCTTGCACATTAGTAAAAGTAATAATATCATTCTTTGTCTACACATGTCTTTATGTTGAGCAGGCAAATTACAGCCCATGTACAAATTAAGATACACCTTATTACTACCGACTTGTAACGTTATATTTTGTCAAGACATGAGTAATTATCATATCTGTACTATCAGTATTAATACAGTCTCACACACTTTATATCAAAATGTCTCTTCTTTTTATCTCTACTGAATTGTTCCAAATAAATACAAATGTACCTAATAGCAATATCATCAAATTTTTGCTTCAAAAGTTCTACAAAAAATATTATTTTGATCTTCCCCAACCTCAACTCTTTTATTCGTAATAATGTATCGTTTTTGCGGTTTTATTTCTATGAATCTCTTCACCTCTGTTCTTTCTTTAGGGCATTTTTGTAAATTACACCTGAATATGGGAATATACATACGAAATACGAAGTAACCTACATAAAACTACCTATTATACAGGCAGATAATAATTGGACGAAAAAAAAATGCTGCGCCTCATTTTAGCCTATTTAACATGGAGCCTGAGGCGCAGCATTTTTTTTTCGTCCAGTTTTAATAAACCTCGAGTATAGGTAGGTATTTTGAGGTATCAGGTAAATAATTTTTATATGATGGTACCGAGCACCAGGAAGGACTGCAGCATGCGAATATAAATGGTATGGTATAGTTTATTGACAAGTTTGAATAATTGTTACAATTGAAATATCACATGTTTTCTGCCCTCATTGTCACTACTGGCTACTATTAGTTAAACATGGTTGTATTAAATTAATTATATTATATTTACTTAACTTACGATTATCTTAAAATGGTCATTAGTAATAATGCATAGTATTTTTGTCTATTATTTACTTAAATCATACTTATTTCTAGTCATAAAAATTTTCAAGTTATAGGTTATAATAATTCGATTTTGTAGACATCTGATTTTTAACTATGTGTTGTCTCACTTTATCAAATACGTTAAAGTTATCACTGTTTTGTATACAATTAGGTAACAAGTGTCTACCATCATGATCACGCAAGTCGGAGTAATTATGTAAGTATAATGTGTACAATGTGTAGCCATCCTCACAAAACTCCGGACAATAAGAAACTGGATTCAAAAAGAATGTTTTCCCTGCATATCTTTAAACTTTTTTTTCAAGTTTTTAAAATCTTTGATTTTTCTGTTTCTTCTTCCTTTTACTGACTGAGCCGACTTATTGTTCAACAAAAACGGTTTGCAAATATTTTACGTAGGTATTACTTAGAGGTTGAGAACCGTCAGAAATGTTTTTGGAATTGGTTTATTAATAGAGATGTAATGTAATAGATGTAATAAATATGCTATTCGTGGGTGTACGTTGCTTTATTGTTCATTATTCTCATTTCATTTTGGAACCATCAAACTGGTATATCCAAGCAGTATCGATTGAACTCATTCTAGCATTTAAAGAAGAGTAATAGTAGCAGAATAGCTCAGCTGTGTCCAGCCACTTAAATAGGAATAAGGTCTGGAGAGAGAGAGGCTAGACGAGATGAGGATTTATTGAATGGCTTGGCACATTGTGCGTCGGAGTGATGTTATGAGCCCGCCCGCTGTTCCTCAACTCTCCACCGCAACAAAATGCTCTTTTCTGCCTGTCAGTCGCTAACTTGACTCATCTTTGTACCGCCGACCATCAGCCGTCACATCTAACTCATTTCTTTCTAATAATCCTTTACATTAAACTACATTAAAGAAAACCACCACCGTATTATTTTCATTGTGAGATTATGATGATGATGTTACAACATTACTAGCTAATGTGGATATAAATACTCAGCACTTTGCTATCCTCTGCTCTTACATCCTATTGCTCATCCCTTCAGTCGTATTTCTTCAGAAGCTTTTCATAATCCTTTCAGTACATACATATAATACGATATAATATACCCACATCGTGGACCGTAACCATTATTAAGACGCAAGTCTACATATTTGTTTGCAGGTTTATTTCTGACAGATGAATGCATTAGATACATCAATAATTAAGCTACACAAGTTTTTATTAGTACTCATGATTTCATAAAGCAAATATAAATACTGTACTTGGTATTATCTATATACTAAAGAATTTGTTTTTGCTCCTCAGTTAAGATTAGTTTTAGATTTCATGATCAAATGCTGCTTGTATGTCAATGGAATAAGTAGAGAAATGTTTTAGCACCTCATTAAACGGCATAACAATTATAAGCATGCGATTTCGTAAATTCAGTATACATTCATCTTTAGAGTTATAGAAAACTGCTGAAATAAAGTGGATGGATGTTCATTAGACGGAACATGTGTAAGCATAGAGAAATCACTTGGTAAGCAAAATCAGAACAAGACTCAGTAATATGACAATAAGTCAGAGAAAATATAAGTCTTTGTAGGTTCGGTTTGTACGATTAGCCTACGTGGCATTGGATAATGAAGACGGTGGTGATTTGAATGGGAAAAGTGTGTATGATATGTACAATATAGACATCATCATCAAATCACCTGGACTCCTCTCCAATTAACTTTTCCTGACACAAAAGCAGACAGCGGGGTGTCACATTCTCATTTCCTCCCAGAACTATATCACATTATAGTATTATTATTATTATTATTATTATAGTATTATTATTATCACATTATATCATCGTATTTGTCAAGTCACAGTCGGTATAAGTGAATTTAAGGCTTTAGAAAAAATCTGGAAATGTAAGCACTGTTTAGTTATTTATGACAAAAAATGCGTATCGTGCAATAATACTCTATCCAATAGCAATATATGCAATCAGTGCATGGTCTTGCCATTTAACATTGATGAAGATGATATGGCAAAACTATCCATTGATACTTATATGTGTTTCCAAGAAAATGATAATTTTTTAACCCCTAATAGTAACTTTAAAATTCCAATTCCGCAATTTAAGAAGGGATTTAGAGCCGCTCATCCCAACATTAATTCTATTAGAAACAAATTTTTTGATATCGAGTTGTTTTTGTATGAGCATAAGATTGAATTTTTTGCATTAACAGAGTCCAAGTTAAACAAACTAGACCTAGATAAAACTTATGCTATTCAAAATTATAATATGATACGAATTGATAGGCAACACAATGATGGGGAAGGTAATATAATTTATACTTAAATTAATATTACATGTAAACAGATCGAATAAGATGTTAATTCACATATTGATCTGGAAATCACATATTGCAAGTTAAGTCTACGTATAAGAGACCTCTCCCTATTGTGGTTGTTTATAATCCACCTCATATATCTGGTAATGTCTTTATTGACACTTTAGAAAAACTGTTAACAAATCAGGTATTCCAAAGCAATGTTATAATTCTTGGAGATCTTAATATTAATCTCCTGAATGACGATTCTATTACGCGTAATTTAATTAGCACAAACAAATCCTTTAACTTCACCCAGTTGGTCAATCAACCAACTAGAGTAACTTATCAGACTAGTACTTTGATTCAAGGCAGCTATAACAACACAATATAAGGTACTCTCTTGCCGTAATATTTCAGATAAAATTTAACTTTTTTCATTCTTGGGAATAAAATCGCCATTTTATTCCCAATACTCGTACTTCAGTAAGGTGCCCCGAATAGGGGACCATAGTTACGGTAGTATAACGGTAACGCACTGCGATTACCGAGAAAAAAAGTGAAGTTTTATTTGAAATATTATGGCAAAAGGCTACCTGGTTAGGTTATACTTGCCTTGACTTTGATAGATCACATTTATACTAATATTGATGTAACTAAAACAAGCGTTGATGTATTTTCCTTGACTAATTCTGATCACAGGTGTGTTATGGTTACCCTGCACAAACCTGATATCAAATCCAACTCAGAAAAAAATCCAGTATCGCAATTATAATAATGTTAACTGGAATGACTTCAATCTAGAAATTAGCAAGATCAAGTGGAGTACTTTATCTGATCTAGAAGTAAACGAGCAACTAGATTTTTTACAAAAGAAGTCAAGAAGTTGACTGACCAGCATATTCCATTGCGTACTGGATTTACTAAAGTCTTCTTGTCACCCTGGCTCAATGAAACGCATGCACCAGGTTTAAGAGCCATAATTTATGAGAAACAAAAAGTAAAAAACAAACTAGACAAACACTTTAGTCCTTAGTTGCATTTGAAGTTTAAAAGATTGAAATATCGTGTTTCTAAAGATTTGGCTAAAGCAAAGAAAGACTATTTTATCAATGAGTTGACTGATAACAAAGATTCAAGTAGCATTTGGCACAAACTTAATCTACTTTTTTGTAATAACAGTAAACAGTCAACTTGTATAAACTTTCTTAGGTATGATGATAGTATCATCGAGAGTAACGATTCTATTTGTGAAAAGCTGACTGATACTTTCATGGTAAATGCTAATAATAATTCTAACGTGGACGAATTTAATAAAACATTAGGTGACATTTCTAATAATTCATTAATAGATACTGACAATCTGTCCACTAAGTTACCTTTAACAATCGCTAAAGAAGATCTAGTCAGAGCTGCGAATAAAGTTAAGTTTAAGGTAGCTGATAAGAATACAGAGTGGCCTACTCAAGTTATAAAGGGCTTCAATCATTGATAATCTAACTGTAATTTTCAATAATGTACTGAATTCGGGAACCTTTCCTACTATATGGAAACAAAGTGGAATTATACCTTTATATAAAAATAAAGGTAGCAAATCTGATCCCTCATCCTATCGTCCCATTAGCAATTTGCCACTGCTAAGTAAATGGTTTGAGGTGATAATTAAGACAAACATATCCACATATGGAGAAGACAATAAATTACTGAGTGACGAACAACATGGTTTTAGACCAGCAAGATCTTGTGTAACTGCGCTTACTACTTATACTCAACAATTGTACTCCAAACTGGACGAACCAAAAATGAAAGTGGGGGCCCTCTACATTGACCTAAAACAGGCCTTTGACCACGTGATTCAAAACAATTTAACTGAAATGTTGACAAATTTCTATAAATTTCCTTCTGTTTATAGCGATTTGTTCAAAAATTATTTTTTAAACCGTAAATTTGTAGTAGTAAATGGCAACTGCACTTCCCAGCAGTTTGAATACGGGTGTGGGGTCATCCAGGGGTCAGTACTTGGGCCTCTTTTGTTTAATCTATATTTCAATGTTATTTCGCTCAAATTAAAAATTAAAGGTATATTCCATGTCCAATTTGCAGATGATATGGTAATGACTTATGCTAATGAGAGCGCCTCTGAAATTACTAACACACTGGAATCTTACTTAAAAGATTTAGATGAATGGTGTAAATCAATTGGTTTGCAATTAAACTACATTAAAACTAAATTTATGGTTTTTACCAAAATTAACACGTGTGTTGATGACAATCTTTTTATAAAATGCAATGGACATGACATAGAACGTGTCTTTGATTTTAAGTATTTAGGAGTACATCTAGACTGTAAATTAAACAATAATGAACATTTCAATTATGTTGAAAAGAGATAGTTGGTCTCAATAGAGTCAGAAGAGTAGTACCCTTTAGAATTTATGGAATGCTCATTAGTACTTACGTATTGCCTTTCTCCGACTATGCTATATCAATTTGGGGCCCTACTAAAACCCATCAGCTGGGGTGTCTCCAAAACAAAATCAACAGGGCTTTATGTTTATTTCAATTCCCAAAATTGGCAAAATATTAAAATAAAAGATATTGGGCTAACTCTAATTCTCTCGATAATAAGCGTAAAGTAAAAATGTGCAATTTAGAGCACCAAAAAGTAAACTATTATTTATTACTTGAAAGAGCCAATCTTTTAACAGTACAGGAAAGACTTCTATATATTACTATGATGAGCTTGTATAAGATTTTGCTCTTTGGTACTAAAATTATTTCTATTAAAAATTATTATTGTATTAGTAAGGATTCTGTAGTGACAAGGCGCACATGGCAAGCTAATGACTTGCAAGTAATTTGTCATCACACAGCCACTTTTTCCAAAAGTCCTGTAATTTGTGCCAGTACCACTTGGACCTCCCTCAATCAAGTTTTGAAATCTAAAAATATATCTGTGTGTAATTTTGCCTTGTTATTGAGTCAATATTTACTTGTATTGCATAAGGACGATTATGTGTACTAATATTACGTTAATCTACTCTATTATTTATTATAAAAATGTGGCATTACAATTTAACGATTATGTGTACTAATTTTACGCTAATTTACTCTATTTACTTTAAAAATGTGGCATTATAATTTAATAATACTAAGTAACTAAGTACTAATTACTGTGGGTTAACACATTAAATTTCATGAATGTTAATGTATATATTGACTTTCGATATTGATCTGCGTACGAATCGGCTTTGATTTTGGGAGTAAGGTAACGAAACTGGCTTGCCTTCAGTGCTGACTGTTGTTAAAACATTTCTTTCTGTAAGATTTGAACTTTTTGGCACTTAAATAAATACGAATTTGAATAGCCCGACCGAATATTATCTTCTGCTATCACTAACTATTAGTCTGGCAGCTCAACGCCAGACAACTATTTCATCACATATAAAGATAATAATATCTACTCTACATCTCACGGATGCGTTCAATTCTGAACATTTCCCATTCAAATTATATTATTTATTATTAAGAATTTGTTACAATCGGATTCTACTTAACAGAAATAAACAAGCTAAGCACTAATATACCGACTGTAAATAACATTTTAATAATTCATGTAGTACATATGACATAGACATTATTGGGGACTATTTATCACTTCCATCATGCTACGCAATAACCAATGCATAAATAGACAATTGCAATGCTATTTTCTGAAAGTACTTGTGAAAGTAATACGTAAATTGCACATCCAGCATTTGATTGCAAATGTTCAAAGGAAGAAAAACTCTTATAGTCAATTCGTTAGGGTTAACTAACACCATCAAAAACAAGGACTAATTACTAAGTGAGCAAATCAAAGTTTCAAAATATTGTAAAGTATTGCATTACAACAATGTCTGTCGCAATAATAAATACGACAACCTGTAAGAGACAAAATGAAATGAGAACGTAACTTGGTACATAATATCTGTACGTGTCGCACGCAAAATAAGGTGCAGCAATGGAGGTAGATTATGTGCATGAAAGTAAGGCAATGAAAAGGTTGGTTTAATCGGTGTCCGTATGGCATAGTAGGAAAGAGTACTCACTATCTATCCATCTATATCCCTAGTCCGCAGATCACAAAAAATCCGAGGAAATGAAATATAAAAACAAAAGTGCCAAATCATGCTTCCTCTGCGTGGACTGCTTGGTTGCTGACTGTCAGTCACTATGCGATGCACAATCCCATACTCTGCATTTTTCACTTATTTGTATGCCTCAACTCTGACTCTGTGGTGATCATCACAAACCTACATTCATGCTTCAAATTCAATGATGCTACACTACATGACTACATAGGTATATTATATACCATGAATAAATGGGACAAAACTGTACTTATGTATCAGTGATGCAGAATGATCTAAAATGATGCTCTAGATGATCTAGAATTTAGCAGATGTGATTAGCTCTTATTGCAAACTTTTTGAAAGCAACTTTAAAAGCCGATAAGTTGATCAATGTATCAAGAGCTAAAACCTATGGATTTATTTGTCATCACTGTTATACTTACAGTTAATACACAGTGAGTTATTGATTTACATTTAGAATGTATACCGGATTGTCTGTAAATAGGAATTGGTGGTGGGTAATGTAACCAGCCAGCTACTGGGCCATGGGCACTACTTAGTATTGTAGGGATCACGGATAACTTGTATAAAATGTTTCGTATATGAGGGTAGTGACGTCTTGTATATGCAAATGGATAGCCCGTATATGGATAGTAACGTCTTGTATACGCAAAGGGATAGCCAGTATATTGATAGTGATATCTTGTATACGCAAATGGATATCTCGTATCTCATATTTGTGGTATCTGTAAATCTGAATAAGTAAGGCGGCTAAAGGTAGTCTGAATGTCAATAGTGTATGCGGACTGAGATTTAGTTCTCTTTGTACATTTGACTTGACGAGAGCTCTTGTCAATGATGGCTGAAATCACTGGTGTCCGTTTCTTAAAATCTCAAAGAGAAAAAGAAAAACTAGCTTTCGTCGGATACGTATATAGTCATAGTAAAGATCTAAAAGGGGTGGATCGTATTGGATTTGTGAGAAGCGTCGTAGGTGCAAAGGGAGTACCAATAGCGCACTTACTGAAGACTCTCGGAAAAAAGAAAGTCAAAAAGTCTAATCCTAAAAACAATGAAAATTTCGCTCCTGAACCATTTCCTAAAAATTTTGAATCTCATCACCAAGCACAAGTAATACCTCTTCTGAACCAAAATCCTTGAAAATATAGACATCTCACTCAATGGTACTCCATTAACACGTTATGACTTATTGATTTATATGTTTGGCAAAGTGAATAAGCCAGTTTGCTTCAGTGACTAATTATTTTTTCTTTGACATAACCCATAATAATACAATCATTGCCAGTTTTTCCGTGATATATTAAATTCATTAAATATCATTGTAAAATTCCTGTGTTTGCATTTGTACTCCATGACAATAATCCCTACTAAGAGCATAATATACAGGATATCCTTTTGCATAAACAAGTTATCACTATCGGGATACGAGATATCCCTTTGCATATACAAGATGTCATTATCCATATACGTTATATCCTTTTGCATATACAAGTTGTCACTACCCCCATATACGAAACAATTTATACAAGTTATCCGGATACCGTATTGTAGATTGTGTAGATGGAGAGAGGAGGAGATAGATTGACTACATATTGGCAATGTCTGTCTATTCTGGCTGAGATGACAAGACATCGGAGGGAACAAATGAGTGCATGCGGTTGAAATGAGAGTGAATGGAATGCTGAGAGTCTGACAAACAACAAAAATAGGATTTCGGAGTACAATGGAGGATTCTCGTGTAACTGCACCATTAATTTCTTATTTCGGTCTCGGTGTGTGCCAAGTACAAGGAGTGGAAAGGGCGAACAATAGACATACACAACTCCAGTGAAAGATCAAGTGGCATTCGCAGATCTGACCAAATCATCCAAGTCTTTCTTCTCTTCCTTCCCCATTGTCACTATTAGCACAGGCTCTGCTGATACAAACCTCACTCACTCTCTCCGCAACACACACAATGTCATACCTACCACATTTAAAGCAAGGAATTTGAAGTTAGTCTGACTTATATTCCCACCTTTTTTGCTACTGGGATTCACATAGAACATGGTAAACATATAAATAGCACTACAGATATAATAGCCATACTTAAGGGGTAATTAATATATGTATAATCATTCATATTGCAACTCTATCGGCAATAGCGGTCCTGGAATCTGTGACCTACGTCTGTAGACATGAAGTATGTGCAAGTGCATTAGATTATGAGTCTATCTAGTGATAGTAATAACCTAGTAATATTGTAGATAGGTAGATGATGTGGATTTGTGAAAGCGATGATGATGGGTAAGTTTGATGGATCGGAGGAGAAAGCGGGAGAAGAGCACTCAGTGAGTTCTGCACTAAGCCCATTTGTCAATAAAGTCATTGAATTTGTGTCTGTCTTCTTCTCGTCGTTTTGGTTTTAGCTGCGGAGCATTAGCTGCTTTGGATTTATTCTCCGCTACTTTGGACCCTGCTTACTTTATAAATACAGACTCACTTAACTTGTACTGCTTTTCTCTGCATATGTGTTTGAGTCTCACTCGAACTTTTACACTGCGACTTCACTTGACGAAATGAAATGGACTTTTCTGGACTGGACGTCAATAACCCAAAGCCACTGCGCCACAATATCCTGTTCCGGCCTGGATTTCCTATTACGGCCTCAGACACAAATATCACATGCACATCGAGGGAAAGGAAGCTCTACCCTTCTCTATTATATAGTGCTAATAATACTATGTGCATGGCTATACATACGGCTATACGTAGTATAAAGAGAGGTAAATAAATAGCCAAGATGGGATTTCAAGGATCTGTATTCCATCTGTAGCGTCTTTACCCTTCACTTCCTTCCCCGTGTATACACATCCAAAGATCAAATATCCAGTCTACTGGACAGTCGTACTCTGACAGATGAATTCTTGGAGTCCACTGAATAGATTCTTAATTTGCCTCTGGCTTTCTCCTCACTTGACCAGTCAACAGGACATGCAGCAATAGAAATTCAAGACATGGCAGAACACACGAAATCTTCTTCAATTATCCCATATCCTTACTTCTTACAGGACCTGTTATCTACTGCAGCATAGCCAAACATGCTCAACAACCATGAAATATATGACTGCTACATGCATACATATCTCGAAGCTTCATAGTATATGCTTCTATATGCACTAGCTTAGCTGTTACCATTTATTCCTATGGAATGTAAAAAAATTACGTCGTGAACAGTAGGCCACCCATCTCTTGACGTGAATACCAATAGAACATAAATGTGCAGAATTTATTCTTGTTCGTATCACAGAAATTGACAACGACATGTGAGGTCAAATACAAATTGTGCTTTCAAGCATAAAGTATCTGCACATATACTAATACTAGTATATTTATTATTTTAATATCAAAGTCCATCAGCAGTCTTCAGCAGGGCCTTAAGCGAAAAGCATTAAAAAACATTGTATTTAACAACTAAGTAATTAATGATCAGCTAGACAAATAATATGGGTGTTTGTGTGAAATAAAAGTTGGTAAGCAAATGTATTAATTTTGCGTTTGCGTCATCATCTTATACTGGAGTATCTTATACAATTTGTACAAACGTGTGTTATGGCTTTAGTAGAACTTTGTTAAGTGGCATGGAGTAAGAGACAGATTGTGAGACTGGTTATTGTCAATAAAGTTTTGTCTAGGTGTGATAGAGTTAGTGATGGATGTAGTGGGGACATGAGAATAGCTGAGTGTGAGTGAGAGATGGGCTGCACAGCGACTCTTTTGTTTAAGGGCACTTGACGGCAGAAAAGGAATGATTAGTAGAAATAATAATGAATGAAGAGGAAGGAAGCCGGATCGTGTCGTGTCAAGAGGTTAGGGATATCCTCGAGAGCTCAATGCGAACTTCAGTCCCAACTCACTCACAACACATTCATTATTAACGAATATCACTAGTAGTGGAGTATTCCGTCCATTAGACCTCCGCTATTACAAACTACATAAATATTAAAGCCACTCTTACACTCCTATGTTTACTATTACGTATTTATTATGTAATAACCAACTCGAATGCTATTCTAGAATATATTCCAGCAAGATACACTGTTAGTTTTCTTCCTGGTTTACCATTTGTGATGCATATCGATGTGGCGCAGTAGTAGTAGTGGTTGTGTTAACTGTAATAAGTGATTTCACATATGCATCGACCGTGTACCTGTAACTAATGGATAGATACAGTTTATTGTGTTATACTATACTGTTACAGTATATTTAAAACTCATATCATTATCATATCATAAAATATTTGGAGATTATGCGAGACCCGCCGAAGGCGGGTTGACGCATAATCGTAATTATATGAATAATGTGACATCTGAAGACATCACTAATAGTTGTTACGATGTAGTACGCTGTTCGTAGTCGCCGGGAGAGGTCCTATGTTCAAAGCTATATAAAAAAAATTAACAATAAGAACATGGATAATATGCGCCAACTCCTGTGTGTATGGTCATTGATTCAAAGATTAGTCGGGTCAGTTTTAAAAATGCATAAATTACCCTTAATGCGGTGGGTGGGTGGGTAGTGATGTCTTCAGATGTCACATTATTCATATAATTACGATTATGCGTCAACCCGCCTTCGGCGGGTCTCGCATAATCTCCAATTAAATTTCATAATGCTCCATCTTACAACATCACTAATAGTTGTTACGATGTAGTTGTTCAAAGCGTAATTTATGCTTAGAACCAATATAAAAACAAATGTAAAACATTTTCAGTAAATAATTTCATTCCATTTTATTTCCGGTTCACTAAACCATTATCCACATACCAATATTTAGATATACAGATTTACATTACATTCATTATTTCATTGCTAGTATTCTCTTAGTGTATTCACTATTGTCACATAATGGTTTATTATAATAACGAGCAAAAACTTTTGATTTTTCGGACCAACCAGCACTTTTAAACACAGTGTCAATACTTGCACCCTGAGAAAATGCTTTGGATGTTGAAGCATGTCTAAAACTGTGTCCCTTAAACACAGAAGTATTAATCTCCGCCTTTTCTAACAAAATACACAGCCATCTACTTACTGTTTGGGATGAAACTTTCCTAAAAGGGGAAGTACACGAAATAAATAGCTGTCTATCTTTTCTGTAGTTGTCAGTTCGACTAATATACTCCTTTAGGCATCGCACTACACACAATTTCTTATTATTAGGGTAAGCAGCCAATGTTAACATTGGCTGAATTTTCCCAGGCCTTGAAGTCTTAATTGTTTGGGGAATAAAGATTTTTACTTCTTCCTCGAATTTAATATTATCTAAAGAAATAGCAGTTAATGTTTGCACTCTTTGTGCTGTTAAAAGGGCTAGTAATCCTGTAAGTTTTACAGTCAAGTCATTAATGGACAAGTTTTTATTATCGTCCCAGCTAATGAATAGTGTCAAAATCAAATTTGCATCCCAAATATAGTTATATTTAGGCAAAGAAGGACGCTTACGTGATACCCCTTTTAGCAGTCTAATAACGAGTGGGTGTTCTCCAATTTTAATTCCACTAGTTGGTTGTATTAGTGTGGAAAGAGCTGACCTAGCGCTATTCAAAGATGTATAACTAAGTCCTTCCTCGTACAGTGAAGTTAAAAATGACAAAATAGTGTTTATGCTGGGGTCCCAGGGATTATTTCCAATTTTGATATTGTAAGAAATGAATTTAGAAAGCACACTTTTATATTGCTTCCAAGTGTTCTCTGCACATGACGAATAGAGAAGATTAATAACATTTTCAGGCAGATTCAGATTGTTTAGACAGCACCGGATACTATCGCCACTTGAAGAATCAGATTTTTTGTAAGAATCTGTTGACTAGAAAAATAAGGAGATGATATCAAATTAGGGGTTGGTCCATATTCTAGTATTGTGGAAGTTTTTAACCGTAAGAATTCAGGGTACCATGGCTGAGCTGGCCATTTTGGTACAACAACAATTCCTGTGGCTCTGTCATTTATAATTTTTCTAAACATCCTTGCAACAAGCAAGAATGGTGGAAAGGCATAGAAGAATTCATTCCAAACAACTGTAAACGCATCAACACTTTCTGATTCTGGGTCTGGAAACCACGATACATATCTTACACATTTACGAGTATGTACTGTTGCAAATAGATCAATTGAAGGCTTTCCCAGTATTTGACATATACTATTATAGACTGATAAGTTTATAGAATAATCCGAGGACTCAATGGCTTTCCTAGACTCCGTATCAGCCCTAAAGTTATTTTTTGATGAAATGTATGTTGCAAAGACCCATATACCTTTTGATTCACACCACTGCCATATTTGTTTTGCAACAATGTGATTTTGGGTGGACTTACACCCCCCATATCTATTAATGTAGGCAATTGCTGTGGAATTGTCAACTCGTAATAATACATTAATGTTTTCTTGCCTAGCATAAACCTTTAATGCGTTAAATACAGCTAATAACTCCAAAGTATTTATGTGCAATTTTTTCTGTTCTACCGACCAAAAGCCTCTGGTTCTCGATTTGTTACTATAAGCTCCCCAACCTGTAGAAGATGCGTCAGTTTCAATTGTGAGATTATACGAATCAGTTTTAATGTCGTTATGCACACTAGGAATTTTATCAATAAACCAGTTAATATCGGATTTAGCAACTTCTGAAAAACTCATTGATGCAGAATATTCGCCATTGTTTTTTACCAAAGCTTGTGTCTTTTCCATTTCTAGCTGCCGAATATAAACAGAACTGTATTTTATAGCTGGAGATGCAGCTACTAAGCATCCTATTAAATTAGCGGCATCATAAATAGTGATGTATGGCTTATCAATTATTGTCGCTGTTAGGCTTAATAGCTTCTCTTTCTTACTTTTTGGCAAATACATAATCATTTTTGTTGAATCAAATATAAAGCCTAAGTATTTTATTACTTGGGTTGGTTTCAAAATAGATTTCTGGAGATTTACTAGTAGTCCTAATCTGTTGTAAAGTTTTAATGTCTCTTTGACATTGTGACTACAAATCCTTTCAGATTTTCCTAAAAGTAAGTTGTCGTCCAAAAAACTAACTGAACTGTGACCATTGGACCTCAGCTGAGCTAAAACTGGTCGCATGACTTTTGTAAACACCCTCGGTGCCGTGCTCAAACCAAATGGCAAAACTACATATTTATATAATAATCCATTCCATCTAAATTTAAGATATTTTTGAGATTCTTCACTAACAGGAATTAAATGATAAGCATTCTTTAAGTCTATTACGGCCATAAAACAATTCTGTTTCATGAGTGAGCACACAGTTCTGTAATCCTCCATTTTAAAATGAGGACTGTCAATGAATTCATTAAGCGCTTTTAAATTAATAACAACTCTAAATTGACCTGGCTCTTGTTTTGCTACAACAAAAATATTTGATACAAATTGTTCGCACTCTTCCTGGCTCTCTACAATTGCTTTTATGCTAAGTAGCTTTTCAATTTCTAAGTTAATAATATTTTCTTCTTCTTTTGTGAAATTCATATGCTTAGGTTCGACAGGTTGGTGTGGGTTCACAATAAAAGGTATTTTGTACCCCTCTACATATTGAAGTACCAACTCATCACTAGTTATCGCTTTCCAATGTTTAATATAATGTTTAAGACAACCAGCCAACGAACCTACCGAATTCAGTTTTGCTTTGGTGCCTGATACTGGGTGTTCCGGTTTCTCTGTTGGTAGTTGACGCCTCCCCGTGTACTCCGAAAAGGCGTCCGCTGGTAGTTTAAATTAAACCGATTCTTTGGTTGTGAAAATCGGGTTGACTGATAAGGATGATTTCGGACCGGAAACTTCTTGCCAAATGAATTACTTTTTACGACGTGCGCTAAAGACTTTGTTTGCTTTAGGGCTTCAGATAGGTTATCTCCAAAAAGATTCTCAGTGACCGGCACTCGCGAGGAGCAGATGGCCGAATATTCAGGTTGGATATGGGGTCGTAATTCTTGTCTTCTTTTTGAATTCAACTCGCCAAACCCAACAGCAAGTGCACTGGCTCCATCAATAATATCCTTCACTATTTTACCAGCTTGTTGATTGAACGTAGTGGCTGTTAAATTAGACATTTCATTTGTGACCATTGCTAGTGTCACCAGACCTTTAGAAATAGAATTCTGAATGAATTGCAACTTGATATCTGTGGCTCTTGTTTTTGGTGAGAGTTGATTCCATATTTCAACATTAACTTTAGGCACCATCATTGCTTTGCAATTTTCTGGTATCTTTAAACTTTGTTTTTGATTCTCAATCTCCTCTTTTGTATACTGCCTTTGAATGATATTGTCAAACTTTTTTGCCACCGTTTCGGTTATAGCTGGAGCGTATTCAACATTCTCTCCAAAAGTTTCTAACATACTCAAAATTTCCGATGAGGAATTTACTTGTCCTGCAAGTTTAAAAATAGATATTCTTAAGGCTACTAGCCAATTAACAAGGTGTTTTTAACCTTCATAATTTTATAGTGCAGAATTTCTATCAATTTTGATTACCTTCATCATGGCAAAAAAGGCTATTAAATTCTTCATCGTCACCGGTAGGAGTGTCTTCGACATCCTCTTCAAATTCAGATTGTGACGGCTCCCTAACTGCACTTTGAATTTCATTCAATTGAGATGATAGCTTCTCGAGAGCTTCTGGCAGAGTATTCAATTTTTGAATTGCCTCAGAATTCTGTTCTACTGTGCTCGACAGTGAACTTAATTGTTGCATAAAAGAGCTGCTTGGATTGTTCTGCGACATATCCGGTACGCTTTCGTTTACTTGACCTCTAGGTCTTCTCTGTCCACGACGCATCATGGCAGGCGTACTATTTTGCTCTGACTGTTGAACAGTCCTAAAAACAACATACGCATATGTTGAATGCAACATTTGTTTGTTCTATTTTTAGTCTAAATGATAATTTTGAGCTAAATATTTAAAATACACACTAAGACTTACCTCTTTGGTGGCATTTTTTCGAAATAGATCACACCGTTGATGGGATAGATGACCCTCTCCCTTCGACTATGAAAACAACAATGACCATACACACAGGAGTTGGCGCATATTATCCATGTTCTTATTGTTAATTTTTTTTATATAGCTTTGAACATAGGACCTCTCCCGGCGACTACGAACAGCGTACTACATCGTAACAACTATTAGTGATGTTGTAAGATGGAGCATTATGAAATTTAATCATAATACGATTTTATGTACACTAAATTGTCTGGTTTCATTGAACCTCATTTAAAAAATTGATAGAAGGCTTGATAAACTTTAGTATAACTATGTTTTAGGGTATGTCAGTTGTGACAAATATAAAGTAGTTCGGCATATGTGTGTAATATTAGAATAGGTACAGAAAGAGTAAGATTAAGTTTTATAGTGTATTGAAAGGGTTGTTGAGGTGAAGGAGTTGTATTTGAGTTGAGAGGAGGCATATTATACTTTCAAACGAGACAGAAGTTAGTTTCTGTCTGTCTCCCGCTCCCTGTTGACATTAGTAATTTTGAGGCCTGAGCGTTGTGAGTCATAACATAATAATATAATGTGTGGCTCTAATAGAGTGGCGGAATTAAACGGACCATCTTGTTACATCAAACCAAACTAAACCAACAGAGGAGACATGATGATGACATCCCATGCCTTTCATGCAGTCTCTTCATCTCTTCATCCACCCTCACTCACTAACCTATCTAACTCAATGTTATCTAATCTAATTTTATTACGCTGTCCCTTAATCTGTCAGAATACCTTTCCCTTTTGTTTTCATCACTTTTTCTCTCCGTATCTGCAGCCTCCTCTACTATAGTACAGTTAGTTAATGCAGTAACCCAAACCACCGACAATGTAATATTATTTTGTTGTTTGACTTAAACTTTCAGTTTGACTTTCATTTCAATCAGGAAAATGTGCAAACTTTCTATATTCATTGCATAGAACGAAATCACTGGGAATGTGTAAGAAGTTATGCTGTGGATAGATAGAGACGACATAATCTGTGTACTAAGTAAGCGTATGTCAGGCAGAAGCTACCTTTTCCTTTGAATTGGGGTTGAAATTCCCAACCGCTGGTTTACTTGAGCTACATACATCACATTAAAAAGATGAGAGAGATCCACCGAGTGGATCCGAGTTCTCCGACTTACAATCCGCTTTTGGTTTGAGCCTTACACGATGATTAGCATAGGATTTTGGAGCAGAGGATGGCTTGTTTTTATTAGAGAATACGAGTACAGTAGAGCATTGTAGTAGTGGAAGGAGCGAGGCGAGGTAGGTAAATGCCTCAGTCATGTATCTGTATACTTCTCAACATTTCGAATTGTAAAGTTTGTGATCGGATATCTACATCTCGTCTGAAAAGTAAAATAAAGTGAATTCGGTTTAGTTGACTGTCGCAATTCACTTGAGTAAAGTTAGTGGAGAGAGAGAGTCTGTGTGAAGGAGGGAGACAGGAGGCAAGAGTGATATGCAGGAGACGGAGGAGTCGAGAGGAAATTACCATTTTCACATTTAGAAGTGATGAGAGAGTGGGACGAGAGAGCTGAATACGAAATGATTCGATGCCCGGCTCGGGATCTCTCTAATGCCCGTACAAGCAATACTCACAGGATCTGTATCTACACTACAGACGAATGAAAAATAAGAGAGAATCGAGTCTGCTATTCCCGTCTTGTATAACACTCATACATGACATACACTACTACTAGTACTATAACTAGAGATAAGACTGGATGGATGTGTGTGTGGTAGTCAATTGAAAAGCCTCAATTTTCACTCGATTTGAATTACAAAGGATGTGGATGAGTCTCCTCCTTTCTCTCTCTCTCTACTCCTTCTACCTCGACTCTACACCATCCACTACTACTAATACTCTACTTATCTATCTACTCTACTAACACAACAACAACTTTCTCTCACCACTGTCTCTCAAAGATACTTTCCCACTCACTCATCTCCACTCTCATTCACCAATATCTATTTTCTCTACTTACTCCAATCTATATAATATTATTTATATTTAGCACTGAATGTATGACGGAGTATGACATCCCAAAACTATCAAAATAACGTTACATACATGTAGGGCTTTCTAAACTAAAACTAAACTTACATGTTCACGAAGTTTACTTCAATTTACTTGTATAACCATTTAACTTTGACTTCAGACAGAGTGAGACATGGACTTAATGATTCGGAGATTTATTTCCCATTCACTCCTTCATATTGATAAGGTATTAAAGTATAACCTAATCGCTATGTATGTCGATGACTTGCAGGAATATGACGATATGATCGAGTATGCAAGTTTTGTAATTAAAAAAAGTATTAATGTATAAAGATAGGTTTCTCTTATCATTGAGAATTATTATTATATTTTGATTTATGGAGCAATTTATTGCGACTCGGTCTTGTTTGTGCATGGGAGTAAGGTGAACTTAAGCACTGTTGCCTTATGATGTATAAACATGCCTTATGAAATTTGTAGCACTAATAAAATGTGAAAACGCATGTCTAATATGTACTACCTAGTATTACTTGTTCATGTATTATATACTACAATGAAAAAGACTTACTGTTATAGTACGAAACTATTTATAACATCATAATGCACACTGTGAGTTTGAATTTGGTTCATCAGGGGATCTTTGGCCCCTGGAAAAAGGGAACATAAATATGCCGTTTATCAGAAATGAGAAGGCTATTGGGAAACGGATGTTTAATTTTTCTGTTAGTTCAATTGAATCTGCTTTTTATTGGATAGGATTCAGTCTTTGATCCGTATGATGTGATGTGATCACAGTATGGAACACTACCAGGATTTCTTTCAAGTTGAATTGAAATTCTTGTACATGCAAACATAGCCATACTCCCGTTATACTTGTATACCTACTTTGTTTCCACCTCAAGTAGATTTCTCCTAGCAATGCGTATATTGGTGGGCTGATTCTCTAAATGCGTATAAAACTGCCTTTTAACAGTATTGGAGTCGATAGACAAGTACTAGAGTTCAGCTGTCGTCAAGTGTTTTATGTAGTAGTGTTTAGTGTTCGTTCGTTAACCTAAATAAATAGGAGAAAGAAACGTCGGAGGAGCTCAATTCTTTTGCCTTTGACACTGAAATCATCACAGCAAGAATTCAAAGGAGTTGCTTGCATTGCATGGGATGAGTGAGTCTGGAAAAAGTTGATTTCTACGTGTAGATTGGATTTGGTATTGAATCTGGAGCACACGGCATCAATTACATCAGTTTAAACTTGTAGAGTGTTGCAACTGCAAGAATGTGTGTGAGTCTGTCCCGACCGACGACTTCACAATGCGGACTCCTGTCACGTTTACATTCATTTGGCATATCAAGGGGGTCTCCTCTCCTGTTAGCAAGACTCTTCACTCACTTTGCCTTGTCCTGGTGAGTTTTGACACGGAGAATAAAAATACCATTTCCATTCCGCATATCCTCACTCAATTTTGTCTACGCGTACCTCTCCTATAACAAATACATATTCACATTCGCGCTATATTCAAATTCGGGTTGTATTAAAACATACCGGGAAAGGTATCACATAAAATTAAAGTTTTAAAATGCACACCAAGCAGTCTTATTTAAAGAATGGTTAACAAATACACGATCAATCTAGAACATTGGGAAATAATTTAAAATTCAACTTGCAGGATATTGTGAAATAATTTTTAGCAGTTGATTGTATTTAAATAGGATTAATTTTCTTTGTTCCTTAAACAAAGATTGACAATTTCTTTATAAGATTCTGGTGTATCTAGATACGTAATAAATATATACGTGAGATTTTGAATACTGATTTGTTTAATGCATAACCAGAGATCCGATATATGCGGTATTATATAAAGCGGTAATGCTGTGTGTGCTTTAAGAGATAATGATAATGTCTAAGGTAGTATTTATGTACTAATATTTGAGATATTCTTTTTATGAGTGTGAGTGGATTTCTTTTGAACGCATTGTAGGAAGGATGTAAAGACAACATAATCATAGCAATAGCACTGCAGCTTTGTTGTAATGCAAGTAATGAAATGTTGTAAGTCCATGTCATTGCATTGGGGGTGTCCTCAGGCTCCATCCAACTCGTATGAGGCTTATGACTGACTAGCGTGCCATGCCAATGCCAGCCGATCATCAGTTCATCTATCTATCTCCTTCTCCATTCTGAGGGAACAACTTACACATTCTATTCAATAACAATGCCTACCTGCTGTTTTCGCTTTCTTCTCTTCTATTTTCCCAAAAGCACAGAGGAGTCCAATTCCTATTCCTTCCTACAGCTCAGGTTCCTGCCTATGCACTCCAAACTCTAACATACTACTAGGTACCCATCTACGTAATACCATTTAGTGGCATCGATGCACATATTTATAATGGGTCTACTATTCTTCTACGCAGTAGAAATTAGTTATAAGAGTACCATGCCATAATCTGATTTACTATCTGTAGGAATATATATTACTAGTGAACCCAGCTAATGGGCAAATCTAGCACACAAGAGAAATTCAGCAGGCCACCCATCACAGTAATAAAAACAATTTCGAAATTCGAAAGCATCCCATTAGGTTATTAAGTTAACTTTGTAACTGCAAAGTATATTTAAATTAATATACTTTTATTTTCTACAGTGGTAGGTAAAATTAGCTGCAGCCACAAATTTCTGATAAAAAGGAATTTCCTACACCAAAATAATAACTGTGGATTGTAGCATCAAATACAGAGAACAATGAAAGACTCTATTTTCGAAAAAGATCCCACAAAGTTACCAAAAAGCTCCCTTTGAAAATCAAAAAAATTCGATTCCCCGTGGATTTTGGAAAATCATACAAAATCCATGAGTACAACTTACGAATAAAATATTTTTAAAGAATAAATAGTGGTATTACCCAGTACTGTTATTTATTTTAATTCTACAAAAAGATGTCGCAACTGGCACGAAGGAATCAAGAGGGTAGTAAAAAGTAAACCCAGCTCTACTAAATTATAATGTTGAATAAGTTTGTCGATGTAGCAGAACCAGTTTGGATTAGAAGTTTTGAAATGCTATTTAATACGCACATTACTATCATTACGAAATGTTCCCTTTCGCTATAATCATTTCCATTCGATCACCCCTCACATCCAACCTATGTTTTCTATTATTATTATGATGTTATAATAATAATATGAAACAACTCATTTCGGTGGTTTAGAGGATTTGGGCTTGCGCGTTTTGCTTTTTTGCTTTTAAGGAGCCTGCATATATTACGTGTGCAGTTGATGGGAGGAGGAGGTACTCAAAAGTATTGCAGTCAGCACTTGCGTTACATATGTGGGAGTGGGTTTTTGCGTTACCTAATATATGCAGGCTCCCTAGGCTCTCCCTACCACACGTACATACATAGACAGGTAAATTTATCAAGTCTACGATTATATATAGAGATACTTCTGGAAATATTATGTTCAATATCCTAAATGATTTACAAGAGAGTTTATCAATATTTTATAAACTTAATTAGCAGTCCAGTTGTATGTACCGTTTCTAATTTAACCCTTGATAGTTTGATACTTAATTTGGAACTTTAATCATTTGGTATGGGAACAAGGGTGATTAAGGTACTGTGTGATAGAAGGTTGTTATGTTAGTATGGATGACTGACACGTTTACAACAATGTTGTCAGTCGGACAATGAAAATTGGCCAATATTAGGAAAGTATCAGTTTGAAAATATTATGAGATGAGAGTGCAAGTATCTCTCTATTGTGATTTCCTTGTTGGATTGTAATTGAAGCTGCATAGATCTTTGTAAACATGCATTGCAACTCTGGACTACGTTATACAATGTTAAAATTGAGCTTCTTATGTCTGAAATGATACATGATAACAAATAGGATGTGAGTGGATGAAGTAAAGTAGCAACCATAGAGAGACATTGATTATGGCTGAGATTGAAAAGTAATGCAATGATTGTTATTATTTCACTAAGCTCTCCTACTACTCCTCCAACATATTCATTTCAACTTGAACAGAGACAGAAACAAGACAAGAGCAAGTGGGATGTGGAGCCAGGCTGAAAAAGAACTCGATTTGCTTGTAACACTTGCAGGACAATGCAGTAGGCCTCTCAGTCTTCAACTTTGCTTGGAGTAAAAGATTCTTCAGATAAATAATAAACCATTGTAATGGAATACTAAGCTTACAAAAAAACTAATGACTTATATTATACTGTTTAATAATACGAAGCATTATAATGGAATCACAAGGGAATACAAGAATACAAGCATTCAGAGTAGGGCTTAGACAGGCAGTATCAATGTATAAGCCAAATTCGACCTCTGCCAATTGAAACTGCATGTTGGACCCGATCGCCGTATGACTATCAACTGTTAACATACTGTCGGTTGTGTTCACTTGGTCAGGTGATTGGTAGCGCATGAATAGGTTGGCGGTCTTTAGTCTTACAGCGATCGGGTCCAACATGCAGTTTCAATTGGCAGAGGTCGAATTTGGCTTATACATTGATACTGCCTGTCTAAGCCCTACTCTGCAAGCATTACTATAGAGTTTGTCCAAAATACTATGTGGTACTGCACATGTAGTACAATCATGTACCACTGTACTATAGCCTGATACATGCGTTGCGTTTTGTTCGAACTGTATTAGCGGTAAATATTATTAGCGTCAGTTGAGCAGAATGGGTTGTTTTGTTAACATTCTAAAACTACCTCTCGTCTGTCCTCAACGTCGACAGTTATTTGTTTCTAGTGTACTAACGTAATTCTGATTACTGAGTACATTCTTTTTGCACTACGTAGACTATAATAATTTCCTGTAGTTCACGTGTATTGTTCATTTTAGCTGGTGACTTAAAAGTCACAAGAAATTTTTGGTATCTTAAACTTAAACGAACAAACTTAAACGTGATTCGGAATTCACCTTTAGGGATGGATGACATAGAATTTTTATGTAGGCCACGTGTATTTACAAAGTAGGTATGAATGAAATTCACCTTTAGGGATGGACGATATACTTATATTTACAAAGTCTGCAAAGATAAACAAATGCAAAAATAAATTGTCAATGTTAAAATTATGCCCAAAAATAATTCGACAACAATGATAACCACGAATGAGTTGACATCAGCAACCATATTTTATGAGCAATATGATTTTTGAATTTACGAGAATTGCATAAAACAATTAGATCAGCCGTCTGGCTCTGGTTCACTATCTTACCCATTGACTTGATGTCACTAGTCCCTAGTTGCTATAAATAATAGAAAATCTGCAATTGTGGGGTTGAATTTTCCAGCGGGATGAATGATTGAATCGATTTAAGACAAATTATTAAATAGGCAATGTGAACTTGAAAGTCGAAAGTCGTCAATTTGGCAATTATTGATGGCAAACACAAAGACATTTGCAATTCGAGTTCGTTCTTGTTCAGTTCAGATATCAAAAGCATTAGCAGAGTATAAAGTCGGCATGCCGTAAATTATTTTCAGATGCCGCATGCCCTAAATTCCGTAAATGCCGTATATGCCGTAAATGCCGTAAAAGCGGTAAAATACATAATACACGTAATAGACAGTTTAATGGTAATTTTTAACTAATGGAAGAACAAAAAATTTAATTTTGATCATTTTATAACAAATGATAACTGTCATAAGTTATAAAATGAGTTTTCACTTTTCAAAGCTATACAGCCACTATTAGTGGCCTAAAATGATGTTAATACATCAATATTGATGTATAAAAACACTTTTAGCGTGTTATTACTCACTTCCCACATCAATTTATGCATAAAAACAGCTAAAAACTTAAAAAATAATTTACGGCATTTAAGGCATTTACGGCATGCCGCCAAATACCAAATGCCGTAAATTCAATTTACGGCATTTACGGCAGGCGGCATTTACGGCACACTCGACACCTTGAGCATTAGTAATAATAATAAATAATTTCGTAAACCCCAGGATGCGTGGGCACGTGAAAGATCAGTACTGGGAGAACAGCCTTTAGCTGCATGCATTGCAATTGTACTGCGTTGTTGCGATATGTGTGTATGAGGGGAGATCTGTGTCACAAATGAAACTTTCCTAGAACCCAGAATATTCCTTGCCATACTCAGAATATAGTGCACAGAATTCTCTTTGCAGAACGCAGATAATTTTTCCTAGAATGCAGATTAGTCTTCCTAGAACGCAGAATATTTTACCTTAAACGCAGAATATTTTACATAAAACGCAGAATATTTTACATAAAACGCAGAATATTTTACCTAAAACGCAGAATATTTTACCTAAAACGCAGAATATTTTAACCAAAAAGGCAGAATATTTTACCTAAAACGCAGAATATTTTACCTAAAACGCAGAATATTTTACCTAAAACGCAGAATATTTTACCTAAAACGCAGAATATAGGAAGAAACGCAGAATATTCTTCCTATAACCCAGAATATTTATCCTAAAACGCAGAATATTCTTCCTAAAACGCAGAATATTCATCCTAAAACGCGGAATATTCTTCCCAATCGTATACGCAGAATATTCATCCTAAAACGCGGAATATTCTTCCCAATCGTATACGCAGAATATTCATCCTAAAACGCGGAATATTCTTCCCAATCGTATACGCAGAATATTCATCCTAAAACGCGGAATATTCTTCCCAATCGTATACGCAGAATATTCTTCGTAGATACGCAGAATATTCTTCGTAGATACGCAGAATATTCTTCGTAGATATGCAGAATATTCTTCGTAGAATATCCTTCGAAGAAGCAGCAGAAGGGATGGACGATTTGGCACACATTCTCCCCCCATACCTAGAATTTTTGTCTACAGTCAGACGGACGGACGGACGGACAGACAGACAGACAGACTGTTAGGACCGTTCACAGTACCTTACGAATACTCGTAAGCTAATAATATGCTTTGTTGCAGATATCACTACTACTATCATTTATTTATGCATCTACACCGACCCATTATACTTGCTACGTAATATATAATATTTGTTTAGTAAGTTGCTACTTTTATTATTAAGGGATCAGTCACCATCGCCATAATAGTATCATGCAGTAACTTTATTTCAATTTCATTCCTTCTCGCTTTGCTTTGTCATGACTCTTACAAATACAAAGTCACTTTGCAATCATCCTCACGCTGTTCACATTATAACCTAATCCAAGGTTCACAATAATATTATTATTAAATCTTATGAATGTGATCGATTTAACTATATAATTACAATTCGTAGTATCTGTAAGTATCTCACAACGATCATAAAATAGTTTAATACTCAATATGACTGCTAAAGGTAGACAGAATAACGGGAGTAATTATCCTTGCAAAAAGAAGCAGTTGATCAAATAAATATGATTGCTTACAAATATAGTAAATTAGAAAATCGCCTATTTACAATATGATAGCATCGACAGGCAAGTACCTCCTTTGTAAAATATATATCAACGTTTGGCATCATAAATCACAAGAATTCTTTGCTCAATTTCAGTCAGATTCAAGGCTGTATCCCAACGTTTGTGAATTTATACATCTCTGTTTACTACTGTGAGAATATGTAAGTATACCTGATGTATTGTAGGTCTGTATAGAATTTTGTTGGCCAATTATTAGCACATATGATTTAGAATTATAACTTTCACAATGGATGAATGTTTCTTTTGATTTGAATGCCTTTCATTTCATTCTTTATCGTATGACCATCATGAAATGTAAACGTTATTGTTGAAAAATGTTATGTTGTTATGTAGCAGCTAGTTAATAAACAGTTCTGTACATCAAACCACCAAGGACTAAAACATTGTTTACTGTTGGAAATAAGTAATACCCAAGTTATGTAACAAAGCATCAAATAAAATTCATAGCTAATGAAAGTCGGCATCAGAATAATAGATATCGATAAAATATTGATATAGGGGTATTGTAGTAGTCACCAGCACAGAGCAGAACACACACGCACACACCAAACCACATACCACTAAGCCAATATTATATTGATTAAATGCCTTATACACAATTCAATAAAGGCGATTTTTTCCTGCGAAGTGCAGTAGAAGGGTGGCTAACTGAAATGTTTTAATCAGCCTGTTAAAAATAGCCGTGACCATCTTTGTTATCCAGTGGCTAAAATTGACAAATTAAACTGAGAAATCCTCCAAGATGAAAAAAATGGTATTTGTGTTCCTGCTGTACTAACATAGAAAAATAACATAAATGCCCAATTGAAACCAATTGAATTTCAAATGTACATTTTTAACAGTAAATGAAACATTGGAGTACTGGAATTTTTACCATTTGAAATAGGAAGTATTCCTACCGAAAGAAATTGTATTGAGTTATAATATGTACATATATAAAATTTGGAAGAGACGGGAACTGGCAATCGGTTCAGTAGTATATATACGTACTATGCAAACGAGTTTAAGTTGCTATTGATAAGAATGTGTTTTACCTATATGAATTGTAGCAGTGTAGATGCTTGGAGTAGATACACCGCGTAGTAAAGTAAGACAATCTAATGTTATGAATACGTTGTATTTGCTCCCGTATTGTACCTGCTCCCCTATGGCATCTGCTCCCAGTGACACCTTCTCCCTATGATATCTGCTCCCTATTGCACCTGCTCCCTGTTACACTAGCTCTCAGTACAAAAAATAATGAGAAACGACATTTTTTAAAGTTTTCTATTTAAATTTACAATGTTTTTGTAATTTTGATGTCTTATCGTATTTACTTAAAGAACTATTGTACTTTTGTTAACGAAGCGAAGCCTGCCCGCTTGGCCACTCTGTACACCATTAACAATTACAGATACATATTATTATGAATTTATCAAGTAATTAATAGTAGTGGCCAACCTCGTTTATACCATGTCCTTATCCTAGTTATTTCCTTCACTAACATAACACTAAAGTACAGGTAAACAGTAATGTGCATACGACAGAAGTTGTCCATTACATTATTGGAAACTGGGATCCAAAAGTATCATCCACCCACATGTCGTATCTCAGGTTTGTAGTTTCGATTTTCGTTCTGTCGTTTCTCATTATTTTTCGTACTGGGAGCTAGTGTAACAGGGAGCAGGTCTAACCGGGAGCAGGTGCAATAGGGAGCAAATGGGTTGATACCTAATGTTATAGGTTGGTAAGAAAGAAGAGAGGAAATATTGTTGGTCATGCTAGTAAATTATGTTTGAATGCCATATTGAAAGTAATGTGTGCCAACAAGGGTAGCAGGAGGAGGAATGTGTATTTTCCATCCGTGGATCCATTCCCTCTTATCATATTACTTGCATATCATCATTGAAATAAAATAAAGTGATCATCATCTTAAACCAAAGAAGATCTTTTACAAAAAATAAACCTACCTATTACAACAATTCTACCAGACTTACGTCATTGTCAGCTAATAATATGCACAGGTTTCTTCTGGCACACACACAACACTCACTCAGCTACAACACGATATCTTATCCGTTTATCTCTCCAATACATGCACGTAGTACGTAATGTACGCTGCGCCTATCTGCAAGACGACAGGAAATTAATAAAATACTCTTTCATTCTTTATTTTTTTATAATACGATTTCATACCATTGTAATTGCGCTTAACCCGACCTTATTCCACCAACTATATTATTGCTACACACTATATTCTTTTAAAGACATGATTCAATGCCAAGTTTGGGAAATGGGTAAAAAATAGGTATCAAGACATTAAAACTGGACATTAAATAGCTACGGCACGAGTAAATATTCCTCTACCAGAGCGTAGAGTATGCATTAGCTATTAATTCTGTTAAATAACAACAGAATATGAAGCCTAAGTACATAATTACTACACGTATGGGTGTAAAAGCAGTGATTGTATCAAATGCTGTGTCTTACTATTTAAGTGAGTACAAGTGCATGTCGTCGTCACAGAACCTACAAATGTCATTTTTATTATGGCCTTTTGGAATGAGGAAGGCTTTTTGTCATGCAATACATACGCCTGGCTACAATTTGTGTATTTAAAGAGTCTTATTCAGTCAGTAAGGCAATATTGATATTGCGTAGTAAAAATAAATGCACTTTGGTGAGTACATATCGTTGGCATAATAAATTAGCTAGGCACGACGTACCATATTTACAGTAAGCATTATCAGACTCTTCAAAGGAATGAAATCTGAGATCTCTTTTATTGTCCAAGCAGAAGCCAGGGAGCTGCATGTAACACTTCCCTAACCAAATAGAATTAATAAAACACAACTCCCTAGTTTATAGCTTTTTCTATTACCAGTTGGACATTTATTTGGTTTGTTCCAATGCAATAATGAAACGTCCTAGAAACACCTCTTGTCTATGATAAAACATCCTCATTACGATCTGACGATTGAAGAAATTCTAGCATTTTGAGATTTACATTTGGCACAGTAATTAACCCATGACACTAGTACAGTGCGCCTGAAAGATGCAACATTTCAGCAAGTACTTATTGTATAGACATCCCCAAACGTCACAATATTATATTTTTCTTTCTGAGATATATAGTGTAAGGTGTAAAATATTTTATTACTTCGATTAAAATATAAAGAAACTAATTGCAGGGGGAGAATTGTACTCTAGCCAGTCTCCATGCAATTTCGGATGTTTGTAGTTTGCATTAATTAGCTGAACCTTTACTGCTACCTTGGCAAGGTAGCACTTCAAACACAAGTCTTCAGCAGGTAAGGTAGTTAATTATTTGCAGCCGCACAACAGTGGACCATAAAAATATCCAGCACCGAAAGCAAACATCATAAAACATGGAGGAGATGTTTGTGATGTGAGAAAGAAGTATCTGAAAGATTATCACCAATACAAACAACCTAATGTGCATAATGAACATTATCCTATCGTCAGTTGCCATCGTCTTAATTAGCAACATCCAAATATTCATTTATGCAATTGTCATTCTCATAAAAATAGCTACTAAGTTTGTCTTCCCCGACACAATGTAAGCAGCCAAGTAATGTCGAGTTTGAAAATAGACAAAGTCGGACACACCTCCTGCCTATGGGCGTGGTTCAAAAACCAAAAAGTGACGTAACTTTAGTTCAGCATAGTGTAGAATGTCATGCGATACTCATCCGAAAGGTTATTTGTTAGGTCTGGTCAAGTCAGGCCACAGGGTCAAATCTCCACTACTTTTTAAATGTATTTGACATGGCCTATGTTTATGTTTATGAATCTGTAATTTATTTAATAACATAACAGTTACATAATATAATAAATACGTACTCACTAATACTAATGAATGACTAATGGTAGTTTCATTTTATAATTTGTGTCTGAGTTATATTCAGTGACTGTGAGATAATGTTATAATGAATGGGACCGTTACATTTGTATAAATCGTTAAACTAACGAATGAATCAATTGCGAATGTGTGGTGATGTTTGATATAATAAATTGATGTGATTTATGTGAATGGCCGCATACAATAGATAACAACGTTACATTTAGTAAAGGAGTGGGGGGAGTACACACAATGGTCGGGATTTGGTAAATCAACAACAATAGCTACCCTACTATATCTAAACATATATCCATAAGTCTATTACCGCTAAAATGTCCAAGGAATTTTAAATATATCGCAAAACAGAACTAGAAAATGTTAAATCGTAGAATGAAGGTAGTCAGACGCACTTAATATCCGGAATGCCTTCCTCAAGAATATTAGAAATTAATTATTCTACATATCTTTAATGCATAGTTATAGTATTATGGCTATATTACTGCTACAAATATAATTGGGGATGATCAGAAAGAGATGAGCATATTGGACTGCACCTTCTAAAGTAGTAAATATTGATGTGTTACAACCTTACAACCTGAGATAAGGTATATATGGTGTATAGACTGTGTGTATATGTATATCTACGTGTATAAATTCGGAAAGGGAAACAAGTGTGAGTAGAGGAATAAACGCAGGAGGAAGAGGAGTAATTCAAGGTGTAGGAAGTGTAAGACGAGAGAGATGGTTATATAGTGCAGACACATCACAATGACAAATACAACTCGCGAGAAATTGGATGGGGTTCGCTTTTGTGTCTGTGATTTGCTGCTTAATCATCTAGAAAATAGGGAGCAATCTGAAGTATCTGGCTAGATAGGAGATGTTGGCCAACGGAGAGAGAGAGGAGCGAGGTGGGAGAAGGAGCTGTCAACACACACACACGTACAATAGATCATCTCTTTATCCAATATACTCTATGTATAACTCTTGCACTCTCCCGTACACAAAACCCAACCGAAGCATCGCAGAGACAACACCTCTCTAATGTCACTCTATCACTACCTACACACTGTACACACTAACAAAATGCAAACAGCGTGATAATATATTCCTCTCTCAATCATCCTAACAATTTAAACTAAATTATTCTTTTCCAAACCACAATATTTTGTCCTAATATCGGGCCATGCACAATTCTAATAAGCTTAAAGAAAGTGAGTATTACACCTTTAAACTTGATACTTTCTTCCTATCGTATAGTGAAAATAAACAAATAGAAAAATATTTTAGTTATTCACTTCATACCAACAATTTCCCTTACATAAATAGACTTCAATTAATTTGCAAGTTCAGCAGTTTTCGTAATGTAAGGAATGGCGAGGGTGAAGATCTTTTGAGTACCTAAACTAAAAAATAGATGGTTAGGATGAGCTTGGTGGATAGGAATAGTTAGTTGGATTATAGTTGCTTGGTTTGATATTTGGAGTGGAGCGAGTGAATAAGATTGAAGATGTTTTCCTGAACTGAAAGCTATGCAATGGACAGGCAATTTTTCAACTTTTGTGGACAATTGACGATTGATCATTCACCTTCTCAAGGTTTTGACACACCAATCATCTCTTTTGTAGTTGTATTTGCAATACTCTTCTGTCAAAAGATGGACGGGTCACGTCACGACGGTCATTTTGTATTATCAGGTTTGATTAGCTTCGTGCCCTTTACACTACTTGCAGACTGCAAGTTGCAGTTCACATCACAACAGACCATTTCAATAAAAAATTAAGAAACAATTGTAGGAGTAGCAATTTTATGTTTTGACTTTTGGTGGAGCGTTTGCAGCAGATGACGATAATATGAAAAGTTTCGCTTATGACAATGTTTTAGGAAAGACCTTGAAAGCCTTTCGTGTATAGAGATGGAGTGTGTGCGTATTAGTCGACATTGTTTGATTATGGAAATTCCCCAGTGGGTACATTAGTATTACTACTCTTTGTATGTAGTTTAATAGAGTACACAGAGGACTCTCCTCCCGGAGTTATTTATTAGTAGGTATGTGTGTGTAAGCGTTACAGCATTGTATCTATCTACTACAGTAGCCGATGATGTCTGATGACATGGCATCCAGTCCTTTATTGCATGTACATGTTATCATCACACAATCTCTCTGGCAATAAGATTCCTCGGTGACAACTCACTCTTCTCTCAGCCAGCCAGGACAACTCATAAATAAATAGATGGATGGGATAGAGAGCACAATGGAGTGGAGTGCAAGTGTAATCCTATTCTCTCCCTCCCATCTCATCTTCTCTGTGTACACAAGAGAAACAAGACTTCTGGCTACAGCATTCACAATTCCGATGACTTCAGTTGACCTAACCCTTCTGCCTCCCGAGCACTGCAAACAAAATAACTTTTACTATCGCACTCCTCAACTCCAGTCTCTATGATATTACATTCTCTCAATTTGTCAGTCTGGAATTCCTTATCCTAATAACTCACACTTTTTACTCACTTAACATGTACATACTCAAATCGCACGCTCTATATACATGATACAAAATGGAAATTACTGCATTAATTCAACTATAACATTATATTGATTTTGAAAACTTTGATACTATTGATATTGTATGTATAATATCATACCTTTAGAATTATGTAGATATACTAGCCGTGCAAAACGGTAATAGAATTTTGAAAGGTAAGCACACAGTTGGCAGTGTTTGATTTTGACCTGTTTTTTTATTTAACTCTTAACTGTGTGTAATATGAATACATGCAACAGCCTGGCAGCAGCATTTTGGCTAGATAATGAAAGATGCAAATCCAAGGTATCTAAACAGTTTTATTATTTAATACTTTAGTCATGATATAATATGAATTGTTACAGCCACTCCGTTGCAAATACGATGGAGATAGAGCAAGTAGGTTTAAATTCTCAGGATGAGAGAGGTGGATACCTGTAAGGCTCATACGGATAGAGGAGAGGATTATTTATTCTATTTGTAAGTTGGTTTAGTCGAGTTAACCCTTTTTTACGCCTCATTAAGTGCTCTCTGGCTCTTCTAATGTCTCCCCAACAGGCATGGAAATTGAATACGATGACAAATGTCCCATGTTCCTCACTTGACTTGACTCCAGGCCCCTGCCTATAAACCAACACCTTCCAGCTCGCCTTCTTATCCCTGCACTCCACTCAAGTACCCTCTCTCTCTATAATACAATACTTCCTAATGTTTATATTATGTCCTTCTCCTTCCACGTCTCATCCTTGCATTTCGGAGTTGACAAAATTTCATTCAGAACAATAATGCTATCTGTTTACTTATCTAAGCATGTCTTTATTTTATTCAATTTGACATGATGACATGACAAGACACACTTATACCCCAACAACAGTCCACTCCTCATTTCATACCTTTAGGAATATGTTCATCTACATACATAAAAGGTGGAAATTATATTTCAGATGCGGCTAATGGAACTGCGCATTTATGCTTATAGTATAGATCCTAATGGAGATATATTCATCATAGACATGTATCATTAAGTGTAGTAAAGATGGTTAACTAAGGCAACTTTCCCTCCTTTTCCCTTTACCAATAAGTAATTATGGATTTCTTTGTACTTCATTTCTTCGAGTCACTTTTCCTTAAGCCTCTTTTGGAGTTACTATTGACATTTACATATTATCTTTGTCATCAGAAGCAAACCTAACACCTGTTCACCTGAGACATTTAGTTATGCCTGCTGATTGTTCATGTATTTATTTAGTGCACAAGTAAGTAGTCAAGAGGCAAGTCACAATTTTGTGTGAAGACACTGAAGACAGACATCCCATGTAATGTTGTTTGACTTAGTCATTGTCAATGCTCTCCTCGCCTACTGTAAGTAAAGTAATAAATATGCCTTGCTAGCTATACTACTCAGCTATTAGAAAGTGATACTTATATCCGTGCGAAGAGTAAGCACAATTCTGTTCTCAGAAAATCTCCTGCGTAGGAACTTCTTGATGTGCATATACCTGTCTATCTAAATATTGAGTTGAATTAACTGAAATTAAAAGAATAGCACTTGTGGTGCACTTAAACTGAAGAGTGCATGCAGACTGAAAAGGTATATGCATATTATACAGTAATGACTAACAGCCTTGGCAGTCTTATTGTTAGTTGGTTAAGTAATGGCATGATATCATGTAAAACTAGTGGAGCGAATGACAGGAACTGTCTTCTCATATGAAATGGGAAATACAAGTGATGACAAGAAAAGACAACAAAACAAACCTTTAAAGCTGCCCAAACTAACCAACCAGAATGAGCAACAATAATATTCTTCGAGTACACTGTTGGAACACCAGTAGCTTGTCGTTTAGCATGAAATAAAATATCTTCAGGTGTATTAAATGGATCTACTGCCGATACATTTGTACCTTCATCATATCCTAATTTTACACGAATGCTTTCTAAATATAAACAAGCACGATATTTGTAGTATAGATAGGTATTTAGTATACAGATCTTGTAAGATTAGGATTTTGGGTAGGGAATGTGTGGGAACATTCAGGTACTGTTCTTCTGTCGTCTTAAGTAAACTTAGGGGGACAAGTTACATACTTGTGATGTAATTCAATAGGAGAACACAAACTGCAATACAGTAGCCAGCGACGGTACAGGTAAAGGTAAACAGATAAACTAGACAATTATTTACTAATGGGTAAAGCGTCTGTATGCAGAGAATGGTTCATTTTAGTTGATAATGTTACAAGATATTACACACAAAAGACGCATCTTCGTATCTAATTACCCTTTGTGATGTATCTTTTGTAAAAATAGTTACTACAACATACAGAAATGAAAAAGAAACTCAATACATAATAATATTACCACCGGACCAGATTTGTAAGTAACTGATACTTATAATTGGGTCTTGGAGGTTCAGTATAAACATCTACACAGAATCCTGGATAGGGAAGGCGGCTAAAGGATTTCGTGTGGTTAGGTTCGGTGAGTTTATTAGCTGTATTTCTAATGATATTAAGCGTACTTACACCAAAGGTATGTTTTAAAATAAGTAGGTACATTTAAATAATGTGATCTTTCAAATACAAAAGATTGACTATATTATACCACTACTAGTGAACCCAGCTAAGGGGGAAACTTAGCACTCAAGGGAATTTCAGCTGACTGGCCATCACAGTAACAAAAACATTTCCAAAAAAGTCATTAGTAATTCATTAAGGTTATTTTGTGAACCACTAATGTTATTTAATTCCACAAAAAATGTGTGCAAACTGGCACAAAGAAATCAAGTAAACAGTAAAAAGTAAAACCAGCTCTACTGAAAAATGCTAAAGTTTGTCGACATAGCAGAAACAATTTGTATATGGTTTTGAAATACTATTTAATACGCACGATCATTACAAATGTCCCCTTTCGCTAATAATTTTCATTCAATCACCAATAATCAACTCAAAAAAACACTAACTGTAGAGTATTATTGTTATAATTATATGAAATAACTCTTTGTTGGTTTAGAGGGAGTGGTCATGCGCATTTTGCTTTTACGATTTCAAGGAACGTGCATATATTACGTGTGCAGTTAATGGGAGGAGGAGGTGCCCAAAAGTGTTACGGTCAGCGCAGCACAGGGACCTGCGTTACACATGGGGGAGGGAGTTTTGTTTTACGTAATATGTGCAGGTTCCCTAGGCTCTCCTACCACACATAGTTACATACATAGATATATATGCAGGTAAATTTATTGCTCTATCTATATCACGATTATATATAGTAATAATGGTATAATGCATTAGTATTTATGTCTCAATTTAATTTTTATACGGGGAGAAACTGCAAAGCAGGTAGCGCATTGCCCGAAGGGCAATGTGTGGTTTCACCACTAGTATGCGGTTAACTACTGCTTCAATTTTCATTGACACCGATTGCTCGTAAACTAGCAGCTTCTGTAAAACATGGCATATGTGATAGCGTAGAGAATTCTTCTGCGGGTTGAGCATTAATTTGAAATTCCCTGAACTTTGTTCACACTTACAATTGTACTATTTGTATTCTTCTGTATTTATAATATGTGAGCTGACTAATTTTGATGTATTTGTCATACTTTCCTATATATTTATATTATTTGGTCCTCTAATGGAAATCAGTATCATGTAATATTGAAACTGTTTGGTGTATGACAATAAAGCAATTACAATTACAATATTCTATTGTATACGAGGACAAGTATGTAAAGTCAATAAAGCTTTCAAACTCAATACTAAATGCTTGTATTGCTATCTTCTCTATAGTTCCTGGTAGAATTATCATGCTGTTTGGTTAATTCTCTAGTAAAAATTCTATAAAAAATAAACCCAGCTCTACTAAAAAATATTGCAAAGACTTAACATATGCTGTTGCCTAACAGTTTTCGTGAACTTTTTCAAATTCTGACCGCACTCAAAAACGATTCTGATTGGTGGAAATTTTTTTCGATTAGCCAATTAAATTGCAGGGATTCATAATCAAATTCTATATGCTCCCTAGTTACTACCCCAAGGGGTAACATTTCATGAAACAATGCTCTCAATACTCAATAAATAGTATATAGCCTGTGCACTTATGGTAAGAAAATGTGAACTAGGAGTTTTTCATTATCGGAAACTCATTTTACGCTGAAATACATATTCGTAGACAGAGTGACAGAGAACCCAGCTTCGGAAGAGTATGATTCACAGCAACAAAGTGTTTCATTATTATTACACTCTAAATAGAGAAAACTGAATATGTTGTCTATCTTCATCTAACAACAAATACATACTAGCTTGACTCAAATTCCTCGCACTTGAGCGGAATATCACTTTCGCACTTCTTGCGGTGCGAAAGTGACATTTGCCTTTTTCTGCACAGAGTGCAATGCGAAAGTGAGCTGAATCTGAGTGGAGTAACTGAAATGAGGGGTATAATACTATAAATCGCATTAACACAATTACAAGCTGTACTTTAAATAACAAAACTTTAGACTTTAAAATATTAATATACAGAATAACAACGCGAAACCAACATTTACCTTATTGGGCAATACTAATATTGATACTGCAAGTCAAGTAGGAGATTCAGTTCACCTAATGCAACCGGGGGATTTAGGTCAGTCTAGTCAACCAGGCAGTCAAGTCCAACAGGACAACCAAAGTCAGCCGAGTGAAGGCTAATCTATAAACCTAGTGTAGTCTATTTATGATTGTAATTGTTAGTGAAAAGTTAATTCACTATATAGAGTAATATTTCAGAGAGAGTAATACTATACAGCAAGCTAAAATGTATGGCATTGTATGTAATGTGGTTTATTGAATGTAAAACTCTTAGTTTGCATTATCCTACCATATAAGTGCACAGGTTATTCACCATTGAGAGCATTGTTACATGAAATGTTACCCCTTGGGGTAGTAACTAGGGAGCATATAGAATTTGATTATGAATCCCTGCAATTTCATTGGCTAATCGAAAAACATTTCCACCAATCAGAATCGTTTTTGAGTGTGGTCAGAATTTGAAAAGGTTCACGAAAACTCTGAGGCAACAGTAACATGAGAAAACAAGTTCAACTATTGAGGGTTTAAATTGTATGTAATTTTCATTTTCGTGAGTTCTATTTCTCAAAAATGTTGTAAAAATTCGAATAGTAAGACTATTCGAGTTTGACGAAATCAACTAAGTTGATCGCGGCTGCAATTAAATAAATTTAGAGAATTGATTTTGATTTTTAAAAACAATTTAGCAGATACAGATTAAAGTTAAAAAATTTAGATCCCTTTCAAAATTTGTATCCATTTTCTTTAGAAATGGATGTTATTTAGTGTATTTATTTATTTATTTAAAAAATGAAATGAAACGTGAATATGTATTACATTTGTTGATAAAGCATAACCAATTTGTATTAGACGTTTTCAAATGCTATTTAATAAGCCACATTACGATCATTACGAAATGTCCCCTTTCGCTAATCATTTCTATCCAATCACAACTCACCACCATTCAACCTTCTTATGTTAATTTCAATTATTGTTTTGATGTAATAATAATGACTCATTTCGGTTGTTTAGAGGAATTGGTCTTGCGCATTTTGCTTCTAAGGTACATGCATATATTACGTGTGCAGTTGATGGAGGAGGTACTCAAAAGTGTTAGAGTCAGAATTTGCCTTACACATGGGGAGTGGGTTTTGCGTTACGCAATATATGCAGGTTCCCTAGGCTGTCCTACCAGACATACATAGTTACATAGATAGATAGATTGGTAAGTTTTTTTCCTTCTGTGTTTATTATATAGAGATTCGACTGAATGGTAGTTGGGAAAGAGAGTAATAAGGAAAGAGAAGTGAATCGTGTAGCGAGTCTGAGGGAACTTGAGTTATGTTCTGGTGTCAGGACTTATAAAGGTTCGGTTCATTTGGATAGAGGGGAATGGAATTGGTTAGGCAAATGTGGTGTATTTGGGGTGCGGAATGGCTGGTAAGGGGTGGACGAACGTGTGTGTAGGACACACTTTACAATCCAACTCTGATTGGTGAAAATTTATCAATTTGTAACAACAATAATCAGCTGCTAAGGTATTTCATACTTTGGCACCGAATTTTATTCAAAATCTAAACACGAAATTTAAACAAAACAATTTTTACCATTTTTGCCACTTACCACTACTTTTTAGGGAGTGGTATTTAACGTTAAATACCATTAAAACCCACTTACCACTACTTTTTAGGGAGTGGTATTTAACGTTAAATACCATTAAAACCCACTTACCACTACTTTTTAGGGAGTGGTATTTAACGTTAAATACCATTAAAACCCACTTACCACTGGTAAGTGGTAAATGGTATTTTGTACACTGTGTAAAAGAAATAATTAGTTAATTCCGCTAAGGGCGAAATTTTGGCCTTTTGGGTAAGAATTTTTCTTGGATTTCGGTTCAGGGGCGGCATTTGCTCCTCTCAATACATCCTTGATACTGATCCTTTTAATCCCATAAGCTTTAAGCTTACTTCGTAGCCTTAGCCTTAGTACACCCAAATACCTTAGTTGAATATATTTAAGTCGATGTCAGATTATGTATTCATTTTTTATTTTCAATTCCAATGATTTTGTGAACACGATAAAAATCTCTAAATTGGTAATAATATATTTCTGGAATATTTGCATTGAGTTTAATCTGTGATGATATTAACCTATATGGCGACCAGGGCTAAAATATTTTTTTATTTGCGGTCGGCCAAGCCTTAACTTTGTAGCTTGTCCCGTCGTCCTGTCAGTTTGTTGTATGTATTGAGCCGTATCATTGAAATGGACTTGTACTGCTTGGCCGGAATTGCTGGAGAGTCTTCGGCATTCACCCCTGCCGACTCCTCCTATTGTTCTCCTACTGTTTTTATCAGACAACACTCGAACAGCATCCTGCCATTTAACTCTAATTTATATCTTTCTTATCACGTTAACTTATTTACTTGCCACAATCTATTTATGAGTCTAAATAACTATTTAGGTTACAATATTAAAATGTTTAAAAATACGATTGTGTATTTATGTTATTTTATTCTGTCTACGAGAACATTATGAAAAACGTTCCTTTAGTGAAGCCTAATAATTACGTCTTTGTTTATGCAATTACAGAAACCGTTGCCTGTTAGTTCTTTGTTCTATTTATTGTGACGTTTATATATTTTTTACTACAAGACTTTTTTGTTTGATCGGTTATTTACATGAAACACTGTTGGTTTAAATTGGAAATGTGCATGTTTCTTGTTATGTTGTTGCACATTATAACATTGATTGATCCATTATTAACGGTACCGTTATTTTCATCCCGATTCCAAAAAACCGCATGTTGTAAGAATGCTTGTTTGGGGCAGCAGGGGAGTTTCTGATTTCATTTGAGAAAAACCACATCACGCAATGGGGTCCACTAATACGTTAGTAATTTACCTTTGTTCTGTTGTAACCATCTTATTCAGTTCCACGTTTCTGAAATTCGAAAATGTAGTGGCACTGAGAGACAGTACAGCCTTCTGTACTCATGTATGTACCCAAGCTTTCCTCTACAAATTTTAATCATTCAAGTAGCAAATGATTACATTTCTCTATCCCATTGAACGATAATTAATTTATACAACATAATATTGATTGGACAAAATAATGACAAAACCCAGATAAGTTTTCTGTAGCACGTTAAAATTATTTTTTGGTACCAATTCAAAATGGCATTATAAAATAAGAATATTTTGCTTATAATAGCAATTGTCTACATCTTAAACAGTCAACAATTTACTCCATTGCTCAATCTGATCCATTTACACAGGTCCTTAATTGCACAAATAATCAATTTGAATTTGAATTTTAAAAAGTTACCAGTTGGCCCTTGTTTAAATTTTTAGGGGAAAAGGTTAGGTCATCTACTTAATAGACGAAACTATAAAAGTATAAAAATGAGTTGGTAATTGTATTTAATGTGCTTTTACAACAGTGATATCTGGTGTAAGCCGACGTGTCTTTTAATGTTTTCACTGACTGCTAATGAAACCATTTGTCACAATTCTGACAGAATTGACATACTTTTACTCGTAATTTCCATTTAGAATTGTAAGGAAGGAAGTGACATTTCTATTGGTGCAACAGTATGGGTCTATGTATACTCATTGATGCCCATTTAACTCAGATAGCAATGCTTAAAGGGACTGACTAGACTAAACTGAATGAATTGTGGTTGTTAAAGGTTACCTTAGATCTCCTCCCCGTTGAGGTTTCCTCCCGACTTAGATCTCCTCCCTATTAGACTACCTCCCGTTAGATTTCCTCCCTGCTAGACCTCCTCCCCGTTAGACTACCTCCACTTTAGACTACCTCCCGATACGAAAAATATAAGGTAACGACAGAATAAAAATCGAAACATCAAAATGTTAGCTAAGGAAAGAACTAGGATAAGGAAAAATGGTAAAAACGAGATTGGTCACTACTATTAATTACTTGTATACCGCTCTGGAAAATCAACAAAAACATTTTTAAACCAGTAGATGGACAAATTGTTTACTTCAAATATAGATGTACAGAAGACAAAAGTTTTCCATCACATTATTGTAGTCTCATCACTCCCATGTCCCATAGTACTACCCATCATCCCATACACCCACGTGTCAAGTTATTAAGTTTTCATGTTTCCATTGTCATTCTGTCGTTACTTTATATTTTTCGTATCGGGAGGTAGTCTAACGGGAGGAGGTCTAAAAGGGAGGAAGTCTAAAAGGGAGGAAATCTAAAGGGAGGTAGTCTAACTGGGAGGAGATCTAAGCCGGGAGGAAACCTCAACGGGGAGGAAATCTAATGATACCGTTGTTAAACAGCCGTCGTACTACGTATTAAACTTAATAGTGTATAGTAAAGGATTGTAAGGCTCCTCGCTGTCTCCCATCGTCAGCGAGACATTGACAATTAGACAATCAGAAGAAGACCCAAACACAAAAGGACCATGTGTAGTAATTTAAGATCACTTACTTGTTACTCACCTACTTACTCACCACTCATCATGCCCATCGTTTAGTCATCTATCAAATTGTATTCTGCCTTTGCAATTCTTAAATGTATAGTGTTCATTATAATGTTGGTCCTTGTCATGCGATGAGTCATGAGTATATCCAAGTTACAATATTATATAGATATAGTGATATATAGTTTGACAATTCAATAGCTTCATACTAACCCGTTCCCCTGTCTACTTTCATTGTATTATTTAAATAGGAAGTGCTACTACTTAAACATTAGCATTTATAATTCCTTACAATTAACAATAAGATGCGTGACTACAAAATGTGTATGTCCACTCTGCTAAGGTCTGTCACTCGTTTATACTTAAGGTATACAGATATATCAGACATAACACTAATGTGAATACTCATAGGGGTAATAATACAGGACTGCATAATATTATTTGTACATAAAGTAAATGTGGTAGTGGAGAATAGTGCCAGTTTGGGCTTGTTTTCCTTAACCTTTGGTATGTGCACCCTTTTATAAGGAAACTTCTTTAACTTGTTACATCTGCAGGGATATTTGAGTGGGAAATAAGGGATAATAAATGCCATTGAGATATCTGTCCGTTAGAGGTAGGTTTTAGTACTTTAATACTCAGCTTGGTGCAATAAGTATGATCAGGAGTCATATTTGAATACTGTTATCATAGATGTGATCATAGACTTGGGTCACAAATGCCTAGACTCATCCCGGTGGAATGTCACGTCTCATCTCTCAAGTGCTTTCGTTGGAAATGCACGAGTCGCTCTTCCACACGACACAATAATATTATTCTTTCACACATTTCTCTACATATCACATAAATAGTAGCAAAACCCACTATCAATTTATTGAACATATTTTTTTTGAAATGATTTAACATTCACAACGATGCTATTGTTGTGGGTGGGGTTGTCGCTCTTTACCACTCACAATTACGGATGTCCAAAGTCTATCTCTCACTACGAAGGACCACTACAATTTAAGTTTGTAGAAACTGTCGTCTATCTATCCTGCCCGATATCTGTCGAAAATGCTTGAAATTAATTGTCGATTAATTTCAAAACGTGTAAATAGCAATTACCAATTTACTGTTGTCTAAAGCAAAACTGACAATTACAATTTAAAATATTATTTCTAAAAATGGCAAAAACAAATCAATGCTGAATTAGGTCTGCCGTCCTCTCGCACGCACGTCGTGTTCGCGTCTGTCTCTGTCTGTCCCTTCTCCTCGGCTTTTCTCTTGTTCTCGTACGTTCTTTTCCGCCAATCGCTGAGTTCTTCCCGCGCTCTCTACTCCGCCAGGGACATACCCCCCTCCGTGGGTGAACCCGCTGGTACATCCACCTCTTTCGTCAAATCTAGAATACACAGTTTAGCCACAGGTCTTCGGAAAGTCCCACTCTGCGTCTTCACATCTGCGACTCGGACAGTGTCGTCCTTCCCTGGGTACACAGCAGTGACAATTCCTCTTGGCCAATAGTTCCGGATCATATCGCCGTCCGCGATAAAAACTAAGTCTCCCACTTTAAGCTGTCTAGTCTTCTGATGCCACTTCTCTCGCCGGTTAAGACTCGGAAGATATTCGGTCAGCCACCTTCTCCAGAACATGTCGGATAGCGTTTGCGAAATTCGCCACTGTTTTCGCAAGCACAAGTCTTTTTCGTCAAAAATTCCTGGAGGAGGTCTTCCATCTGAACTCCCTAGGAGAAAGTGATTAGGTGTAAGTGCTTCGTTGTCGTCTGGGTCTACAGAAACGTGTGTCAGCGGCCTGCTGTTCACCGTGAATTCTGCTTCAGCCATGAAAGTCGTGAAAGTTTCCTCTTTTGGGGAACGTTCGGTAAGAATGGCGTTTAAAGCTTTCTTGATAGACTGCACAAGTCTTTCCCAGGCCCCGCCCATAAATGGCGCTGAAGGCGGTATGAAATGCCAAACTATTTCCCTCTGGGTCATCTCGTCCTGTATGATTTCTTGGTCTAATTCGTTTAGTGCTTTCTTCAGTTCTGTAGCTGCTCCACGAAAGTTAGTCCCGTTGTCGGAGTGGATTTCTTTCGGAGTCCCTCGTCTCGCAATAAACCGTCTTAGAGCCATAATAACTGAATCCGTTGAGAGCGATGAAGCTATCTCAACATGCACAGCTCGGGTCGTCAAACATGTAAATAGTGCGCCGTACCGTTTCTCGTGCCTACGTCCAATTGTGACATTGTACGGTCCAAAATAATCGAGTCCTACGATTACAAATGCTCTTGTCTGTCTTGTCACCCGAAATTCCGGTAAAGGTGCCATCTCCGGAGGTCTCGGAACTGCAATCTTAATTCGGCACTGCATACAATCTGTCCACGATTTGTTTACAGCTGCCCTCATATTGATGATCCAATACTTTTGTCTTAAGTCGTTGACCACACGTTCTTTGCCTTGATGTCCTGCGATACGATGATACTGTGAAACGATCAGCTTCGTTATGTCGTGCTTCGGGTCAAGGATGATTGGCCGTTTAGCTCCGTCATTCAAGTCTGGAGATTTTTCAGTTCGTCCTTTCATAGTCAACAATCCAGCTTGATTCACAACAGGAGATAATTTCAGAAGTCGGCTGCTTTTCTTGACTTGTCCTTCAATCTTTAAAATCTTTTATTTCGTCAGGAAAGCACTCGTCTTGACTTCGCTTAAGCCAATAAAATTGCGCTGCTCTTATTTCTTGAAGAGACAGCCATTTAGTCACCTGTATTGATTTAATCTTCGATTTTCTTTCTTTTATTTTCTCTTGGCATTGTCTTGAGAATCGCAAAACGTACGCCGTCACTCTGATTAATTTAGTCCAAGACGAATATCTGCTTGGGTCCAATCGATCAATGTCACCAATCTTGGTTGCCGCGCAAAATTCTCTTTTTGTTTCGAGCTCTTCATCACCAAGTCCTTTCGTGTCACATTCTTTACTATCTGCAGGCCAGCTACTTTCTTCCATTCGTAGAAATTCTGGTCCTCTTACCCACCGACTGTCATTTGAAAAATGAAGTGGTGCTGAATCCCTGGTAGCTTCGTCTGCCACACTCTCCTTTGTGGGTAGCCACCGCCACTGGTTAATGTCCGAAAGCTCTTCGATTTCTCCAACTCGAAGACTAACGAACTGTTTGAATTTTCGGGCGTCCGAACGAAGCCAACATAACACCGTTCGGGAATCAGACCAAAATATGGTCTCGTCGATTTTTTTGTCGTGATCTTTCTGAATTGAGCTAGCAAGTCTTGCACCCATCAATGCTGCTTGGAGTTCAAGGCGGGGGATTGACATTGGTCGTAGCGGAGCAACTTTAGCTTTCGCAAACACCAAGCTTGTCTCAATTCCACGTCCTGATATCACTCTGAAATATCCAGCAGCTGCAAATGCCTTCTGGCTTGCGTCGCAGAATACATGGAGTTGGATTCTAGTCGCGTCAGGAATTCCTAATCCATAGCATCTCGGTATCTTGAATTCGTCTATTTTTCTTAAGTCTTCTAACCAATTATCCCACTTAATATGCACGTCAGTAGAGATTTCGTCATCCCATCCAATTTCTGAGCGCCATATATCCTGTAGTAGAATTCTTGCTTTGACAGTAAAATTAGCCAGAAATCCGAGAGGGTCAAATACCGACATCGTCAATTTGAGAACTTCTCTCTTTGTCGGTCTCCTCTCGCCCTCTAATATTTCTTTGTCGATTTTGCTGAACGATGTGCTAAATGTAAAAACATCTTCGTTGGGGTTCCACTTCAGCCCAAGCACTCGCTCGCAAATTGTATCTCCGTCTCTGGTCAAGTCTTTCTGTTTTTCTGAAACGAGATTTTCGGGTAAGCTGTCTAAAACTTTCTTCGAGTTACTCACCCAATTACATATCTCGAATCCGCCACGCCGGTGCACCTCAATCACATCCAGAATTCTTCTACTAGCTTCCTCTGGTGACGATGTGCTGTCCAAACAGTCATCCATGAAATGTTTTTCCTTTATAGTCTTGCAGGCTTCAGGAAATTCTTCTTTGAAAAGATCCGCATTCCGGTTTTTTACCTCCTGAGCCGAGTATGGTGATGATATAGCTCCAAAGATCATCACATTCATTTGGTAGACATCTGGGGGCTTCTTTCTATCCATTCCACGCCAGATGAATCTTTGTGAGGATTTATCTTCGTCGCGAATTTCCACCTGGTGGAACATTTCACGGATGTCTCCACAAAATCCGATTTCGTATTGTCTGAACTTAAACAATACAGATGCTAGAGGTCGCAATAAATCCATACCCTTTAGCAGTCCGTCGTTGAGACTGGTTCCATTCGCCTTGGAAGCAGCGTCAAAAACAATTCTTGGTTTGTCAGGTTTATTCGGGTGGAACACTACGAAGTGCGGCAGGTACCATATTCTTTTGCCACCGCGAACTGCTTCCGCTGAAGAGAGCTTAGTAGCGTATCCTTTGTCTATATAATGGTCAATCTTGTCACAGTAGTACTTTGCGAGTTGAACATTGTCGTCCAGTTTTTTCTCTATCTGAGCAAGCCGTCTGCGAGCTACACTGAGACTGTCTGGTAACTGAATGTCGTCAGATTTCCACAATAGTCCCGTTTCCCATCTGTCGCCGGTCTTCTTAGTAGTTGCCTCGGTAATTAACTTTACTCGCTTTTCTTCTTTACTGAGTAAACTATTTTCATTTACCTTCACACCGAAGTTTTCAGTCCGAAAGGATTCCTTCACTAGCTGGTGAATTTTCTCCATCTCTTCGTTGTGATAAACATGACAGGTAAATTCTTTGTCGACTCGTCCTCGGTACAATCCAGATCTGCCGTGAATTGCCCATCCAAGTTTTGACCAGGTTGCTATTGGAGCATTTGGAGAGCCTTCCACGATTTTTCGTGCCACAGTCAGATGCTGATATTCTTGTCCAATGAGTATCATGGGTTTCACGTCCTTTAAGTCTCCTGCAGGAATGTCCCGGAGATGATGATATTTCATTTTTAGTGCACTAGCATTTACCGTATGTCGTGGGAGATGCAAGTTGTCGTCGGTTCGCACTCTGTCCAATGTATAATATCTTCGTTCGCTTGGCACACGAACTTCCAATTTCACTGTCTGTGAATTTTGATTTGTTGACGTAACTGCATTTGTCCATTGCATTTTGAACGGCTGCACTGGACCTGTAGCTCCGATTTTCTTGGCCAAGTTTGCATCGATCAAAGTAGTCGTTGCACATTCATCGAATAATGCGTATGTCTCGATTTCACCGGCTGGTCCTTTCAGCACAACTGGAACAATTCGGAGAATTACCTCGTTGTATCCTTGATGAAATCCTACGTGTCCTACATGAACTGGCTTGTCAGGTGTGGGTGGTTCTTCTGGTTTTTTTTGTTGGCTTGGGTGCAGCCATACGTGATGAAGTCTTTTGCAACCTTGCACACCACACGTCTTCTTTTTGTCACAAGTAGCCACTCGGTGGTCTTTGCCATCCAAACAACAAAAACAATTTTTACTTTCTGTTGCCCAGTCCCATCGGTCGTCCACAGTCAATTTCCGAATCTTATGACAGTTATCTATGCTGTGATTCATTCCATCAAAACTGCAAACAAGTTTAGCAGAATTGGATGTCGGGTTCTTGGAGTCACTTTCACTATTTGTAGAAAAAAACATTTGATTCTTCCCTTGTCGGTTGTCATTTCTTTTCGTCACATTAGCTCGGCAGCTCTTGTCGTCTTGGCTGGCGAAACTAACAACACTAGCGGCTTCGGCTATTTCTTTCAACCAGTCACTAAATGTTTTTAATGTAAAGTCAGGATCTTTTTTCATAACTGTCCCCAATCTCAGTCGTAGGCTTGGAGGCAGTTTTACAATCAAATCATCAGTCAATGATGGATTGTTCAAGTACTTTTCGCATTTTAATGACGTCATCGTTGAAACTAAATTGCGAACAGCATTGGAGAATTTAACCAATGTCTTTGGCTGAGTCTCTGTCGGTGATGGTATATTTTTGATTTTCAAAATTAAAGCACGAATCACCTGCTGGGGTTCTCCGAACGTAGTCTTGAGTGTGGCGATTACTTCATTGAGATTTTCAGGAGCCGTCAATGATTCCCGTACACTGTCGAGTGCTTCATCTCTCAGACACTTTTGAAGTCTTGCCATATTTTCAGCATTTCCGTAGCCACACAGTTTTGTGCTATTTTCATATTGGCAAATGAACATCGGCCATTCTTCTGGTTTTCCAGTGAAGATAGGCAGGTCACGTGGCATGGCTTGTCGAGCTATGAACTTGTCCATTTTGTCTCCTCCAGTATGGCTACTTGTAGTCGGTGTCATTTTCTTCGTCAGCTCTGTCATGGCTTGAAGAAGTTGATCCATTTGCGATGGATTAGATAAAGTCTGTTTTATCTCTTCCTGTCTGTTTACGTCGTCTTCTTCAACATCTGACCAGTGATCTGATACAAATTTGAAGCTGTCATCGTCGTCACTCAATTCTTGTGAATTGTTTGCCTCTTCCTCTATGGCGGCTTTGTCAAGTTCCAACTTTTTCTGAGCTAGGAGCTTCTTCCTTTCAATTGCTCGTCTCTTGGCTTCTAGTTCTGCCATGTCTTGTTCCTCTTCAGCTTTGGCTAATTCTGCGGCTGCTGCCAATTCTGCTTGGAGGACTCGTCTTTGAATGCTGCTAGCCGATGACCTTACACTTGCCACGTGACTAGGAGCTTTTGTTGTCCTTTTCTTACGAGTAGGGTTCGGCACTCCCGGAAGAAGATTCGGTGGTTGGCCGTCTTCTTCCATCTCTCTAGCGGTGTGTCTTGTGATTATTGGCGAGTTCTTCTTGTTCCAATCTAGCCATGCTTGGAACCGTGGATTGTCGTTAGTCTCTTGAGGGTCGGTCATCCTGTCAAATGTCACTGTTCACTTTATTCTTACTGTATACCGTAGAACTGGATCCGTGGCTCGAAGACCAAAATGTTGTGGGTGGGGTTGTCGCTCTTTACCACTCACAATTACGGATGTCCAAAGTCTATCTCTCACTACGAAGGACCACTACAATTTAAGTTTGTAGAAACTGTCGTCTATCTATCCTGCCCGATATCTGTCGAAAATGCTTGAAATTAATTGTCGATTAATTTCAAAACGTGTAAATAGCAATTACCAATTTACTGTTGTCTAAAGCAAAACTGACAATTACAATTTAAAATATTATTTCTAAAAATGGCAAAAACAAATCAATGCTGAATTAGGTCTGCCGTCCTCTCGCACGCACGTCGTGTTCGCGTCTGTCTCTGTCTGTCCCTTCTCCTCGGCTTTTCTCTTGTTCTCGTACGTTCTTTTCCGCCAATCGCTGAGTTCTTCCCGCGCTCTCTACTCCCGCCAGGGACAGCTATATTGTCCACTATTTATACTATCGCTGTATGTGAATACTATTTCCGTCTGCGTGGATATGACTCTACTGGATATCCCTGTACAAGATAACTTTCGAACAGTTCTAGAGGGGTCAAATTTTCAAGGTACAATCTTGGTAAAAAAGAAAGAAATTTTGCAATGTTTTAGTTGTTTTAAGTTTTATTTTCTTGTATAATGTTGAAAATGATGATGATGGTTACGTTTATATCGCATCATAGCATGGAGTAGTTATGAAAATATATTATTTTGATATGGGGAATTATCTATATCAGAAAGACTGAGTAATAACAATCTTGATTGATAAGGTTCTACTAATAAAGCTCTAGACGCAACAAAATGGGCTAATACTAATAAATAAATGACGTGAACTGCATCTGCAAGTAGTGGAATTGCAAAAATCGCACATTATGGTATAATGAATGTAGATTGTATTTAGATCAATGAAATACCTAGTAAGCTGTTACTTTCGATGTGTGAAGCTTTTTTGTGTGGTGGTTAGGGATGGAGTAATCCAAGAGAAGAGCTGCGATTAATTTACATGGAAGGTGAGGGTCGTTTAGTATGTCTATGTACTTTTGTGTGAGAGAGTGGTGAGACGAGAAGTGTATTTGTCAGATGCGTGTCACCATCAACACGGATTAACGGATAGAGGTGACACTTCCAAAGAGCCCCATAAAAACACCCAAAAATGCGTCGTCCTCCTAATCTACGAATGCTCCCATATGCTCTACTTATATCTACTCGATTGCTTAATGCCAATATTCTACTCTCCCTGAGCCTTCTGTTGGTAGTCTAACCCGAGGAATCTTCTGGATTACATTTCGGTGTGGTTTTGTCCTACCCATTGTGCATTGGCATCAAATATACAATCACGTCTGCTCCGATTTATTTGTCCCTCTCCTCTCTTGTTCTGTTAATGTGTCCAGCTTTGCTTGTGGCTACGTGTCACTATTATGTAACTTGACCATTTTTACCTTAATAATGTTGGTAGCCCTAACTCTCCACATATATATGCAGTTGGATATGTACTTCTACTTATTAATGACTTGAATGTATCTAGAATAAGCCAATGGATGTTGTTTAAGTATTCTGTACAAAGATAACAATGTTGGTAGGTATTTACAGTAAAGAAAAGGATTCAATTACATGTACTACTGTACTATAACAGGCATTCCATATGACTTCATTCTACATTTCTACTATCAAGCATGTATTGTAATTGTAATTCAATTTCAACTTACATCCGAAAGTGGCCTCAAAAATCAGAGAATGGCCTATAAGAATCCCTATTAATATATTATAGTCATCCAAAATAGATAAGCATAGTAATTATGGCGTGAATAAACGATAAAAGGTGATTGTAAAGTGATTATTATTTCTGGAGCATGTCGTGTAGAGCAGTTTAATCTTAGCAGAGTATCACGTTTACCTTATGAAACAACAATTTTGCATTAAATCATATACTTCAAAAGCAGATAAGATTCTCGATGAAAACATAAATAAGGAAAGAGCTTCTTCGTGCGTGAGCAAGTCTTAGAAAGTACAACAAACGGAAATACTTCTAGAATTAAGACGAAAGAACGCTTATTGCATTATTATACATGCATTGCGTATTTTGTGCTTTAATTTCCTCTCAAACAAGTGTCCACTTCCAGTTGTAATGTATACGTGTCGCTATCTCCCGCCTTGGAAATCCTTCTCCGAACAACAACCTGTCGAAACAGATACCTCATTTATTATGTATATCTGTATCTCTTAATTTTCTTTCTCGAAGCTTTGTGCTGCGAGTTCATTTGAATTGAAACGCGATCAATATCAGAAATTTTAATTCCACTCTAACAAAATTTAAAAAAGTATTAAAATATGGGAAAATGTAAGTACAGTATAGTGAGTAGATAGAGATAGACAGAGTAAGTAAATAGACAATAAAACAACATTTAAGTATAAACAATTAGCTTACACTCATTCAGATAATAAAGAGTTATTTACCGCATCTACAAAATCCACTTTTATATAGAAGCACACATCAGTAGTCGGTGTAAGCTGACACCTCCCATCCAACTGTCATTGGAGTCTTCTTGGCTTCTTTTTTGCCCTTTCCTTAGAGTTTGATTTGCATCGCGTCTCTTCTAATAACAACTCCAAATGCATGTAACTTGGTAGTTGTAAAAGTTACGTACTGTACTCTTGTAAATAAAACAAAAGCAAAGAAAGGAAGGAGTGTGATAGTGTGAGCTGTAACCTAAGAGCATAGATAGATAGTGGGAGGAGACGCTTCACAAGAATTTACTGAAAAGACTGACTCGGTTAACAGATGTAAGAATTATCTGCTCAGAGCGGTGTAAATGCGTGTAAAACAATAGAAAATAGGCATAGGAAGGTGAGGAAAGAGATGGGTCTGGTTAGTTGTTGTAGACTGCAGAAGAGTGAGAGGACAGAACTAAACAGACGGGGAGGATTAGAGAATAGAGATCAACATTGGAGATAAAGCGTTTTGCCTTCACTCAACTCTCAGACATCCGAAGAAGAGAATCTTTCAATTGTATTTATTTCTCTGTTTTCACCATTCTCGTTTTCCTGGGCATCACGTAAAACCACCTCGCACTCTCCTCTTCGACTCCTTCGTGGAATTTCGAAATGAATGACAAAACCCAGAGTGTTTTCAGATTTGGCGTGTGCTCTTCTACGACCATTTGACTTCTTTTTCATCCTTGGCATCACACTTTATTCCTTTTAAAAGATAAATCCTCGGATTCCCTGAATATATTTAGTCCTCGTACTTGGATGCATTAAGATGCATTTTGTACCTAGTGTGGATGAACTTGTGTGCTCAGAAAATAATCCAGGTCAGTTAAAAGCACTGCCTCTAAGACCACATCTTCTAATGCCTAGGTATTACCATTACCTAATACGTTGTTTAACACAAGATATACTATATATACTGTGAGACTATTACAGGATAATGCATATAGAAGAGTATATCTACTGTATATATAGTAGATATCGTTTGATCTGTTCACTCACGAGACATTGGTGATTGACTTGTATAAGAGTACAAGAGCTGCTTATGTGGAAGACATTCGGTTGGCACTATCCATCCTCATCGTCTTTTTCCAATCCACTTCCAGCTCCAAGTGTCAATCCCTTAAAATCTTTCACGTCTCCTTCCCCCGCCTACCATTTCTGCTTTTAATGCTTTTTATTGGGAGCATGTCGCCATCCCATTCAATGCTAACTGATATCTTAAGTATTTATCCTCTATTCTATACACTCTCATCCCGTCTCATCGTATAATGTGCGTAACTGCTATTCCTACTTGTTACCTTGTTCAACCAACTCCAAATAATAAACACCGTCTTAATGCATTGCTATTTATCGGAAATTAACTCTATTAGCTCACTCTGTGCACTTTATACTAAAAGAGCACGCTGTCAGGGAATTCCTACGAGGGAATCACTCCTAAAAGACTTTACTCCTAAAGGATTCCTAAAATGTACTTCTTCCTGCAATGCAATATATTAACTGATTGTTTTTAATTATTTTAGAGTTACCCTTTATACCACATCTAATCGATGGGTTTACAAATCAGTTTAGGGTTTTTCACTTATTCATTACATAAGTTACATCGGGTTACATGTTACTGAGCTTACTTCTCTTGTAAGTCGAGTAACGTTTATGATTTAAGCTCTGAGTCTTTTCCAATGTCAAAATCAAGTAAACCGAAACCACGCCGAAAGGCATGTTTTCGGCGTACTTGACTTACATCTACAAGAAAACGCAACATATAGGTTGACTTATTGACCAAATGAGAGCGTAAATTCAAAATTCACACTTCTTTCACATGTTTAGGAAGGCATTTTTTATCTTATTATTAATAGTAACTGTAAGATAAGACTTGCAAAAAAGAAGCGCTCATTTATTGCCCGCCTTATATATGTTTATTTAGCTTTTGGGAGATGTAAGGCCAGTAGCTATAAGCCTGTAACGAAGAAGTGAAAAACCCTTTTAATTTTCAGTATCTTTAATGTTAGTTAACTGTTAAGAAATCTTAAGCTGTTATTGCATGATTAAGTTGGACTGGACATAGTATTAGTTGGCCGTAGGAGTCCTTTAGGAGTAAAGTCTTTTAGGAGTGATTCCCTCGTAGGAGTCGTTCAATGTAATCTTCCTATCTGAATACGTATTTTTAATAAATAACACATTGATGCTTTTGTATTAGAATGTGGCATAATTTATCTGTAACATACTATAATAATTCTGAATTTTTGAACGTTACATTATCAATTACAACTTATCAATTTAAAATCGAATACAATGAAGACTAATATTATCATGGTATGTTACAGATAAATTATGCCACATTCTAATACAAAAGCATCAATGTGTTATTTATTAAAAATACGTATTCAGATAGGATATCCTAACACCCAACCGTCTGCTTTGCTATTGATAGCCATACTACCTGCTTGCTGTAATGATTTATAAAACAGGCTCCAAAGGGTTATGCAGCCAGGCAGCTTACCATTGATGCGGTGTCGGCTTCTGTTGAAATTGCATTATTGAAAAATGTGCGCCAGATTTCGATTCAGACCAAAAATTGTGACTGTTTCCATAATGACAAACAATTTCCTACAAATCGTTTGATCCCATATCCCTATGCCACTCATACCCAAACATACAAATAAGCAGGACATTATTATCAAAATAATGACCGAATGGGCTTTAATTTTACCTGCGAAAAATTGAACTTGATAAATTACAGCTCATTATAATGTCGAAGGATGGAAGAGGATGTGTCAAATTTTTGGACTATATGAAGAATTATTTCATCTGCACAAGGACCATTGATCAGTTAGAAGATGAGAAGGCCTACGAGAACGTGAAACCATTTGAAAAATTGTACACTTCGTGCCCACCTGGGGCTTACAACAAATGTGATGAAAGATATCGACACTGGCGAGGAGAGCATGCTACTTTCGGAATGAGCATGAAATTTTGGTTCTCCGAACCCCTTTTCGGGGTTATTCCAGGAGTGCTTCGTACTTGTGTTGGTTTCTGTGGAGGGAAGAAGCCGAATCCAAGTCATACCGATTCTCACGACCACACTCAATGCGTCAATATAGAATTCGACCCTGATATCGTATCTTACAGATACCTCGTTAAATATTTCTTTGCCAACCACGATTCCAGTAAACATAACTTTTTCTCGGAGTTTGACTCTTTAATTTTGTACCACAGTCCGGAGCAGAAGGAGATTGCCACTGAGGAGTACAAATTGTATAACAAGAATACCAAAAGCCACTGCTACACTCGCATTGCTCCTGTACACTACTTCTACCTGGCAGACGATGAACACCAAAAATACATTTTATTAAATTACCCTGCTTTGATGGAAGCTTTGCACGTAGTTGTCGGGAAGGAGATGATCTACTCCCACCGAGCAACAGTTCTCAACGGTTTCATTGCCGGATGTGCATCGGTTCAAGAATTTGAAGAAATAAAAGCGGATTTAGAGCTACCACAACATGTCGTCGTATTCCTCCGGAAAGTTATCGAAGCCAATCAACCAAGAATTCTAAATTTCCCTGAATTCAATCTCAAAATTCGACTATGAATTTAAATGGCTACAAAATCGAAAACTTCAAAAAAGTATTTAAACAAGATAGGTTATTTATTTACAGACATTACCAAAGTCTTCTGCAGAAAATTTCCTTTCAGAAAAATCAATACAAAAAATGAGTGAAAAATCCATTTACTTAATTGATATAAATGGCCCAATTGCCATTTGTTATATACTATGCTACTATAAAACTTTTGGGAGATTAAAATTGAAACAAATATTTATGTATCCAAGAAGGATAAAAGTTACGTCTTCTTTATGATTTCATATTTCATTCTGCCATATTTATAAGTTGGTTATTTTTCCAGCCACATCACCACAAACACAGTACATAGCAGTGTTAGGATAACTGTAATGTTGCACTTCGCTACTGACTCCTAAAGGAAAATCGCTCATTAAAAGAAAACGATTCATGCGAACTTCCCTTTAATGGTCGATGTCCAAAGAGTTAGGGTTTATAGTGAAATGTGGAAACATTCGTTAATCAAATCCTGTTTAAGCAATTTTTGTGTCGCTAACAAATGATTTGTCTCGAGGACCATCAAATGTGGGCTTTATCCTACAGCTAATTTTACTATTAATAACAAAGATGTGTGTTGTGTGTCAGTATAATAATCGTAACTCAATGTAATCACATAACTCAATTATATTATGTGCATCCAGTGAAGGTATTTCTGTTCTGTCTGTAGCACGTTGCATGAGTAAAGGGTTTCAATCGGGAGAGAGGGAAACCTCCCTAAAATGTCTGACAGAGCCAACCAGACGAAAGCGAGACTTTTGTCTGTGCACTTTTGATGTTTTTCTGTTTGACTCGGTTGTGCATGTGCAACTATGCGCTAAATAGATACACTCCATCCAAAGTCGTCTGCAGTGAGTTAGGATTTAGCTATAATATACATACTACTCGACAGGTAAGTTTTGTTATGAATAGATGAATAGCTAGGTTATAATATTCATGTGAATGATCAGACTGAAACTGGTTCAGTAGAATGACGAGAGTGGACTCGGTCCTTTTCCATTAGGTTTGAGATGGGGACAGGGCAAACAGAGTCCAAATTGCTTCACTTGGGTTGGGTGCTCTTGTTGTGTTGTGCTGAAGCATTAGAGCAGAAAGAGATCAAGTAGAGATACACTGCTCACATTTACGACTACATACATAATATTATAAACACCTTCGCTACCTTTTAGTAGCATTTAATGTCTATACTTATATAATTATGCCTATAGCTATATAATATAGCATGTCTGTGTATGCCTCTATACAACAGTGTTGAATTATATGGGCGGACTGTGGATTATGGCTCCAGTCCATCATCTCCGTCCGTTGACTGTTATTCCAAATGGAGTTAATGCACATAATGTAGAAAATAATGGAGAGCGAGCCTTATCATTCTCACCACCGACTGAACTACATTATTTATTAACTATTATATACCTATAGGGCTTTACTCTAAGGATTACAATACTATAAGCACGGATGGACATAAATAAACTCGCTATTAGGCAATAAGTATAGCTTAGGTGTTAACCACAACTAAAGAGATTGTGCTAATGTAATGTAATGTATCGTAATCGTACACAAATGCTAAGCCCTTAAATCCCTAACACCTTTCTCTACATTCCCAAAGTCCATCTTCATTTTGAGTGCACAATTTTCTCATGCTCTTAGTAATTAGATGACATATATATTTTGTAAAAATGAAATAAAAACCGCAGCTGGATTTATTTGGTATCTTGTAAGACTGTTTATATTTGTTCTTTGTGATTTCACATAGAGACAGACAACCAACTACAATTTGAAGCTAGTTTTCTTAGGAATACAATAATAAGTTACTTGATATAATACTATTGTAATATTATTACGTTATGCTATAAGGTTTATCCAACTCCAAATATTCTTTTCGTTTTCTAACCCTGCCAATAAAACTCCAGTGAGCTTGTGTAAATAATGTTGCAAGAATACATGAATTGGACGATATCATAATTTACATTGCCACTTTTGTTTGGCAAACAGTCGAAGAAGGACATTTTAAAATTGTATACTGCCAATGGAGAGTAAAGATAATTAATACTATTTTGAAAAGAGATACATTGGAATGTTCAACTGCCATGTATACTAGGTACAGGTAGGTATCCGTACTTGTAAATATTAATGATATACTGTGTAAATTATAATTGGATTTTATTTTGTATGAAAACGTACGTCAGCTATACACAGATACAATTACAATAGTAGTTTACAATTTCACTTAGGTATAGTATAATATGTAATATCATGCAGCTTAATTACTTCCAATTTCACAATGATGCTGCTGCTGGCTTAACAATTGATTCACAACAATGGTGCAGCCTGGCCTGAACCTACTTTTAGGTAATTTAATTTAGCCGATGAAAAGATTCAAGTACTCACTGTTATTCCTCTGGTAAATAAATTTACAATTCGTGGTGCTGACCTGGCATTGTTTGTGGCACGTACCATTAACATGTATTTAGATACGTATCAATATCAGTAGTGTACATCATGGTAATAAATTCTTCTCTCTAATTAACTATACTTAATAAATTACAACTTGGTTGTGTCTATTGGTTAAATTACAATTTACTTTACCCAATATTATTATTCAGTAATAAATAAAGTGACTCCTCAAAAGTCCCCTCAATTTACTTTTTCTAGAATTTGATTCAAAGTTACACATCAAAAACCGATACAATAGCAAATCTGTTTGGCTTGGTTATATGCGAGTTGTTAACTGAAACCATTTGCTAAACATAATCAGTTTTCTGAGTAAAATGCGAAGCAAACTACTTAAATAAGCACTCTATTATTTTTATAGTATATTTACTAACAGTTGCTCTGTTATGGTCTGTAAATAGTAAATATTGCACTGGTAAATCGTTTTAAAATTAATTAAACGCCATTTAACAATAAGAGCGGCGTAGCCAATATATCTGCTAGGGGTATCATTAACTGAGATATTCCAAGTAATAATTTACCGGAGAAAAGAAGTCAATTTCTGGTAGATACACGTTCTATAGAATTTACAATTTAAAAGTCAATAAATTATGATTGTTCGTCCTTGTGAGATGCCAGGGTGTGTTTGCGACTAATCGTCAGCCTATAAACTAAAATACTAGTATTGGTATAAATACTTGTTTTTGTGTATAACTCAATTTGGATTAAAAGGAATCACTCGCTCATTAGCAGCCGGGAGGAGTGACAACATCAACTTGTTAACTATGTGAGTGAATAAATAAAAATAATTAACGTTAATTAGTTGAGTCAGGAAGAGCTGGGTCTATCAGGAGAATTTTGCTTGAGAAAAGGTCGATGAAGTTCCAAAGGAATATTAAAGAATCCCGCCTTACCGGCAGCAGAGGCGGCCTGCATGGACATGGCGGACGTGAATCCGTGCAGGGAGGCGAGCGACGGGAAAATGGCCGAGGGCGACAGGGCGTGGTGCGGGATGTGATGGTGCGGCGGCATGGAGGGGATCCCGCCGAGGTGCGCCGCCGTCGGAGTCATTGTCATCGTCATGGGGAGGGAGAGCGGGAGGGACGCTATGGGGATCGGGATCGTCGGTCCGAAGTTCCCGAAGTTCTGCGGGAGAGAGGTGAATGCGGCGTGGAGCGGGTGACTCGGCGAGGACAGGGACGACTGCGACAGAGAAGACGCCGTCGGCGGAGGACTGTTGGTTCCCAGACTTAATTCCGAGTCAGAGCCCGTGTCACTGGGGGCGGGCGACCGGGGCGGCGTCTTGTCGTCCAGGCCTCCGTCATCTGTGTCCGTTGACTCGGGGCGCTTCCCCCCTAGACCCATGTGATGCTGCAGCCTGAAAACATAAACAACAATTTGGAAATTTCTCTAACCACATTGTCTTAAATAAATAATGACGCTCGAAGGTGTTTTGTCATTTGCATTCACGCAGGGCATTGTGTATACATTTCCATATGGGATTCCTAAATGAATGCTCGTGCCGTGCCAGTTCCAATATTCCCAACTCAATTGACTGACAAGATGGGGAAACCGATAGTGATACTTTCAAGCGAATACAAATATGACAAAATATCTCAAAATACACGAAGAACAACTCAATGTATATCCATTTTCCCCACGACTAAGCTACAGACTGTAGAAATGCTAAACCCAAAACTTCCTTATGATATACGAACAAACAGATATTATTTTTAGACATTCAACTCCGTCTCGGACAAATATGCCCGTCACATGCATGGTCCTTCATTAGCATGTGAGTGCTTGTCAACGAAAACATAACTTTAACTGCAAAGTTCTTACGCATTTATAGTAGGACTAGTGAACCCAGCTAATGGGCAAATCTAGCACACAAGAGAAATTCAGCAGGCCACGCATCACAGTAATAAAAACAATTTCGAAATTCGAAAGCATCCCATTAGGTTATTAAGTTAACTTTGTAACTGCAAAGTATATTTAAATTAATATACTTTTATTTTCTACAGTGGTAGGTAAAATTAGCTGCAGCCACAAATTTCTGATAAAAAGGAATTTCCTACACCAAAATAATAACTGTGGATTGTAGCATCAAATACAGAGAACAATGAAAGACTCTATTTTCGAAAAAGATCCCACAAAGTTACCAAAAAGCTCCCTTTGAAAATCAAAAAAATTCGATTCCCCGTGGATTTTGGAAAATCATACAAAATCCATGAGTACAACTTACGAATAAAATATTTTTAAAGAATAAATAGTGGTATTACCAAGTACTGTTATTTATTTTAATTCTATAAAAAGATGTCGCAACTGGCACGAAGGAATCAAGAGGGTAGTAAAAAGTAAACCCAGCTCTACTAAATTATAATGTTGAATAAGTTTGTCGATGTAGCAGAACCAGTTTGGATTAGAAGTTTTGAAATGCTATTTAATACGCACATTACTATCATTACGAAATGTTCCCTTTCGCTATAATCATTTCCATTCGATCACCCCTCACATCCAACCTATGTTTTCTATTATTATTATGATGTTATAATAATAATATGAAACAACTCATTTCGGTGGTTTAGAGGATTTGGGCTTGCGCGTTTTGCTTTTTTGCTTTTAAGGAGCCTGCATATATTACGTGTGCAGTTGATGGGAGGAGGAGGTACTCAAAAGTATTGCAGTCAGCACTTGCGTTACATATGTGGGAGTGGGTTTTTGCGTTACCTAATATATTCAGGCTCCCTAGGCTCTCCCTACCACACGTACATACATAGACAGGTAAATTTATCAAATCTACGATTATATATAGAGATTCCTTCAGTATGAGCTTTTCTCTACTACGGAATCTGTCTCTGCAACAGAACAAGAGTCCCAATTGTAATATGCACACCTATCCAATGAACTGTGAAAATTCTTGAGTAAAGAAAGGTTACGGTTAGTTAACCCAAAACTGACTGGTGTAGCTTTCGATCCCTTATCACAATTCAGTCAGGAAATGACAGGACGACAACAATAACAAAAATTCGGTTGGCCGCTGAGCAAAATAATTGTTAGAATTGGTAAGTAGTAGCAATAATAATGTGTGGATATTATTGACAGTAAGTGTGTGAACTCTTTTGTAAGCTTATTGTGGACTAAGCTATTCTCCACACACTACTTCCTCCGTCCTACTCCTTCCTACTAATAATGATCAACTTGTATTATGAGACCCAAGTACATATTATACTAAAATGTATATACCAATACGTAAATAGTTGTCTTAAGTACATATTAGATATACTAATTCTACTGCTTAATAATAAAAGTAACCGATATCAGCGACTAAATAATGTAAATGCATTAGGATGAGTGCCTAAAGACACCTTCCCTTTTACTCGTCGTTCCCCTCACTATACTTCTATCCAAACAAGTTAAAAGGGAGCCTTGTGCTGTGGTGTGCGTATGTACATAAGACGATAGGATGTATCTAAATGAGTGCACACTCAGTCAGGAATATTTGTAGGATAACATTTACACTCATTGTTCTTTTTATATCCCAATAAATAGCAGACTATAATATATACACATTATTTCTGTACGTATAACTGTATCTGTGAGTGATTAAGCAATGAGGATAGGAGTATTTCCCATCTGAACGGAGGCAGCTATATTGTGGTCTGTCAGTTGGGCTCAATGTATTAGTAAAAGGGATATTTGATACGACTCTTTAAAATCTGAAAACTTGACAGCTTATTCACTCTTGTCAAAGGCATTGGATTCCAGGCTGACAGAAGGCCAGGATGTTCCCAGCTATACACACATACTTTATATTATTATTGGCTCAGCACTGCTACTTGCAACACTACATTACATTAGTCCCATGTACAAAGTCTAAATACATCGAGGACGGAATACAAAATCTGTTCCTCTGTGTATCTACATTGTAATGTAATGCTTCGAAAATCACGCTAAGCATCCTTCCTTATTCTCTATCCACAAAACAATCTATTGGTTACGCCTATATACTCAATCCTTATTATACCTCGATATTTAGACATGCATTACATGAAATATCTAAGTTAATGGATGTGGGTACCTGCCTATTACGTAGTCCTGCATAAATATAATTAGATATTTGGCTTGTGAAACAGATTGGAGAAACCTCAAAGTATGTACATGTGGATACGGAGAACACAACAAGTTTCTCCCGCTTACTTATTGGAGAAATGTAGATGTGCAGACCGAACTGGGGCAACGCGACAATATGCCTTTAAATGCATCCGAGTGCAATGCTCAATTTCCTTGCTTATGCTTGTACGTTGTGAATACTTATCTACAGAAAGAAACAACAATCATTAAAAGTCACATTAAATCACTGTGGACTCTAAATTTATTTCACACATATTAGCGAGAGAGGTGGTCTATTTGCAAAGTCCAGTTCTAGGAGAGCTTTACCGTTTACAGCATAAGTCATTTCCACCTACTACTACTAAAACATGTAGCAAGGTAGAGCAAAAGGTATGCAAAAAAATTTTGAAGCTCAATTAATTTTGATTACGAAATGTTATAACAATATTCTATAGTAGCTATTGGAAGAAGGTGTCAGTTCATTGGAGCCTGATTGCTCCCTATTAACAAGGATATACTCGTGTAATTGTACTTATTCACTATACTGAGAGTGTGACTGCACAAGAAGGGAGTGAATTAATGAATGCATGGTGTTAGTGCGAGAGAGACTATTAATAAAAGGACTACAGCACTCGACTCAACTCATAATCCGTCAGTTCGCGGTGACAAATGACAAGGACACAATAATAATGGTGGAAGTGACACCGTAGATGGGATGGCTTGAAATGAATGAGCACAGGACATGAAGAGGATCTACTCTGTGTACATAGACACATAATTATCCGTCTACATTATTTATTACCTCCATAAACTCCTCAACGAGAATGATACAGAGCGAGAAATAAATAGGGGAACATGTCTCCTAAATTATGCTTTCGTAAAGCAAGAAGGAACGCCATTTTGTAAAACACGTAATTCCTACACGTTGCAGATTGCAGTGCCAAATTAAATAAAACAAAAAACATTTTTTGTCGCGACAATGGATCTTCCATTATTTTTAGTTAAATGACAAATTAGATTCACCATAAGGAGTATTTTAAGTAGACGAATAGACCGAGAGTATACCTGCTCATTTGTACTCGAATATACATGCACAACTGTTACAAGTCCGAAATCTTTCTATAAGCTGAGTGACTGAATGGAGGTCCTACATTATCTCAATGTAATATATGTACGTATAGCTATATAGATAGGTATGTCCAAAAATACAATACATGAACTCTTCTCCTGCACGTCAAATATCTGTTCCTCCAAGTATAATAAAATCGTATCGTCTGTATTGAAGGGAAACAAGTAGAGTGGCATGTGAATTGTTGATTTGCTTTTCTTGTCCAGAATCAACTGGCTTGGACGGATGATGATGTGAATGACATGACACTTATTATTACTAGCACTGCTGATTTAGCAGACTGACACGTTCGTACATTACAAATGTGTGCTCAGTTGTGTCCTTACAAACTATGATGCTAGGCACAATACTTGTTTATGACATGAGACGGAAACGGAGCATAATGATACTTAATAATTTATCGATATTGTCTTTTCAGCTTTCACATACTCAACACATACTAGCTTAGATGTAGGTTGTACAGGCAATAGTCTGTGTAGTCAATTACACACTCAAAGTACTGGACACAGTTGTAGAAATGGAAACATCTTCATACTTTTTATGTAATGTAGATAATAAAGCATTTTGTCACATTCGCTACTTGACTATATGCTATATTTGCTTTGCATTGTATCGCATTTGTATGCTGTCAGAGACCGATTCCTACGAGGGAATCACTCCTAAAAGACTGTACTCCTAAAGGATTCCAAAAAAGTACTTCTTCCAATGCAATATATAATAACTGATTGTTTTTAATTATTTTAGAGTTGACCTTTATACCACATATAATCGTGACTGTTCGATTGGTTTACAAATCAGTTTAATTTTCAGCATCTTTAATGTTAGTTAACTGTTAAGACAATCTCAAGCTGTTATTGCATGATGAAGGTGCACTGAACACAGTATTAGCTGGCTTTAGGAGTCCTTTAGGAGTAAGTCTTTTAGGAGTAATTCCCTCGTAGGAGTCGTTCCATGTAATCAACAGCGATGTATATGTAGATATCCCGTCCTATGGATATACAATGCGATGGATATCTACATATACATCACTGTTGTCACAAGTAGGAAATAATTTTGGGTTTCGTCGAGATAGTAAAGCACATGAATTTGGCGTGTATAAAATTACATGGATGATATAAATATCAAGAATGGTATTACAACCAAATCGAGCAGAGCAAATTGCGTATTATTATCAAAAGTACACATTACACAAGTATCAATGTATGAATGCATGTATAATACAACGTACTTACTTATAATGCGAAGGTGTGCATACTTTCTTTTGTTACGCTATTTAACACCATTAAATTACATTGTGGTGTGGCTGGACGGACTTACTTTTTATACCACAGGTAGTGTACGGAGGAACAATGAGAGCCGGATCCATATTATTATAAACAGACAATATTTGAGTACCTAAGTATACTTTTATTAGGTTTAATGCTGTAAATGAGTTTCTGTATGGATAGTGAATGAGTAGACAAAATGAGGGGACGGTTGAAATGAGAGTAAAAAAGAGACAAGTTAAAAGCCAAAGGGAAGGCTGGAGCGGTCTCGGCGTGTTTACTAAAACGGAAGCCAGTCTTTTGACATCAAGTGCTTTTTCTACAAGTGACAGTTTCATCATACATTAAAGTTATCATGTAACACGTTAGTAACACTTTAACTTAGCTGACTGACTCAACGAATACACACCACGATGACACAATGGAGAATAACAGAGCAAACTACAATACAAATTACACTATCTCTCTGCCTGTCTTTTCTAAACTAATAACATACCTAGCCAGGAGAACTAATCATTATCATAATAAAATAAATAACTAAAGAAACTGGACAACTTTTTGTATTGCTATATCATTGCCACAACCTTGCTACAACCGAAGAGATAATATTATATATCACATCATGTTTTTATGGCTGATATCAACAGAGCAATAGCAAGAAAGGAGGAACAATGCAGACATGCACAACACACTTAAGATGGATCCTTTATAGCATATCAGACAGACATTGTTCCATTGTATTGACTTCTGCAGCTACTATTAAGACCATGTCGACGGAGGCTATCTTATTAGACAAAAAATTAATCACTAGCTCGGATATCTTAAAACTATGCAGGGCATTGTGTGACGTCCACTAGTAAAGTACCTACAGTCAAATTACAGACACCTTCTTTACTCCTGACTGCAAACACAATGGCACACCCACTCCATCCATCCCCGCACAACTCACTCACTCACTAACAATAACTACAGTAGTTGTGTAATTATTATCTTTACCTCTATAATTACATTTTAAGTATCCTGCCATCATTACATCCACTACTACTTACTACTTATTTACATGACTACTTCTTCCCTCCACCTAAAAAATCACTCTGTATTAAATTCACGATGTATGACTCTGTGTCCGATCATTTGATATTTATTTATCACGAATAATAGTATACTCCGATAATGTATGGATGGGCATTGAAATGGTAATCCATGAGGAGATGAACTGAATGATTTGGTTAGAGATGCACATAAACTGTGTCTCATCTCATCCTCGTCTCACTCAACTAATCATCCTCTTCCATTCCCTCTTCGATTGTAAGGAATAGAATGGAGTTTTCAAATCAAACGTCAACCCCCAGCACTTTTCAGCTTTGTACTCGTGATAATGACACTAGTGTGATACCCACATTTACAAGGTGAATTGAAATGCTATTATATCATACTTAACATTGTAATGGCATTTCATTACATAAGCCAAGTGGAGAAGAAATGCTTTACTTGTACATAATATTATAACAAGATGTGTGTATGTTGCATACTACTTACTATATAATATACGTATGTATCACAAATAAGCGTCTAGTATAACAAAGTAGTACATTGTGTCATGTCATGGTATATTGACAGTTGTGTGTGAGGAATACAGTAGTAAGGCAAAGTACAAACACACAGGCAGGTAGGCAGGCATCACTTTAACTCCGGCACAGACACTTTCTGCACTTACTTACTCAGGTTCATCATACAGAAAAGAAAAGTGAGATGGATTGAGTTGTTCTTGTTCATCTCATAATTCCCCCAAGGCTTCTTCTTTGCTCTTATTATTCTCTTGTCATACGAAAAACTCATCATTTGTTACTTTACACTTTAGCCTTAAGCTCTGACTCTGACTGCAGTCAACCGAGTGAGTTGAGAGAGAGAGAGAGTGACTGAGTGAGTCTGTTGCGGTGTCTGTGACTCAAATGACTGCTTACCCATCGTCTTTTCCTTATATCATACATCTATTAATACCAGCTCAGTCGGCTCTACTTCATTGCTCAACACTGCTCTCCTAGTTTGAGTTAATCTTAATCCAATTCTAAAATGGAAATCTGAAATAAATAGCAAAATCCTTAGAAGTGCGAGTTAAAACTTCCTATATTAATTTCATCGTTATAATACAACATGTGTAAGCAAAAAATCTAATTAATGCAGCATAATATTATGCAAATACCTATACTAAAAGTCTGGTGTTATATTTTCAAAAAGACCATATTATTTATGTTCATAGCATTCAGAATATTCCCATTGTCATTGCATTACACAATCAATGAGATGGACAGAGTGTATATAATAGAATAACAAGTACATGCATGAAATTGTCCCACGAAGCAATGAATAATCAATGCGTATAATAAGGATAATAAGTACTACCACGTATACGCAACCGCACAGACAAAACAGAGTTAATCCAAGTGAATTATTTAAATATGATAATTTCTGTGGTATAATGCACATCGTGTATGCCAACATAAGTAGAAAAGCTCAAGTGTATGCAGGAGACGATTACGCATTGAAAACGAGTTAAGTGAAGTCAGCATGTGTGTTGTCTGTTGAGCATAAGTCAGCGTATTCATTTCAAATGTAGAAATAATCATTGAAGGAATATCAAGTACCTCTTACTTACATTACATCACATCCGAGTACACAGACAACAAACAAAGCAGCTTAAGACAAGAAGGACAATCCTCTGAACCTCCCTCCCTCCTTCCCATACCAAAATACATGACAAGCCAATGTACAACTGATTTGTATAGCCATCCTCCAAATATTAATAACATGTTCTCACAGCATGCATCCCAAGTGCACATAAACACTCTATGGCTATTTTATCATATTATATTCTGATACTATCAGATTTGCAATTGTAATGTAATGCATGCTGGTGTCAGTCAGCTTGCTAGGAGTCCAGTCTGTCCAGGCCACTCTCATATTATCTGCAGCATTGTTCAATCCATTCCACACCCATACACTCACTCTATGCATGTGAAGGTAATAGTAATGCTGTGTGAATGGGTCTTCAGACTTTCTTCAGATCATATTTAATATAGACAAATCTGGATATAGCGCTGCATTTGCATTCCTCATCATTGTCTTGCTGTGGATTGGGTGAGTTCCTTCGTCGTGAGCATAAATTAAGCGGTTAGTGCCGGAGAGAAGATTCAGGAACAAAGTCAAGTGAAATTCATTCCACAACAACGGAGAGACAGAAACGGACTAAACGAGTTCTACTCTGCCAACCATGGAGAAGCAGAGCGAGATAAAGTGGAGCTAAAAGGAAAACCACTGAAACCAACACGCCAAACAACCAACCAATGAACAAATAAGATTAAACGCATGTATAATAATAATAACAAACAAGCATAATAAGCCTAAACCTAACCCTCTACATGTTCGACATGGCTACGAGCTGCCCCTGCATTCCACCACCAGACTTGCTGTCAAGTCAATCTGGTCACGTTAATTCACTAACTTCTTTACCTTTTTTATTACTACAGTCTCCTTAGTATTCATTTAATACAGACATATTAAGGGCGAGTTACATAAATGGATAATACTATGTTACGTAATACGATGTATATGGATCTTGGTCATTTGACGTAACTGAACTGGAAGTAGTCCAGACCTGCATAGCATTTTTCTGATGGGTAGAAGAGCATTGCACTGCACTACAGCCAGATTACACGAATTACATTATATAAATACGTGTAACATTTTATTAAGAGCCTGTACCTTGGATTTCATGGTTTGTTTAGAACTCGAGACGAGTGAAGCAGCAGACTGACGATGGTGCAGTCTGATAAATCATAAAGAAATTAAATGAAGCAAGAGCGAAAAAATACTAAAAGCACTACTGCATTACACAAAAGTATGATTTCGAAATATTATTATAAACTAGTGTCAGCAGACTAAATACACTTTGGAGAAATAGCGAGTGCAATGTGTTTGTAGTTAAGGATTACTTAGGGATTTCCAGATTTGAAATGCAGATCAAACATTTGGAGTTTATATGGAGCGGAGTGAATAGAATGGAGAATGATTGATCAATCCGATTATAATCAAAAGCAGAGTTTAAACAGAGGGTGAGTGCTAATGTTAATGGAAAGATATAGTCAGGAGACAGAGGCACCCTTATCGTCCGACTACAATAAAAGCACTAATCGCACTCGGTTCCTTCCTCCCATATTCTCTGTTGGCTCAAACAATTAATTCTTCGTGTTGCACCTATTAACTATACACAGTCATGAGCAGGAGTCAGAGCAAATAAATAACTTAATGAATAACCTGGCAGAAAACATTACAATTACTTACAACAATACCAAAAAAGCGAGCCCTAATCCCAATAAAGATAATGCGAATGCAAAAGAGCGTGAAATAATTTTTGCCTAAATACCATTCTGGCAACTGCCTTCTATTTATCTCATTTAGTCAGGGATAAAACACTACAAAGTAACTCCAGCTACACTTTTTATATAACTCGGACCATGTAGTCAACTATGGAACGATTTGGGGGAATTGAAACGGAGAGAATTATCTACAAGCAGCAGTAGTAGTAGTGTCAACACGCTTTTCGCAAACCCTTAATCAACAGACATCACACACAATATCCGCCTTCCTAACCTTGCCGATAATTTCATTAGCAAGCATCTAGAAAACACCGTAATATATTCATAGTATATTCATCAATAATATGCCCGTTATGAAATGTTTTATCACAACTGCAAAATAATGAAAACTTCAGATTGCTATCTGAGAATGAAATGCAGACAGAGACAGGATTTCTTTGATTACTTGTAGTATTGGTATTGATTGTGGATTATTACAGCCGAGGAGGGAGGAGATGGCAGGAAGGGAAATAAAAGTGTTGGGAGAGAAAGAAGTTGTCTTGTAATCAGATAACTGGCAGAAGTTGATTTTGATTTGATGCCAATAAGTACGTATAGAAAACAGAACGGCGGAGATAGAAAATTGAATGAGAGAGCAAATTGGCGAAAAATTAAGAGCTGGAAGCCAAGTAACTCAAGCCAAGTGTCAGGGCAGTAGAGAGATGGAAGAGAGCGCAACTGTGACTAGGACATCCTTTTCCTACGAGTTTTTGTGTCGTGTAATAGGATTATCTAATCGTGACGCTATTTAGTTAAAGTAGCTAGGCTGTTATCTTCCCAATAAAATGACATTTCACCAACAAGAGCAAAGAATATCTTCAGTTATGTCATAAAATATCACTCCACTCTCTTCCTAATGATAATGCAGTTAGCGTTAGTTGGAGCATACAGACAACCGAGAGATAAATGAGTTTTTCAATAGCGCTCTTGATTCGTTACATCCTTGTTAACGTTTGGTTATAGGATGCCACTCTACCCAACAGCAACACCATTCACTATACATGGTCCTTCATTATTATTATAACTGCTGCTGGCGGGTAAAAAATTAAATGGATACTATAAATGCATACATTATAGAGTAGACAAAACCATATTAGGGAACCATATAAATGGTTCTCTCAACCTCAAATCTAGTATATGCATTTACTAGATTTGAGCAAAGGAAGAGTGGGAAGGATGAAGGAATGTGTAGGTACAGCACAGTTACTACTGTGCTGTACCTACACAGGGTAGATACAGGCTGGTGAGAGAAAACACTAATTGCACTGTGGGAATTCTTTCATTCAATGAACTTCATAAAATAAAGATAAAACAAAAGGTGCAGGTACTCTGAAAGAAACCCGCAAACACGATCTCTACGTAGTTCCATTTACAGGCACTACCATATGCCAATCCCCAAACCCACTCTATAGTAATATATAGCTGTATTAATCTGCGATAGCCCTTTTAAACATATTCCTATCCTACCTATCGAGCTATAAAGGCATGTACCTATCGAATTGCTGTAGTGTAGTGCTGGTTAATACTAGGCAAAAACGTTTGCTAATGAAATCTCATTTTTACTAGCGGAGGCTAAAAAACGACTGTGAACGAATGCATTCATATATCTTCTATTTACATTTCCTCGTATATCTTTACCACACTTAAAAAGGTTAGACAACTAATAAGTTATGTTTGTTTGTTCCTCTGAGATTTTGTATGCTTATTGAAGATACGACGATGTCAGTTGAGTTAGATAATTTTAAAAATTGCATGCTAAATGTCGGACATATTCTGTCAGCATATAATATGTGAGCGCTGTATGTGTAAAGACACACAGTTATGTCATAAGACAAATAATAAATTGCATAAAGATCGGCTTAAATCTCAGATGTCAAAGCACAATGCTAATTAGTGTCTAATCTGTCTGTGGGTCTTCAGTGCGTGCGAGATGAGAAACCGCTCGTCTATTACCAAGATATACAAAGAATAAATAATACAGGAAGGTGACGGTAAGATGCAAAGGAAACACAGATGAAGAATTGAATCAAGTCTCACCCTCCGTGAACTGGCCCATTCTGACATAGTGGTACCATGAAAATAAAAATAATTGGGCAACGCAAGAAAAAGTTTTGAATCACATCTGTAGTAGTAGGTGAGATAGATCATTCTGACTTGAACTACAGTTTTAAAAATTGAAAACCAAGAAATAGATACATAAGATGTCTTAAGGAAGAAAAACAGTGTTCACGTAAGGATTGGACCAAAACTACACAATTTTGGAGTTTATATGCATATACAATGTAGGGTACTATATTATATTATTCCGGAGGTGTGTGTTATAGTATTGGCAGTTGATTGTGGTGATGGATGTACAGAAAAATAAATATTATGATGTGAAACGGAGGTAGTTGCTTTGCCGGTTGGCGACAATAGATTGAATCTTTCAAAGTGATACAGGGAAATGGAGCTGGGCTATTGTAGCATTTATTCAGGAAGTGCTCAGAGGTGCAGAGTGAGTGGATGATGTCCCACGTGAATTGAATCCGCGGACGATGCTGATGATGAGGAAAGTGGAGGAGAGGACATTCAAGAAAATGAACGAGTAGAATACGATACTTTCGAGCAAAGACCAGAATCTGCTGTTGATGTGATCTCCTATCACATGAAAATATCTATTTAGATGTTTGAATATACGCTGAAACATAATAATATATTATAGTGAGTATATAAATACGGATAGAGCAAGTGTCTCTTTTCGTTCTGTGTGAAATCGGATATTTGCCGACATCTCCTGTCTCTTTTCCGTCTCTAATCATGAATCAACTCGACTGGAAAATGTTGTTATATTCTCTATTACATTTAGCATTGTATATACAAAGCAGAGTCCTCAGGGACCAGGCACAATGAGATGCTACGGCTATTTACGTTTTTTACTGACCCGACAGTTACATAGAGACTTGTAAGTTCTGCTACACTTGGCAAATGATGTAAGCTAACGATAACCCAAAGTGATACGTAGATCTTGATTACTCTAGATAGCTGCATGCAACTGAGTATAATATGATATTAATTAATGCAGGAACAAATATTTCGAATATGAGCCACTTCAGTTTACGCGTCTAACTCGTCTTCTCAGATTAAGGAAAAAATGCAAAAGAAAGGAAAAGCTACCGACACCGGACTCTTTTCAGTTCAGCCGAGTTGACAGAAAAAATTGGTGAAGACAGAGATGCAAGTCGTCGCTCCAGAAAAAGTAAGTACCTAGGTATTATTTTACTACAGGTAGTTTCTAAAGAGTAACAAATGAAGAGACTGCAGTTGATTCGATAGAAAATTGAAGTTAAGTTACATTAAGGTGATGAGGGGGAATGGATTTGTCGATGCTTCTGCAGGGGCAGCTTTTAATTTTTCTTCCCGTCACGTCATCTTGTCTAAAATTCAATGCGCTTCTCTTTCTTGTGATTACCCATGCACTATACCACTCTCCTTATACTATAATATCCCACCGAAACGGACATTAATAAAGTATTGCGTCATAGTCCACAGCGCATGCTATCCGTATATTAATGGGCCATGTGAGTGAGTGAGAAATAAAAACAGAGGAAGGTGTCTGCTCAAAGAAAGGTTTAATTCATCCGTGTTGTTATTAATGGACATTATGAAATGAAAATGAACGGAAGGTATGGCGAGGCAGTCATCTCAAATCGACTCATTTCTCATCCAACCAGACCTGACCACATTATCAACAGATAATCATGTAATGTTATGTAATACCACAGCAGTCGGTCAGGACAGGACTGAATGAGTCCGACCGAGCAATCTAGCACAGTTTATATACTGCTAATACATATAATTCAAAACAATAATACTCAGCTACTATATCATCAACTATATCACAACAATGAAATTACTTCATCCACACTCAAAACAAAACTTTCAGTATTTCTACATCAGAATATTATTAAGCGTTACTTGCAGTCAGCCGACAAGAAATAATTTCATTTTCTTTCATTTCGGTTTCAATTCTATGCTGTCACGCAATTCCTATTTCTCATATTTGCCACTACACAGCATACTATATACAAAATATACATATTCCTGTTTATATCACAAATTACATAAAGCATAGATGAGGGAGACCACAACCACTCTTTGCTCCTGCTGCACTAGGTCCTAATACCTGGCTTCGCATCATTTCCACTATTCACTGATGTTTATATTCAACCACTGCCATTTCATAATGTTAGGTATAATGAGGCATAGCCTGCTTTGCAATTGTATTACCAAAATGATTTAGTAAAAACTTCTCAATCAAATAGAGTAAAGTAATTAATTACAGACACCTATCATTTCACTAAAATCCTAGCATTTCTATCCCAATCTTGACCCACGTCTTTACAACAACAGTCTAGAAACACTAAATACTCCCGGATAGCTATTTAAATAATATCTTTACATGCAAATGCAATTAGTACTGCCTCTGAGCTGTATTTAGTACCAATTTGGCATATCGTGATTGTACAGCAGTGTGGTACAAAAATGTACGGAAATCAAAAAGTCTGACATTGATAGACCCTATGCTCAAACACACAGTTATAGGTATACACGTTGTAATTATTTTCATAGGTAGGTTCGTATGTATTGAAAGAATGCTTTGTGCTCAGATGAGAATTTTTGTTGCGCTGCCGTGTTTTACATTTAGTATATGTGTTGATAGTTGATCTTGGCTAATGCAGTGGATAATAATATTATTATAGTTAGGTGAGGTAGCTACGTATTTAGTAAAGTGAGCCGAGCCGGATTTTCCCTGTTGAAAAGAGTCGGTCATTTATTTGAGCATTACGTTACATGGCTGAAGAGTCGGTGTCCTATTCCCTTGCTTTTTGGCTTCCTTTCCTCCTGACATGGCCGAGGACAACGCACAAAACAACTAACGGGTAACTCACAATCACATCTCAACTAACGAACTACGTATATTATATTAGGTACATATCTATAGGGCACTCCACGCAGCAGCCGACAACAACGAGGCTCAAAATAAACGACTCTAATACCCGTAATTTTCGTGTCGTCCGACAAAAGACACTCTCGTCTCAATTTCAACATTTTCCTCCTTCTCTTGTCTAACTTTTTACTAATCGCATCCTATATCAACACTATAAAACCCAATTATTATCCACCTATTTAGTGCAGTGATAGTAGGACGCATTTCCATGCAAGCATCGTCTACTTTGTGTTGAATAGCACAAAATCCCTACGTATTGACGATAAGTAAATGCACATGGCACAATTTGAGAAAAAAACTCTTTTCATATGGAAGGAGTGAGAATGAATGGGAACGGGATAAATCGGAACAAAACGAATGTAAACGATACGATGGAGGATATTCCATTTTGTCTGAATTACAAATACTACAATTAAATAGGACATTAATGTGGATCCTGAAATGGAATATGTAAGCAGACATAGATAAAAGACCGATAATGCTGTACTCAACATAAATAGGGATTCAGATATCATTACCAGCCTTGCAAATAAAGAGATAACTAGGGATGAGTAGTGTTTTAAATACTACACTTCCAATACTGCCTGATATTCCAGGCTGGGATCCAGCATTAATGATTGCTTAGGTTAAACTCGTATGTACGATTCACCCTCTTTTTGTCAACACTAAACAGACCCAAAAAAATCAAAAAACCTTTTTGTCAACACCACATTCTTCTTTTGTCAACAGCAATTTCTATACCATATATTTAGTTATACTATAGTAGAACTTATCTAAGTGTACCATATTAGTATACCAGTAACAGGGTGTATCTAAATTCCCAGGTTAAATAAAATAAAAACAGGCTACGTAATAAGTAGGCATCTAATATTTATTGTGCAAATGATACTAAGAATGAATATTTATTCTGGTTATAAATTGTACCTTAGCCCGATTCAATAACTTTGTCAAACAGTGAAATAGGTAAAAGACAAATGTCTAGTATCCATTACTTATTGTTTGCATTTACTTTTTCATTCATTGATCATTACCACCCATTCACAATTATGTTTGGTAATTTAATTCATTATAGTATTCATTGATGATCTGGTGTTGGGGGCCAATAAAACTAATTCCTCGTTGACATTTTTACAGAGCTGACTACGAAGTCATACTCGACTATGTTAACCGTAAAAACCGATAGACTTTGTCAAAGGACAGACTATGTCAGTAATACTGGCAATGGTAGCTGAAAAAGTCGATGGTCAGAGAGGAATTAGCTTCGTTGGCCCCAATAATGAACCGAGCTACTAATAGCCATGGGTTAGCAAAATTGAGTTGGGTAAGAGTATTATTATAAATTATAATATTATATTACTAATGCATCTGAATAAGCCCGGACTAAGATAGATCAAGACATCATTGCAACTATTAGTCTGTATTAGTAACGCCTCCTGAAGAAATGCAATCAATGTCTGTCAATATCAGCATTGTTCATGGAGGATAAATATTTGAAACTGCTAAACAATGCCCAATCTAAGTAAGAGATATTATGAATGGGACATGTCGGCAAGTCAAAATGCCGGAGGGAAGTCGTTCATAGATTTGTTTGGCATTGCACCTATTCTGTGAGTTGATAGCTTGACAATAAATTAAAGTGGTTTGAATGAGTCAAAGGTCGGACGTTTAGTATTTCTATTCACAAAAGACACAAAGAGCCAAGTGAAGCCAATGAGATAATAATGTACTTATTAGAAAGCGAGTCACAGAGACGAGACCCACTACAGATTCATAGAATTGCTTATTGTCATCATATCATATTATCAACTATCTTTAGTGGTAGGTAAGTAAAGTTATGTATATAGTTCACAATTCAAAGCAATGCAAGGGAATGGAGTAATAATTACGGCATCACGTCGCCTTTGAAAAAAGCGAGTGAAGGTAAATAAGTAGTCCCATATCTGTCTCCTATAGCTAACGTGTAATCTCCTCTGTCCCAGTCCAATGCTCAACGTCTAAATAGCTTTGTCTCCCAGTTGGGTGTTGATTATGCGGAAAATAACTCGCTCACCTCTAACTAATACACAAATACTAATATCCTCACAACAAATATCACTTTAATCTCCGTATCTTATATTTTACAATAAATACATTATGGACTTAACAAAGGGATATAATATACTGTCTCACTCACAACTCAAAAATACTAGTACATAGTAATGATTAGAAGAAGGGTTGTTGTAATGAGATTATTTATATACTACTAATACAGATATTAGTGAGTATACTTTGTCTACTGGCTATTCTGTTTGCGTATGCGAGGGAAAGGACGGGAAGGCCCTTCAAAAATCGAAAATTGTGATGCTGAATAGGGTCCGTTTAAAGTTAAGCAAATAGTAGTGAAGTAATTCTAAATGATAGGGTCTTTTAAATAGTAGAAGGACAAGGAGAGAGACTATAATTTAGTTTTCTGTCTGATGTGCTGCACTGCACATTCGACATTCATCAGGCATGCTCTAGTGTTCTATATATTACCTAACTAGTGTCATTATGTGTAGCTCACTAAAGGCATTTTGCATTTTAAAGCATGTTAAAGAGTGTATAATGAAGTCTCGGTGTGAGTATACTTGGGTAAAGGTGCATGGAGGGAGAGATGATGAGCGTCGTTGATGTCTCGACTTTGAATAATATGAAAGGATTCCAGCAGAGATAGTGATACGCTATGCTACGCCAGACTCTGCCGTGTAATTTAAATTTGAATGCAAATTAGAGGCTGCCGGAAGTGGATGACTCGTCGACTCTTTCTCATCTCTCATCCCGTCCCTGCTTGCTGTTGGTGTTGATCGTGGCAGAGAGGATTGAGGAATGACAATTAGCTAACAATCCCTGCACATATCCCTTCATGTAAGTCCTAGTCGTATGTGCCAAGTCTAGTCAGAGTTGCTCCAGAGAGGCACAACAATAATTTATTAGACATGGACTAGTTTAGTCTTAGTGAAGCGACAGTCAGTCATAACAGGAAGAAATTATTTAATATGCTCATTATAGCTCATTAGGAATGCACACCTCTAGTATGTGGTTTGTAATTGGGAGCAGACACATAACATTATTATAAATGCAATTTGTGCACACATATATAATACATAATTACATTGTACATAATAATTTCCATAATTTATTTTTAATCTCATTTTCTTACTGTAGCCAATTACTAAAAGGTCTGTCCAATCAACGGAGGAAAAGGAAATTTGTTTCAATTTGAAATAGGATTGCACAGTTAGTTAGTATCAATATCGATTCCACAATTTAAATTACTCCAGTTCCAAATAATACAATTGAAAAGTCAAGCCAAGTCGAGCTTGTAATTTAGTTTTGTTGCATTGCATAATACACAATCGTATATAGGATTAATGGGTATCAGCAGATAATCTCCCGTACTAGAAAATCTCCCCTATTGGAAAATCTCCCCGTTAGACAATCTCCCTATTAGAAAATCTCCCTGTTAGACCAGCTAATCTCCCCGGTATGAGAAATAAGGAGAAACGACAGAACGAAAATCGATACATATTATTATCAAGTAATTAATAGTAGTGACCAATCTCGTTTACACCATTTTTCCTTATCCTAGTTCCTTCCTTTACTATGGTGCGGGGGCTATAACAGCAAATATTTATTGCTTTTTGTGCACCAGTTTTTGTATTTATTAATAGCAAATACAAATAATAATTGGATTTTTGAAACAGTAGATGGACAAACAGTTTACTTCAAGTACAGGTAAGCAGTGTACAGTTTTCCATTATATCATTGGAATCTCATAGTCTCATCATTCCCATGTCCGATCCACCTCTATAGAGGTCTCAAATTACTAAGTTTTATAGTTTCGATTTTCGTTCTGTCGTTTCTCCTTATTTCTCATACCGGGGAGATTAGCTGGTCTAACGGGGAGATTTTCTAATAGGGAGATTGTCCAACGGGGAGATTTTCCAATAGGGGAGATTTTCGATTACATGGAAACACAGGCGGTGTGACTTTACAAGAGAAGGGAATCACCGGACGAGTGGAATTACCGACGCTTCCAAAAGTCGTGCAAGTAAACTTGTACGTGTAGTTAGCAGCCATAACTGGCATTCTTAGCACATTTAAATGTTGTTAAACATAATTCCAATCCAGATTTACATAACATGTTGAAATAATATGTTGATAACAATCAATTTTTTAAGTCTAAAGCAATTAAAACTTGGGTTTATGATAAAATATATAAATATTAACTTAATTAATAAATATTATAGTACAATTGATATTGTACTTCGTACATTGAAATAATAGATATATTAGATGCTGGATTCCAGCATTAGTTAGCCTACACAAGCTTAATACCATACCACTGCAAGCGGCGGTAGTTGCACAGCGCCGGTGATTCCTGTCTCCTGTGAAGTCGCATCGCCTGTATTTCCCTGCCACCAGATTTTCTAGTACGGGAGATTTTCCTACGTATTCGATTAATGTATAGATAGGATGCGGCCCTTTTGCCTCTAACTACATATTTACTAACCATTTCATACGCACGGTCGCTCATCACAGAAACAGAACGAGTCAAATAGTAAATGATGAAGAGGGAAACTTTGCTATTATAACTCGGATTCTGCATCTCAGAACAATTCCATTCTTTCTTCCAATTTCTCTATCAAAAGTGTGATTTACTGACACATCAAGGCCGTTGGCCGAGGAAATAGATGATGCGAGGGGATGGAGAATATGCAGAACCAACACAAATAATTGGATACTGTTACTATTTGTTGGTTTAAAATAATGGTGAGTGAATTCATAGTTAAGAAATGGAAAGATTAGGAGTTGAGCGATGGATATTGTTCCAGGTTGGTGAGACGTAAGTAAAAATGAGGTAGGGAAGTAGAAGTGATGGAGGATTATGATCGTTAAGTGAACTAGCTAACATAACGAAACGATAAAGTGCAGCTCAGTCACAGAGTAAAACTGAAGGGGATTTTGTGTCTGATCCGACTCATTTTTGCTTTGCCTTCTTTACTTGAGTCTTTCGTTTTGTTCCTGCCTGGGCTTAGCTTAGTTAGCATGAGCCTATACACAAGAACTACTTGCCTACCTACCCATGTAGCATTATTACAGTCCTAGCTGTCACCGTTAAATAGCTCTTAAGTGCACAAAACTCGTATATAAAGCAACAATGATATTACTACATAGCAGTCTGCAGTATAGATATTGTAAAGGAGCTGGTAGATATTGTAAAGGAGTTGGTAGACTGCGCAGAATGTATCAAAGGTGATTTTGAGTTTTTCCAGGAGGACTCGATAGCAGGGTATTTTCCTTGTGCTCTACTACATTACAGACAATAGAAACGAGTGAGACTAAGAAGACTTAAGCTGCTATAATACCTCCGTGACATGATGCCATAGAACGGAGTCGCATCAGCTTAGCCATTCTTTTATGTACCATTATACACACATCTACGTTGTTTTTTGATGTGGCAGTTGGTTTCTGGTAAGAGAGGAGTGCCTTATTAGCACTTGGCTTCAGTCCGACTTTAGGAGAAAAAGTATCACATCTCTTGTCTCTCCCGAATTCGGAGATCTATACGTCCAAGTAGAACTATGTCTACTATTATACTCAATTGAAGGAAGAGAAGTGATACGTACCTTTTGACAACGGACTAAATGAGTTGAGACCTTTATGGATTACCTGACACTGCACTATTTCACTCCCAGACAGACTACGGACACTCTAGTCAGCTTACCACATCAACTCGCATAACAAGGATATCCATTTTACCTGTCTTTACTATCCACTAAATATATCTCTATACTCTCTACAGACACTGTTTAAAAGACTCTGTAAGGACAGAGCCCACTTAAGGAGGATTTACACTGTATACTCCTACCCACTGACATGACACTGACGTAAGCGTGATCAACCAACAACTAAACACTACTACAACTCTGTCAATAAATCATTTACTACTATATCTATACACTATACTATGTATTACACTTACTTAACACTTGCAACACAATACAAAGTACTTGGAATCTACATTCTAAATCTATCAATTTTATCTAGCTACCCATTTAAAATTATTGTATCTACTTATTTACCATAATACATGCTTGCTCTCCAATAGAATTTTAGAGATCCGTATTCAAAATTGTAAAGCATAACTCGGATTTGAAGCAAAAATCCTATTTCCCCGTCCCTATATGCATTAAGCTTGTACCATTGAAAATGGTTTGAATTGCCAAGACTAAAAATATGCAAATATATAATCCAGGTCAAATGAACAAATTTTGGTGGACATTTTTTGCAGTCTTGATTCAAAAGTGTCATTTTCATTGGCGTATTGTCATAGGTAAACTACCGATTCTCAGTAATTTTCTATCTACAGCAGAAAAACGTAAAGGACGAGGGAACAAGGAGAGTTAAAATTTAGTTGGTTTGACATTTGTTTGGATTTGTATTTGATAAAAGATTATAAAGGGAATTTCTGTTGTGATTGAGAGTGGAGTGGATGGATGGAGAGTCGCTGTTGGTGTAGAGCGAGGAGCAACATTTGCATGGGAGAGAAGTATGGAAGTATTTCGATTAGAGAAAATGTAATATTTCCCGATGATTTCCTTTTGTTTCCTCAATTCTGTTTAGCGCTTTGGGGTCTTTTTGATCATTCTTATCTGTTCACTGAATCTTTTTTCAATCTCACTCACTCGGTTCGATCAGATTACATCAAAAGAGAATAAAATGGAGTTGAGCAGAGTCAGTCAGAGCAGAGCTCATGTCTGTCAGCTCATTTCACTCATAAATATTATATTCTCTCGCTCTAGTTCACAACTTAGTATATCAATTTGATAGAGCGAGTGATACGAATATGAAGATGTGAGTCTAAACAACATTATGCAGAGTTCTAGCAGAGGAGTGAGTTAACCTGCCTAACCTTAAACCTCCGTCCGACTACAATCAGAGTGTGCTAAGCTCTCATGTTCACATCTCCTCCATTATTCCTCGCTCCCTCAGCCCATTATTGTTGCAGTCAGTCCGATGAGAATTCAGAATGAAAATGAACTTACAGCTGAATTGGGGCATAAAGACCGTGGAAAATTGTAAACACCGCACCACGACCCGACAATATAAAGCGTAAAATAAACGCTGAACAAATTACATCAGCCGAAATGATCTACAATCCAATCTAAATGTGTGCATTGCCCTATATATCCATCTATCTACCACCGTTTACAATCCCCACTCTATAGAGATACACATAACTACTTTGTAAATAGAGAACATATTAAGGGGACTTGTAGGAATGAAATAGAATGATCATCCTCGTATGTAATATTTGCTTTACCCTTTCGTCGCAAATGTCATTTGGGCTCACAAGGAAAACAAACAAATGTGTCTTTTCCCGAGTGATAGAATATCTAAGAAATGAAGGCCGTATGCAAATCTAGATTTGAAGTGGAACTTTACTCACCGATTTTTGGCTGCAGCAGCCCGATCTCTCTGACGTCGATTTTTGAACCAGTTGCCCACTTGGGTGGGAGTGAGGCCAGTGGCTTGGGCCAACTCGCGTTTCTTGGTCGGATTGGGGTAAGGGTCTTGCAGATACCACTCACGGAGCAGGGACCTCGTGCGTTCCTTGAAGCAGTGTGTCTTCTGCTCTCCATCCCAGATAGTGCGGGGCAGCGGGAACTTCTTCCTCACTCGGTACTTGTCCACGGGGCCTAAGGGTCGTCCACGGAGCTTTTCCGCCTCCTGGTAGTGGGCCTCTAGCCACATGGCCTGCAGCTTGGCGTGCGAGTCTTTCGTGAACTTGTGCGTCTCAAGGATATGGTACAACTCCCGAAAGTTGCCCGAATGGAAGGACACAATGGCGCGGGCACGGAGGACTGACTCGCTCTTGCTCAGCTCCCCGATATTCGGATGGGCCACGGGCAGGGACCACAGGAACCTCGCCAGACGCTCAATGTCCCCCGACTCCTCCAGAGTCTCACACACTGCGGCCACTTGTGTCACCGAGAAGTTCAGCGTGGGCAGGGCGGCTGCCGCCAGCATGTGACTCGGCAGGAGCGGAGTCGGAGCGGCGATGCCGGGTGGCAGGGGGTTGGGCGGCACCCCGCCGTTAGCACCGCCGCCACTGCCCTGACCTTGGGCCACGAAGCCCCCACCGCCGGCACCGAGATTACCCAGGCCTAGAGCCATTCTTAAAGCTTGCGGGATGATGATTGATTTGTTATTGTGGTGCGGGTGGAGTTGGTGCGGGTGCGAGTTGTGGTTGTTGGCGTGATGGTGCGGGTGGTGCACACCGCCCTGGAGCCCGTGGTTCTGGTTATTCAGGTGACTTTCCAGCTTCTGATTGTGGGCTTCGATATCCCGCAGGATTAGCGGGTGGAAGAAGGAGCGCGGGAGCGAGGCGAATTGGGACGGGTGCTCGTTCTCGTTCCGCACACTTGACGGCGAATGTGTCCCTGCAATTAACAGACGCTTTTACACTCACTCCCAAAACAATTATCATAATTTTCATTTCAACCCCAATTCATCGTAATTCCCTTACTTAATATTCATGTTTTGTAAAGGCAGCCAGTTAAGATTAAAGATAAAGTAATTTGTGTGCAATATTTTATGGTGCATTTAGGAGTAGGAAATACTAACAGTCTTAGCATATCATTTAGTTTGAGAGACACTTAATATATACCTACTATACAGAGATTCACAAGAGGACATTCATTCTAATATTCTAATATTAAGAAGGATTGATACGCTTTTCAATCTGTGGTGACTATATTAAAATGAATTTGTAGAAGGTACGATATTAAATACATTATGATATCATTGTAAACAAAGTATTTTGCCTATTAATATTTATTTACACTTTCATTATTAGTGCTTGCTAGGCACAATAAAACAGTATGTGCATTTCAACCTATTACACGGGAACAACGGATGTTGCAATCAAATATTACTTCGACATTATTTCATAAATAACTGGCCGGTTTCTGATTTGTCGACTTTGTCTGAGTTTTTACGTGCTGGTCCACGGATTAAAAAATGTTACAATAAAAGTTACTATTTGTTGACTTCAACAAAAAATGAAGTCTTAATGAAGTTGAATGAATTTTTACATTTCACTCTCTGAATCGTTAACATGTTAGGTGTCCGTGTGTACTGCTATATAAAATAAGCCATCGGCCCTTACCCGATTGACATAACTGACACCAATTCGTATTGAAATAAAAATTATAGTGTTGAATTATTAAATTTAAATTCGGGGAAGGAAGTAGGATAGTTTAAGTAATGTGTCTTACCACTGTGACTATTTGGGGATTGGCACGGACTGTCAATTTCTGATTGAGAATTTTGTGAATGGGAAGAATTGCTGTGGGACTGCGACTCATCCAACTCGTTTTTGAGCTGGTCGACGCCAGGACTTTTGGCCGCCGAGTCGCTCCGTTGTGGTTCAGGAGCCAGCGTAGCACCGAGTTTAACAATCCCGGAAGAAAGTGCTCTCTTAATCACTCCGTATCTTTGTCCAACACACAGCACGACATTTTGTCACCATAAATATTTCACCTTCGTCTTTTGTCGTATACAAACTGCCGATGCAAATCTTAAATCTAGTAAAAATTCGGTTCTTACTAAAAGTTTAGTCATGCACGCATAATTATTTTGCAATCTGGAGATTGTTGTACAAGTAACAATAATCGAGAATTTTGGTTTCACTAAGGCGTGTGTGAATTAAATTAAATATAACTCACAATTGCTGGAAATTGGAAACTTCACTTTTATCCACAGAATTAAAAATTATCTCTGTGCAAATTGGTCTGTACATGTTTTCACAAAATCCGAGAATGTGGTTTAAGTGATAGCCTTGTAAGGAAAAGAACGGGGAAAGTTGAGATTGATATTGGAGGTTAGTGTATAGGATCACCTGGAGTTAAGTAATACTGGATGAGGAGGAGAGTGGGAGCGATGTGTTTCTTGGTGTACTATCGTTTGCGGATTGTTATGATCCGTGGAATGATAGTCTATGAATACCCGGTAGTGAGAGACTGGTCTATCTGTGACATACACTCACACCGCACACTACACAAGCCAGTAATGACTATGTGAGTATTTGTGTAGGATCTTGTGTAGAAGATTGTTATAGAGAGAGGTACTAAAAATGTGTCTCATTTCTGAGTGATACGTATTTAGTACGATATAATATACTGGAAGGGGGCGACTTGTGATCAAGGGATCACATAAACAAGAGACGAGAATTAGTAGTCAGTCATGTCGTCTCTGATATCTCTTTGGCTATCTATCTGGATGATGATGATGCCTGAATTGAACTGGGATAATATTTATAATGTCAAGACACACATCCCCCACATACGGAGTGCGGAGAGAGAGACATGTACCTGGCTGTGTATATAGGATCCTTGGAGTATACCTATGCATGTATATTTTGTGTTTAGAGACCTACGTACGTATTATGCAGAGCGGAGTATTACGTGGATGAAAAAAGAAGAGTGACCAAATAAAGTGAACAAGATACAGCCCACCACCGGAGCCAACCAACTTGATAGTGGAGTGTAGCCAGCCGGGTTGCCTCTGCCCATGTTCGAAGAGAGAGAGAGAGAGAGAGTACACGTATTAATATCGAAAAGTATTTTGTGTGTATAGTGATGATTAGTAATATGTATCGTTGAGACTCCCTGGTCTTCCATAATAGTGTTGTTGTGCACGGTATGTATGGAGTAAGTATACACGTAGTATGTACTATGTAGTAGAGAGTAGTGAGTAGAGAGTAGTGAGTAGAGGTAGAGCAGAAAGTAGAGTAGGAGTCGTTTGGTTGTTGTTGGTTGGGGGTAAGTGAGAGGTAAGTCCCGCGATTAGGCTCGGCAGCCGGAGTATCGCTGAGTAGATTGGTTATGTGGGTGGAGTCGGGGCATGTACATGATAGCCGTGTCGTTGGCCACCTAATCAAGGCTATCGGCGCACCGGAGCCGTTGATAGCCCACCAACCCGCCGCCACGGGAGCACCGCCTCGATACCCGCTTCCCCATGGCAACTTCCTCACAATCAACCTCGCCCCTTCCAATGAACAAAGGGATCAGGCTCCTCACCTCTCTCCCTGCCTCCATCCAACACACGCTCATGCCTACCTACATCGTTCTACTACTATACTACACTCACATCCTCCTCATCATCTCCACCAGTTTTCTCCCTACTTTTTCCACCATATACTTATTATTAGGTAGCTACACATTTGTTTTACTCAAGAAGTTCTATATACTTGACTCTTCTGCTTTGCTTTCCTTTCCGGGCTTATTTGACATCTGCCAAGCCACAGACTCTCCACAGCCTCCTTTTTTACTTACCATCTCCACCATTCTCACCATAACATCTCAGTCATACTTGTACTAGAAAGACACTCGCTTCATTTACTCACTTTGTCTCACTTGAACTGAATTTCTGGACTCGTATTTCCTCATCTATGTATATACTTAAGTAGAGATACTCCCTCCATGGAAAAACACGGCGATTGAAATCCTTATCTTCATCTCCTAATCTTTCCATTATTTTTCTTGTCCAAATGCACCTTCTCTGTTTTTCCTTAACATAACAGTTGTCCTCTCAAGTCCTACGACGGATCTTGTGTCTTGTAAACAAAGTACTCGACCAAAGACCTAAACTAAAACCACCACTCCCTATTCTATCTCTATACAAGCGTCAAATCAAATAAATGCCACAGAAAATCCTAAACGCACTATTGTGTCAACTGCTCCTTTTCATGCCAATGTCTTGTTACATACCGATGTTTACTCGTATTCATTTAAATGAACTTGATTCTTTTACTTAACTTGGTGGTATTATATAATATTGTCTCTATTATTACCCTCTTTTGAGGTCATGCTATTTTGTTACTGTTTAAGATTTCTCAGTTCGTGCCAATGTTTTTCTGTTAGTATAGAGTCTCTAATTAATTGTAACATAATATTTTATTCACGGTGACAATAATTATTATTTGGCAGAAGTGTAGTACGATACGATGCAACCTTTTGTAGCTCTACTCTGTAAAGCACATGAAATGGTGTGCGAACTTTTTTGTATGAGCTATGAATCTTCGTATGAATTATGAATGCATGATAAGTCATGGATTTGATGCATCCAGTGGAATGGGCATTGCTCCTTGAACAAATTTGTACATTTGGTTGGAGTGAGATGGGTATTGGGAGTATCTGATGTGTTGTATATGCGAGTAGACATTGTAACTCTATATCAATTTGTGAGAATCCGTATGGAGTAAGAAAGAAGATAAGTTTTGGTTGGTTGCTCCTTTAGGTTCTTATGGGAGTGTGTGTATAGGGAGATGTGAGTACATTCATCATAAGAAACGTGGTATCTTTAAGTTTCTTATTGTCATGTCAGTAAGTACAGATATTCACCTCACTTCAATCAATACAGCCCATCGATTTTTTACAATAGAAACAGAAAGGAATCGGATTCTTGGAGCATGTTTATACAGCCCAATGCAGGGTGAGTGAGTGAGTGAGTGAATCTATCCAAATATCAGTCTCTCTCTCCTCCATTCATAATACAAGTCCTATCTAGCCCCACATGAACTACATAATATGTATACTCATCCCTTCACATGCTCTCCAGCTACACCAGACAGATTATTCCATTTTATACTGTAATAATATTCGATTGGATGGAATTTGACATGCCTGCCTTGGCAAACACGAAAAGAAAATGTTGCCAAGAAGGAGTATGGCTATAAAGACCCATTGTGTTTGTGCAAAAGCATGGCCTGCCCAACATGAACAGAACCCTTTTCTGCTAAGAAAAGACCTGTGTGTATGCCCATCAATCTATACTCTCTCCACCTATAATCATCCAATTCTAATCTCACAAATTATTAATAATGCCTATATGAATATAATTTAATCGAAATAAGACTGAACTTTATTGGTCTCTCTCTCCTTCGGCAACATAACAGCATAATCTCATTTCTTTATTCTTTAGCTGGCAACCTTATTTCGTGTAATATAAGCAGTAGTCGTGTGTTGTATTTCTATTATACTATGTGTAACATTATTTATGTTACTTGCCAACTTATCCCTTATTATTAATCCTTTTATCCTATTTATCTGCCGTCCATTCCGTGAGGAGTATTCAGACTACTCTTATTGTTGTTTTATCCACCACTCTCTGTTTGCGAGCTGAATTGTATTGTTTCTTTGTGTTCAATTATTTGTACCTATTTAGGCATATTTTGTCCTGCCAGGCGGTATTGTTGCATGTTGACTCTCTTGTTGCTTAATAGAGTGGAGTAGTGAAGACAAAGAATGAGTAGGTGGGTGAGTTTAAGACTACGATTACTAATTGGATTGCATTCGTGGAAAACAAGTCACGACTTTATTTCTGCTATTCAATGTTTACAGTGAGCAATTAATTAGCTCAAGTTTATGTACCAAGTCCAATGCTACTCCATTTACATGTTATTTTATGTCGCTCACTTCCCAATTGCAGTTTTACCCGAATATGACATACCATATTACACTGCGGACATAACTACAAATATAGTATTATTATTACATGTAAAATCAGTGAGAATATATTTAAGAGTCTTTTCAGGGGGGCTAACACATGTTTAATATTAATACTATGAACCGAGAAATTTGCAAGGAAAATTCATTTTCGGTCGCTATTATGTCAAAATTGACTAAAATTATAACCCATGAAATAAAAAACGTTTTTTTTGGAATTGAAGGGGCCAACAGTTGCAAAAACCCCTACCTTTTACGCCCATGGAATTCATCGTTCATGATGTTCTTTATAGAATTATAGTTGCAAATTGAAACACGATTCAATTCAAACTCAAGAAATTAATAAAATGTCTTTGCGGAGCAAGTAAGGAGCAAGAGCATTCTTCCTATGTATATTAATGACAAGCCTATTACCTGTAATGGAATCAAGACCTTTATCCCATAAATATAGTGAATGGATTGAGGCTGAATTAATTAGGAGCGTGCAATTGTTTTGACCAGTCTTGCTCTCCTTCTGTATCCCATTGTGCACCACGCTCATTTGATTGATATTAGATAGAGTCGATTGATCATGAATACCAATACAAAGTAAAAAAACTCATGTTAATCATGTACATGTAATATGCTACAAGACTACAACGATGTATTATCAAACAGAGCAAACTAGCTCTGGATTTGGTTGGATATCTGTAATGAAATACATGGTCTTTCTTAATGATGATCCTGACTTGATCAATCAGGCATATTGACAATTTGCAATACACTTCGGATGGCCTTCACGCAAGTACTAACAGCCAAGATGATTTTTATACACAAGGCTTTACAAGATGGATGTCCCAAAAACTGAAATGTTCAATAGGGTTGCTCAAATATTTACTATACCTGTGACAATAGTTTTCAGTCAAGTTTCGTGACATTGTCATCCATCATCTATGTAAGATTGGAATATGATAAGCATCTAGCAGGAATGCAATTTTGAGCGCTGTAAATCCATTTCAGAAGAGTGAGTGTATATTTGTGCAAATACGGCAAGGACAATGTAGCTATATCACATTTTGTTATGGAAGTGCTGAAAGGCGAAGAGTCATGAATACTGACAAGTTGAGACGAATTGGATTTTGAATTGGCATTTGGATGTGTAACCGTTTGAAGGCTTTGCTCGATTTGAAGAACTGAACTGATTGTAATTGTAATGTTAGGTTTCCTCAGAATAGTTCCCCTCTAAGTGTAGCATACAGACCTGAATGGAATAACGCTGTGTTGGAAGTTCAAGCTGACTTTTAAAGTTGAAAATCGATTACAGTCGCATAAAGCAGTTTGAAATCATACGAATGCTAGTCTCAAAAGCTCCCATCTCAATTGGACCCTTCCTCGCCAGCCTTGCTTGACAGTCTTCTTGATCCTTGGATTAACGCAAATAGAATGCCAAATTAAATGCTTAGATTTGTCACGGAAAGTAAAGTACAAACTACAAATATTTGACATTATCGTCGAGTATGAATAAGCTATGGGGTTTCTACCAACTGTAGCCATTAATAGTATCACCAAATACATACGTCAATAAAAATAGGTATGGTTAATACCTGTGCACAGTGACTTACTGCTCGTAGTGGTATAACAATCATTGCCTGTTTTAATTTAAGTGACCCAATATGTGTTCGAAAATTCAAATCATCTGAAAATAATATCTTAAGCAGAATCTAATTGTAAACAATTCGGATTTTGAATTTCGATTAAAGCAATACATCGTTAGCTAATTTAAATTTAATTGTGGAGATTAGAAATTCAATTAGCAAAAAATGAAGTGGAAGAAGTCTATTCAAATGCTACAAACTCCCCATTTGACTCTTTATCATCCAGTATCTTTTTGGTGAATTAAACCGAGAAACTTTCGTGCGAATATCATTTGTCTCCTACAATAAAAAATGATTGAAGCTTAGCATTTAGATCGTTCGAATTGGAAAATGTTTTGTTTTGTAGACTCGTCATGGTTTCACAATTTTTAGGATTTTTCATAGTTCCTTGTTGATATAATATTGAAGAAAACAGAATGAATTATTATGCATTTACACTGAAATGTTTCTAATATAATATTCATAAAGTGAATCGAATCTATCAATCTAGAGCCCTTAATTGCCTCAGCTTACCGGAGTAATTATTGGTTTCTTTTCTCCAAATAACCACTGTATGCATTTGTCTACGATTACCACTCTATAGTTTCTGGACCTAAGACATTCGTCATCTACGCAGTACAAACATGTATTTCAAACTTTTTTGATGCATCCCAACCCAACTAAGTTTCTTACTTCATAAATTAGGTGCATAAAGAAGACCAAAATATCGCCGGATACTTTGTCTTCCTTTAAACTTTCTTCGAGCTTTCACTGCTATGCTGTTTTCAGTTTAGCATCCACGTGATTTTAGTGCGGTGAAAGGTGTAGAAAGGAAAGAGAAAGTAGCCATGTTGGGTAACAATCTATCATACTGTATACACATGTTGGCGGTATGTAGATCATTTAATTTGTATTTGAAGACATTTGTATGAAAATAATCACTAAAAATGAATTAATTTATCTCTAGTGCAGTTTAAATTTCTGCAAGCTGAAGAAAAGAATTTAAATTAGAAGGAGCAGTACTTGGTCTGTCTGTGGGGGATACGAGACAACTAAACGAACCTAAGGATTCAGAGAATGAGTAGCAGTGAATGGGGCTCGGCATTCCTAGGCATATCTAAGTGGTATAAAAGAAATTGGAGCTTCGCCATAGAGCTGGACTAGAACATAGGAGTATAATATAGAATATGGTATACATAGAATAGAAATCATATTTCGTGGTTCGGATGGCATGGATTGCCAGATGGATTCCTCGGGGAGTTCGTTTCGCCAAAACAAAATGAGAATAATAAGCGTGACAAACCGACTCTTGATGACGACAAATTGAAAATGGAAATTTCTTTTCAGTGGAATTCTTCTGCTTCGCTTATTGAGTTCATGGCTATACATCTGAATGCTGTCTGCCCTTCTCATCTCAATATTCTCTATCTATTCCTATACTCGCAAACTTCAATATCCAGTTGCATCTCATATAATATGTCGGTGCTTTGTACATCTTTTGAGCTCTTGTCATCACTCTGCACACATTGTGTGTGTCTCTTTTATTGTAGTGTAGATCTTCCATTTCATTCTCAATCTTCCTCTGCCTGGGGATTTGCTTCTTGGGACTATAAATACATTTGTAATGCCTACGCTTTTTGTGCAGTGCAGTCATCAGACACCGTTCTGTGTCATTCACTTATTTTATGTTTGGAATCTCATTCATTTTCTAGGCACGATACTGGTATTTTAGTAGCTTATCTGTTTTAGCAGTGGCAGTTCTCCATTTGTCCGAAAACTTTTCTCATTTAGAATTTTGCAAAGTCAAAGAATTACTTGAACGGATGAGTTTATGTGAAGAGATATGTAAAGGAGATAATATTTGGTGTGTAGGAAGTGTTATTATCATAAATGGCAATAAATGTTTTTGTAGAATGGTTAGTGGAGTAATGAGATGTTGGGGGAGTAAATGAGCGATAGAGAGTGGGTTAGTGAGTGATTGAGTGTGAAGATGAGGAGTCCGTCCTGCTACAGCCAAGTCAAGTGAACTGATGTTAAAGGCGACAAGAGTGATGAGGAGAAGACACGCGAATAATAAATGTTGGCCCACTTGATCCTCTCCAAGAGCACTTGATGTCGAGTCGAGTCGACGCTTCTATCTTCTCTCCACAATGCCAATATCCACCAGACAGACACTTACTCCCCTATACATCATTATATATAGTCTGCCTAAAGTAGATCGCTTCTTTACTTCTAACCCTACGGGAGTGAGATTCACTATTGACATGGCATACAGATCCAATTTAATCGCATAATAGAGTCAGTGATGACGAAATGCTGTACAAGTATCTTATTTACATCTAGACAACCATAATAATTTATGCCTTGCCATCATCACAAAAAATATTATTAAATTCATAACCAACTTCACCACTTCGCACTGTCCAAGTAAGAACTAAAAATATTCATTTTAGAGGGGTGTCTGGACTGAATGAATACCACTCGGTTGAGATACATCCACTGTCATTACAATCATAATGTAAGGTATATTTTCAAGATGTCTTCTAACACTATCAACAGTAAGTTTTTTATCTTCCTATGCCACTGAAATTGTGATTATTGCTCGTTTGGAATTTTTTGTTCAACGTACCAGGTACCACAGGTACACTAACTACACTAGAAATTAACAATAAAAGTAATATTTGCAAGTGAAAATCAACAATATCTTTGTTTCGATTAGTTTCGTCTTCAAGTTGAAATGATGTCTGTCATGTAATTTGCGTTTCTTATTCCAATGTTTGCATTCACTCCTAGAAAAAATTGGTTCATTTTACAATAACAATTTTGGGATGTAAGAGCAGCTTTTATTTTCTGTCTGGTCTGTCCATCAACAATAAGGTATTGATACACATTACCCGTTTTACTAGGATAATAATACATGTATATGTCTAGTGTATGTGTGTGTGTGCAGTATGTGCACATAATATGCACATTGGAGGATTGAGGGTTCTGTTATGGAGAGATGAAGTTTATTACCCCCCGGGAAGTGGAGGCGACGCAACTTTATCCTGCATACACTCGACTGACGACTCATTCACTCGCTTTATGGCCAACGTTTTAACTTGTATTGATTTTCTTTTGACTCCATTCATTCGTTTAACTAATCTGTGGCATGTACTTCATAATGTTCAAGTAGCCTCTACACTGTCTGCACGAACGAATGTGCATTAAGGATACTAATGCACCACATTAGACAAATGTATCTGCATCCAGTCGCCTTCTCTTGTTAGCACAACTGCCATCCCGCCGACGTCCTCATCCTAAACAAACTTGCTCCTCAGCTAAAACGTCTATTAATATTGAATTGCAACAATTCTGTCTGACTGTCTGCCCATAAATAAATCTCCATTAAACATATTTGTACTGCTTTCTATGTCTCATGTCATTTCATCTCATGCAAAGTACCAGAGAAATGTGTCCTGCTGCCATTTATCTATTTTTTAATTAAATTCAGTAAAATTATTTTATTTCGAACAAAGAGTTTCCTTAAACCAAATAAACTGCCACAAGCCAAACTTAATGGCCGACAAACGACACAATAAGGAAACTAAAATGATATTAAACATAATTAATTGCGCTTAGGATGGATTAATAAGAAATAAATAAATTAATAAGAGATTATTAATAAGATAATAATAATAATCTATAACCATAACATAGCCTAAGTAATAGCATCCAGAGTTCAGTTCAGACATGTTTCAGGCAGATCTATTTTATTCTGTGATGAGATAAATTCTAAAGTACAATCAATACATGAGAAGTAAATAAATGTAGAAGTCTACATAGTCCAATGAATATTAGAGAAGCCATCGTACCACCTCGTGGCCGCGTTTCATATCAGCTTCAGAACGTTTGCTTTGACTGTATCCGTTCTGTGCTCAACGTCTAGAAGGCTCTGTAAACGGAATCTATTATAACCTAAGTGCAGATGTTGAAATCTTGATAACAGCTCAAACGGAATACTTTTAACAAAGTGGTTGTTAGAATTGATAGAAATATTGATGATAGAATAATTTCACCGATTCGTCCCCATTTCAACAATTGACTTGTTGGAATGTCTTGTTAGATGAGCTTATTAAATGGTTATGGTAAATGGTTAGGAAAATAAGATATAAAAACGAATAACGTTCTGGATGAAGGGTAGAATTTATGAATTACAATTTGACATGATTGATCTACTACCGACATGCGGCAACCAAATTATTGGTGTTGATATGCATTGAATAGTTTCTGATTTACCACGAATTTTTATTATAGTTAAAACCAAATAACTTCTTCTGTACTGATAGGTATGGATGCTATCCTTTATATACTAAATTAGTTTCCATAAGGTTAGATTTGTAGCCCGTCCGGTGTGTGTTAAAATTGGTTTTAACCTGTGAAAGCTATGTCACGCCTTACTGCCCTGTACGAAAGTCATTTTGGATATGACCGCTAGGTTGTTTCCAGTTTCGGGGCAGGAATGTGAAAAACATTTAAAATTGGGTAATGGTTATTTTCAGTCTGCACTCTGTACATGTTCAAACAAATTACCTTTTTATTAACCTTAATTGTAATTATCAATTATTGAAACGTAACTCATTACTAATTAATGATAAAAACATGAAGCTACGGATGATGGATAGTTGTTATTAGAAGAAATCAATGAAATATTTACATTTTACGTATTTAAATGAGAATACAGATATAGCACTGCACTTTGAAATAATTGTGGAGGTCATTGTTGCGTCTCATTGGATGTTGTTGCCAGTAAGTCCAGGAAATAAATACCAAAGACAGGGAACGAAAGCGGTGAGAAGGCCGAGTTAAATCGCAATAAGATACCACATATTTAGGGTTGATATTACGTAATCAAAAAATTTAGCGGTTTTTAGAACCACATTTTCCCTCTGTCCTCAAAATTCTGTGTACTGTCAACTTCCGACAAGGAGACTATCTACTTGGAATAAACCTGGAATGGACCCCAGAATGAACCAAACAATTTCATTTGAAGAGTTCGTTCTCTCCGTATTGAATTTCTAAGCCATTGGCAGAGAAAATCAAATGGTAGATAAAGGGAGCCTCGGCAACATCAATGTAAATGTACTGTATGGCTTTATAAAAATCCGAATGATGACCTCTAGTACTGTTAGAATCAGCCAACATCAGACTTATGGTTGCCCTGTGGTACGGCGATAAGCCTTCTGATTGGCTGAAATTTTTTGAAATCCAGCCTTCTGATTGGCTATTTCTATGACGAAAATTCTATAGATTACCCAAATGGGGACATTTTAGCAAATTTTGAATTGTTGCAAGCTACAATGCAGTCATATCATGAATCATCTATTTTATTTCCTAATAGTTTTCATTTCAAGTAGACCTTCATTCTGGAATATGATATTGAGCAATGAGAATGAGAAATGTATATATTGAGCTATTTACTTTACATGCACGTCTTATGCAGTTATTACACTATAAATATTATGCCATGAACTATGAATCATCTATTTTTATTACCTACCAGCATAGAGATAATATAGATAGGCATATCAAGAGAGAGCCTATCGTATTCCATCAATGTTATAAATTGAATAATAGTGACGTGTAATAATTAATTTTGATTGGCTATGAGGGATGAAGTCGGAGGCAATTCAAATTCATTTTGTACGAAAACACATGAGAATAGCTTTCGCGCAGATCCCCTCATCATGTCATGTGCTTTTCCGCATCCTTTTCAAATGCTCTCTCTAGATTTGTACAATACCTACCTATGTTATATCTCTATGCCTACCAGTTTCCCTTTCAATGTAGACTTTTATTCTGTAATACGATATTGAGCATGAGCAATGAGAAACAAGTATAAACCGGAAGAATACACATTTTGGATATATAAATATAGTGCATAATCCTCAAAATCGAACAAGGAATGATGTGATTAATATTAAATTAGTATCGTACAAACAAACTCTTCCTACAATGACCTTTAAAATGATAACTCAGCAAGCAAATTACTGATAACTGAAAAATGTGTGAATACTAAATATATCTAAACATTAGACCGTTTCTGGTGATTCCTGACCACCCGATCCTTGTTCCTCAGTAGTATCCAGGCGTCGATAGCCTTTCTTAGACAAGTTTTCCTTCTTAGCTTTGGTAAACTTCTTAATAGCATTTAAACGCTGATGGTAATAAAAATAGATGATTCATAGTTCATGGCATAAAATTTATAGTGTAATAACTGCATAAGACGTGCATGTAAATAGCTCAATATATACATTTCTCATTCTCATTGCTCAATATCATATTCCAGAATGAAGGTATACTTGAAATGAAAACTATTAGGCAATAAAATAGATGACTCATGATATGACTGCATTGTAGCTTGCAACAATTCAAAATTTGCTAAAATGTCCCCATTTGGGTAATCTATAGAATTTTCGTCATAGAAATAGCCAATCAGAAGGCTGGATTTCAAAAAATTTCAGCCAATCAGAAGGCTTATCGCCGTACCACAGGGCAACCATAGGTCTGATGTTGGCTGATTCTAACAGTAACCCCATTTAGCCCCGCCCAAGAAGCATAAACTGTAGTTATGGTAGCCTTTATCTTCTCCTGTATAAGGAGAGTCCACTAGCGAATTTCCCTATGTTGATTTATGAAGATTTATAAGGGACTTTTTTCTGAAAAAATCCCCTCATTTCTAGCCAACACTAATGCATGGTTTGCAGGCAATATCTTTATAAAATGATCGAATGGTAATGTTTTGCTGTGGTCTAATAATTTTGGCGAAGTGAAGAACAATACGATGGGTAAATCGTGTATTATCTGCAAAAGTCGGTCGGATGCCTTTACAGTGTTTCATCAGTTTCCTAAAAAATGTTCAAACATGAGAATGAAATGGATTAAGATTGCATCAGGTGGAAGAACTAAGCCATTCCATCCAGAAAATTTTGGCATCTGCGGAAAACATTTTGAAGAAGGTTCATACAAATCTGGTTTAGGACCTAAGAGAATGTTACGGGAATGCGCTATCCCTACATTATTCCTAAACAAAAATTCAGTTCACAATAAACGATAAATTCCGATGTTATTACTTAGCGGAATAATAAACATAATAAATAAACAATATTCATTCACAAAGTAATAACAAATTGGACACTAATACTATAATCCTAGTATTAATTAGAAATCATTATCAATATATATCAGGCCAGCAAAGACTCAGTTGCCTCCACCCGTACAGATAAAACATTTTGCTGATGTATCTCTTTCCTTCTTTCCCACGACTTTCGCTGCCTTTCCAACTTTTCTTCTTTCAACTCACGGTTGATCCAAGAAATTCTTATTTTAGTTCTAGTTCGCACGTAAAGAGAAATAACTTCTTTTGGAATGTCGGGAAAAATATTGATTAATGTAGAACTCAAATTCTTTACAACCCCAAAAGACTTGTTAAAGGTATGTCGACCAATGCCCCGGTGGTATTCGATAAAATATTCTTCAAACTTTTTGAAGGTGGCTAACCACAAATTCGATGGTTCTGTCAGTCCTCCTCTTGAAAGGAAACGGACCCATCCGCCATTACTTGCTGCCATTTGTTCTTCTTGTTTTGTTAGCTCTGGATACTTTTCAGTGACACATCTTGCGATGTATCCAGCGACATATTCTAGTCCTCCTTCTTCACACTTTTCCTTTGCAAAATGATGAATATTATCCCAATGTTCATCGATTTGAACGTAATTGTTAATTGTCGTAAGTTTCGTATTAAGAGAATCATCAATATTGTCTTCACGGTCTCGCTTGTCCGCATATTTCATAGCAGTTAGAATTCGGACGCTTAGAAATTCCTGCACTGGTGATACAATATCTGCTGCAACGGGAGAGTTATTCTTATAATGGAAATTCCACCCAAATGCTAATGATTTAGCTCTTCGGATAACTTCGACTGGTGTAAGTTTTAAACTGAAACCACCAAGGCCCCGTAAAGTAGAAAAACTATTTTCTACAAAATCTTGATTAAGGTTTTTTGTCATTAAATACGTAGCATTCACTGGTAACTTCTGAAGATCCTTAAAGAGAAGTTTTCATGACTTAATGGAAATAATAAGATATTTCTGCCACGGTTGTAAGGCCTTTTCCCGTTTCTTTTTGGCACTTGGATCAGTAGGAGGTCCTACTTGTAGTTTTAAAATTGTCTCTTGAACATTTTCAAGCAGTTTGTTTTGAGTTTCCAAATGGAAGCCATATGGACTTTTATATGGATTGACATCACAATGTGCAACACGCGTATTCATTAAGTCGGCCAAATTGTTAATCATCAAGAAAAATTCAGATTGTTTTTGGTATTTTTCATTTATATACACCATAGCCCTTGCTGCCGATTCGGAAAATACGTGCCAAGCCTTTGAAACATTTTGTCTTGCTTGACCTTTAACATTTAGATGTTCTTCAGTTAACTTGTGATATATAGGTAACTCTCCTTTGTTGTATTTTAGTATTTCCTTTAATGGTTCTGTTGTAATAATAGTGCCATCTTCAAGTATAAAACCGTCATCAACAAGGTGATTTCGAATCAGTTTTATCAGGTGTGGGAAGTCAGCAAAAACGAAAACCCGTGAACCTGTGACTGGGTTTGAAAAATATACATTATCAATATTGATGTTAAGAGCTTTCCACAACCCCTGATGTTTTGTGCCACAATCACAGCAGATTCCTCGTACATTAATTCCACAATTTTCAACTGCTGTAATAATGGAGTTAAGTTTTTCTGGAGTCAAAGTTTCGTCGAAGTTATAGTAGATCAACTGTTTCCAATCAAAACAGATCCCCCTGATGTACACTCCAAGGACGTGCTTGGAAGGTCCAAGAATTTTGTCGCTCTTTTCATCGTAACAAATCAAATCGCTAATTTCAGCCTCATCAAATGCCAAAATGCATTGTTTTTCCATCGGGGTAGCATTGAAAAACTCCGCTTTCAAGACGTTTAGAACTGGATCGAGCAAACCAGGATGTATATCTATTGATGAAACATTTCTTTTTAATGTAGTTAATGATGGTATTGGCCAATTACAACTTTCTCTTAAGTATTGGTAAGCGCTACTTGACACAGTAATCAAGGCCACGGCTTTAGCAATATCTTCATTACTCCAGTGCACGAATTTCTTTTCAGTGCTGCTAAGTCGGTCAATTTGTTTTTCTGACAAAATTTTTGATACGGCAGACTGCAGAGTTTCCAGATTTTTAGTTGCTAGTTGAAGTTTATCCAATGATTCTTTAATTTTCATTTGACCTGCTGCCAATTGTACTCTCAGGCCGTCAATAATTTCAGTTTTCCTAGCCAGTTGTGTACATAGATTGTCATTGCTTTTCTTTAAACTTGCAATTTCGCCTTCAAGTTTTTGTAGATAAGACAAAGCTTCGGCTGTGTTTGTGTATTCGATACCTACGTATATAATATTATCCAAATTCTGTAGTGTCAAGTAATTTAATTAATATTTATACACACTATTTTTTAGTACACGGTTCCTTCGGGTATATTTCTTACGTTTATTGTGAACTGAATGTTTGTTTAGGAATAATGTAGGGATAGCGCATTCCCGTAACATCCTCTTAGGTCCTAAACCAGATTTGTATGAATCTTCTTCAAAATGTTTTCCGCAGATGCCAAAATTTTCCGGATGGAATGGCTTAGTTCTTCCACCTGATGCAATCTTAATTCATTTCATTCTCATGTTTGAACATTTTTTAGGAAACTGATGAAATACTGTAAAGGCATCCGACCGACTTTTGCAGATAATACACGATTTACCCATCGTATTGTTCTTCACTTCGCGGAAGATATTTTAATCGATTCTTCGTTAAAAAATTTCTTTTGGCCAAAATTATTAGACAATAGCAAAACATTACCATTCGATCATTTTATAATGATATTGCCTGCAAACCATGCATTATTTTTGGCTAGAAATGAGGGGATTTTTTCAGAAAAAAGTCCCTTATAAATCTTCAGAAATCAACATAGGGAAATTCGCTAGTGGACTCTCCTTATACAGGAGAAGATAAATGCTACCATAACTACAGTTTATGCTTCTTGGCCCCGCCTATAACAAATATTTTTTCATCAATATCTATTTTATTTCGGTTTAATAAATAATGTTTTTGTGGTTACAGTCAAATGTGACATTAAAGACTGTATGGCTCCTGTAATTTGGTGTGAAGTATAGTACTCAAAAAATATTTGTCAACAATGGGGTTACTAAAGGTCATCATTCGGATTTTTATAAAGCCAGACAGTAGTAATGTATTACAGAAACATTTAAAAGTGAGACTCCTCGGAACTTAGTTGCTATTGATACGAAAATTTAACACGCGTTTTGATAGTCAATTTTCAAAAATAAATAAACTTGGAGTCTCACTTTTAAGGGCCCAGTACCTTTAAAGGGGAGAACCGGTTAAGGGCACATATTGCGATTTGAAATTTGACTCATGGCTCATTGAAGTAGAGCCTCAATAATCAGTACACTCATAGATTTATTAGTGGCAAAGGTCATACCGGAGTCTTGAAAATGGGGTTTTTTCCGTTTGGCAGATATTTGGTTGTGACCTCTGGCACTTTTAACACGTAATTGTATACGCGAATGGTTTTAGACGGGTTTTCTAATGAAAAAGGGCATGGCTCATAAACTTAAAGAGTCCATATTTTTATATGTTGGGGAACATGACCTGAATTTGTTGTATCATTTTCAAAAATGGGGTTTTCTTTGTTCAGGAGGAATTAATTTTTTACTACCAAAGAAATGGTTTGGACTCAAAAGAATAAGTTTTACATAGCATATTTGTGTTGCCATAAGTGTACACATATACAGGGTGTATGAAAATAGCTAGGATTATAGGTTGGTGAAAAGAAAACGTCCTAAGTCATTTTGACCCCCCTGTGTAGAATCACTTAGTACCTAGTGTGTTATGTATATCTGTACAAAAAATATATGCAAACTCAACCAAGGTAATTCAATGTCAAATATTTCCGAACTCCAAGTGAGGACAATTTACAGCATAGATATGAAAACCTACAGCAAGCCGTAACACAAGCTCGCCTGAGTAAAGGTTACCATGTACACATTTTGGTGGACGAAAAGTTCTCACCCGTTGTAACACAAAACTGAGCGTACGGATTTTGATGAAACTTTCAGCATTGAGTCTTTATGTAGCTACGACATATTAAAACCTACAGCAAGCCGTAACAGAAGCTCGCCTGAGTAAAGGGGACCCTGTGTACATTTTTGGTAGAAAATAGAAGAAATAGATCTATTTTGATTGTTAAAATGAAAAGTGTATAATAGGCAAATTTAAGTTATCCAAACAAACAAAAATTTAAAGTGTGGTAGTGTATTAACTATTAAATCAACAGAAAATCAAAATTGATTAATGTTGTCTATCAAAATCAACAAAAAATCAAAATTGATTAATATTGAATATCAAAATCAAAAGAAAATCAAAATTAATTAATATTGAGTATCAAAATCAGAAGAAAATCAAAATTAATTAATATTGAGTATCAAAATCAAAAGAAAATCAAAATTAATTAATATTGAGTATCAAAATCAAAAGAAAATCAAAATTAATTAATATTGAGTATCAAAATCAAAAGAAAATCAAAATTAATTAATATTAAGTATCAAAATCAGAAGAAAATCAAAATAAGTTAATATTGAGTATCAAAATTAATTAATATTGAGTATCAAAATCAAAAGATAGTCCAAATTAATATTGAGTATCAAAATCAAAAGATAGTCCAAATTAATATTGAGTATCAAAATCAAAAGATAGTCCAAATTAATATTGAGTATCAAAATCAGAAGAAAATCAAAATTTATTAATATTGAGTATCATAATCAAAAGAAAATCAAAATTTATTATTATTGACTATCAAATCAAAAGAAAATTAAAATTGATTGATTTTGAGTACAAAATCAAGTCAAATCACTATTGTATAGTAATATTGACTATCAAAATGAAAAGATGTTAAAAATTGTAAATTTGACTATAAAATTGAATATAAATCCAAAATAGATTTATTTCTGTCCTCTAATAGTAGTATTTCGGTTTCATTTCCTTTATTATTAAATCTCAAATTTGGTAGAAGCGGAGTGAAATATTTTATACTATCTCGCTAACAATTTATAGGAAACGCCTTTGAACTTTTTAATGACCATTTAATGCCAAATTTTCACTTTGACTATCAAAATGAAGACAAAGTGAGCGCGCGTTATCTTAGCAACCAATTTACCGATTTACCCCCAATTCAATAGGGATCGTCAGTGGTCCCATAGGCATTGTTTTTGCCAAGTTTGGTCAATATCTGTCATTTCTTTCGATAGTTATCGTGGGGACGGACGGACGGATGGACGGACGTACGGACGGACGGACGGACGGACGGACGTACGGACAGACTGTGCGGTTCTATAATCTGCCTTATTCGGGCGAGCTAAAACCTACAGCAAGCCGTAACAGAAGCTCGCCTGATTAAAGGTTAACGTGTACACATTTTGGTAGACGAAAAGTACTCGCACGTAGCACAAAACCGAGCGTACGGATTTTGATCAAACTTTCAGATTTGGGTGTTTATGTATGTAGCTATGATTAATGTTGACTATGAAAATCAACAGAAAATCAAAGTTGATTTATGTTGACTATGAAAATCAACAGATAATCAAAGTTGATTAATGTTGACTATGAAATCAACAGAAAATCAAAATTGATTAATGTTGACTATGAAAATCAACAGAAAATCAAAGTTCATTAGTGTTGACTATGGAAATCAACAGAAAATCAAAATTGACTAATTTTGAATATGAAAATCAACAGAAAATCCAAATTGATTAATGTTGACAATGAAAATCAATAGAAAATCAAAATTGATTAATATTGACTATCAAAATTGATTAATATTGACTATCAAAATTAATACAAAATCAAAATATTAATATCGACTATCAATTTCAATGCATAAGAAAATATATTAATATTGACTATCAAAGTCAATACATAATAAAAATATATTAATATTGACTATCAAAGTCAATACATAATGAAAATATATTAATATTGACTATCAAAGTCAATACATAATGAAAATGTATTAATATTGACTATCAAAGTCAATACATAATGAAAATATATTAATATTGACTATCAAAGTCAATACATAATAAAAATATATTAATATTGACTATCAAAGTCAATACATAATGAAAATATATTAATATTGACTATCAAAGTCAATACATAATGAAAATATATTAATATTGACTATCAAAGTCAATACATAATGAAAATATATTAATATTGACTATCAAAGTCAATACATAATGAAAATATATTAATATTGACTATCAAAGTCAATACATAATGAAAATATATTAATATTGACTATCAAAGTCAATACATAATAAAAATATATTAATATTGACTATCAAAGTCAATACATAATGAAAATATATTAATATTGACTATCAAAGTCAATACATAATGAAAATATATTAATATTGACTATCAAAGTCAATACATAATGAAAATATATTAATATTGACTATCAAAGTCAATACATAATGAAAATATATTAATATTGACTATCAAAGTCAATACATAATGAAAATATATTAATATTGACTATCAAAGTCAATACATAATGAAAATATATTAATATTGACTATTAAAATCAATATAAAATCAAAATAGATTAATATTGACTATTAAAATCAATATAAAATCAAAATAGATTAATATTGACTATTAAAATCAATATAAAATCAAAATAGATTAATTTTCACTATTAAAATCAACAGAAAATCAACATAGATTAACATTGACTGTGAAAATCAACAGAAAATCAAAATAGATTGATACTGACTATTAAAATAAACAAAAAATCAAAATTGACTAACATTGAGTATCAAAATAAACAAAAAATCAAAGTTAATTAATATTAGAGTATCAAAATCGGTTAATATTGACTATCATAATGAAAAGTAATTCGAAAAATATAAATTTGACTATCAATTTGCATATAAATGCGAAATAGATTTATTTCCGTCATATAAAAGGTATTTTCCGGTTTTTTTTACTTTGTTATAAAATCTTAAAGTTGGTCGAAGCGGCATTTAATATTTTGTACTATCCCGCTAACAATCCATAGGAAGCACATTTGAACTTTTAATGTCCATTTAATGCCAAATTTTCACGTTGACTATTAAAATGAAGACAAAGTGAGCGCGCGGCATCTCATCAACCTATGGACCAATTTGGCCCATTTTCAATAGGCTTTGTCACAGGTCCATAGGCAATGTTTTTGCCAAGTTTAGTTGAAATCCATCAATGTCTTCAAAATTTATCGTACGACGGACGGACGGACGGACAGACTATGCGATTCTATAAGCTCGCTTTCTCAGGCGAGCTAAAATGGAAATTTGACTATAAAATTGAATAAAAAGCCAAAATAGATTTTTTCCATCGTCTAATAGTTATTTTCCGGTTTAATTTGCTTTATTATAAAATCTCAAATTTTGTAGAAGCGGATTGAAAAATTTTATACTATCACGCTAACAATTTATAGGAAACGCCATTGAACTTGTTTTAATTGGATTTATGAGAGATGAAAAAAAGTTGAATAAATCCAAATGATTTCCTCCAACCAGAAACGCTGCATTCAATCAACTATAGTTTTTCATTGCTCAATCTAATTTATTACTGCAAGCGGCTTTCGTACAGACATCATCAGGCTTAAAATTAGAGAACAACAATGAGCAAAATTAGAATTAGTTACTTATTTGATACATTATGAGAAGTAGAACATATTCTATATTCTATACATTAATTGATATGGGTGTATAATAAAAAATGTAGAATTAAGTATAGAGAACCATCAGTAATCACCTACCTATGTTGTGTGGAGTCGAGAGCAGAAAATTATATAGTAATAATAATAATTTTAATTTAATTTTAGTAAGATTACATTATTCAATGTTTATAAAAACTAATGACAGTCTTAAGAACTGACAACAAAATTGTATAATGTGCGGGATAACATTTGGGCGCGTAGCACCATAGATGTAAGAAAGTATCATGATTCCCCATGAGTTGTCACATACTGAGATATACTGTTTACTTTTGAGTAGCTTAAGATTAGACTAATTGATTGAATAGCATTCTTGAATTTAACATCTGTACATTTACTCAATTCACTTATGATATATTTTAGAGTTAGATTGTTATAGTTGTAAATAGAGTTGTAAAAAGGCAATACAAAATACACGTTATTTGATACATATGAATCTGTTTGTGAATATAATTCTGTGTTTATATTAAGTTTACATAATATCTCAGGGTTGTGAATAGACAGATTTTTTATGAGTAACGAAAAAAAAAACTGGTTGGAGGAAATCATTTGGATTTATTCAACTTTTTTTCATCTCTCATAAATCCAATTAAAACAAATGTCCATTTAATGCCAAATTTTCACTTTGACTATCAAAATGAAGACAAAGTGAGCGCGCGGTATCTCAGCAACCAATGGACCGATTTACCCCCAATTCAATAGGGATCGTCAGTGGTCCATAGGCATTGTTTTTGCCAAGTTTGGTCAATATCCATCATTGCTTTCGAAAGTTATCGTGGCGACGGGCGTACGGACGTACAGACGTACGGACAGACTGTGTGGTTCTATAAGCTCGCTTACCCAGGCGAGCTAAAACTCAATCTTTTTCAATTGCTTTTGTATTTCATAGTTATTATTATTGTACTTTGATTTTATATTGATTTTCATAGTTTATATTAATCAACTTTGATTTTCTTTTGATGTTGTTACACAATAGTAATAAACTTTGATTTTCTGTTAATTTAAATACTTAGTATTAATTAATTTTAATTTTCTGTTGATTTTGATGGTCAGCATCAATCTATTTTGATTTTTCTGATTTTAATAATCAATATTTATCAATTTAGATTTTCTGTTAGCTTCAATAATCAATGAAATTAATTTTGATTTTCTGTGGGTTTTGATAATCAATATTAATTAATTTTGATTTCCTGTGGATTTTGATAATCAATAACAATAAATTTTGTTTTTCTGTTGATTTTAATTCTCACTGTAAATCAATTTTGAATTTCTGTTTATGTTGATACTCAATATTGATTTGTTTTTACCTTTTGTTGATTTTTATTTTGAGCTATGATCAGTATTGATCTAATTTGACTTACTTTTCATTTTAATAATCAAAATAAATTTATTTCTACTATTATTCTACCTAAAATGTGCACACGGTTCCCTTTTACTCAGGCGAGCTTCTGTTACGGCTTGCTGTAGGTTTTTGACATCCGGTTACTGCATACACTTGCGTTCAAGAGACAGTGACGATACCAAGTGACGATTGGACAACCGTACCTACTGACAACATCCCGGTCCATATACTAATACGACAATTTTCATAGTCAACATTAATCAATTTTGAATTTCGGTTGATTTTCATAGCCAACATTAATCAATTTTGAATTTCGGTTGATTTTCATAGTCAACATTAATCAATTTTGAATTTCGGTTTATTTTCATAGTCAACATTAATCAATTTTGAATTTCGGTTGATTTTCATAGTCAACATTAATCAATTTTGAATTTCGGTTGATTTTCATAGTCAACATTAATCAATTTTGAATTTCGGTTGATTTTCATAGTCAACATTAATCAATTTTGATTTTCTGTTGATTTTCATAGTAAACATTAATCAATTTTGATTTTCTGTTGATTTTCATAGTCAACATTAATCCATTTTGATTTTCTGTTGATTTTCAGTCAACAATTATCAATTTTGATTGTATGTTGATTTTTCAAGTGATATAGCTTCGTTTCCCTATAATATCAATGTCTGAATTTTTAATATGTCGTAGCTATATATATATAATGACTCAGTTCTAAAAATTTGATCAAAATCCGTACTCTCGGTTTTCTGTTACGTGCGAGTACTTTTCGTCTACCAAAATGTGTACACGGCAACCTTTACTCAGGCGAGCTTCTGTTACGGCTTGCTGTAGGTTTTAACTTATGATAGATTTTAGCCAGTAGGTTTTCGCGCCCGAAAGAGCAATGTAAATTGCAATCGTTATAAATATGTATTGATAGGTGTAATCACCTTGGCACCTCCTCCCTCACTTGTCACTTATGTTGACCATGTTACCTTGGGGCATTAGCGGAGGGATACCATAAAGTAGGATCTTTTTGGGACTATAAAGTATCTAACTCATGTCAGTTACTAAGACAATTTTTAGTAATTTTATTCAGAAACTCAGGCCCACCCATGTCCCATTTGATTTTCATGGGACAATTTCAAAATTGAATGGGGCTAGGCCAATTCCCCCAGCCTTAGACGGTTCTCTCCTTTGGAAATCTCTGATGACTATCAAAATACATGTAAAAATTGCTTTACACCTCTTGGAATTCTGTCTAAAGGTCTTACCCGATTTTCTTGTGTGGCACATTTTTGGAATCTTGAATATATTGTCAACCACCCCATTGTACAAAATATACGATATGTTTACTCATTAATATATCTTATTGCGATTATAATTTTGTAAACGACAAAATCTGCTATAAAATTTAAATATCGTATATTTTGTACAATGGGGTGGTTGACAATATATTCAGGATTCCAAAAATGTGCCACACAAGAAAATCGAGTAAGAACTTTAGACAGAATTCCAAGAGTTGTAAAACAATTTTTACATGTATTTTGGTAGTCATCAGAGATTTCCAAATTTAAAGGTACTGGGCTCTTAAATGTTTCTGTTACTCTGCCTCCCAACAAACTTTGGTATTGCCCAAGGTATTGCCCATTGCGGAATGGCACCATGTAAAAGTGCCTGAACTATGACGTCACTATCGTCATGACGTCATTAAGGCTCCGGTTCCTCTGACAATCATGAAAAAAGTTTCGAATTTCTAAAAACAAAGTAGGTTCCTAATGTTAGCCGAAACCCGCATCTTTAAACTAACGACACATTAAAGATGCATAGTAAATGAAATGAGGGGAAATAATCAAATGTGAGGGCCAATCTAATGAAATGGCATAAAGTACAATGAGTTCACAGTCGTAAGCAAATGAATGAATGATATTTTATGTCATTCTAATCAAGGTTTCTACAGAAACTGTACCTCTGTGGTAGGAGGTTAGTCAGTGTGCGAGTTTGCAATTTACAAATTCATTTTTCCCCTCTGGAGGACAAATCCTATAATTTGTCCTCCACTGCTTGGATAGGATAAAGGACTGCCATTACTAACTACCATGGTGATTACAGGCAGGTGAATATAGAGGTGAAAAAAGTGAATTTGTAAATTGCAAACTCCCGCACTCACTAACCTCCTACCATATAGAGGAATCTTGTCAAGGAATGTCAACAGGTTCAACTAGGCACTTTGCGTGAGATAAGGGACAAATCGTACCAGTTGTCATTGCCAACAATCGGTTGATGGGCAAAAAACGTCCCCTATAGATATTCATTCAAGTGTCTAGCTCAACCCTCCTGATAAAGCAGAAAAGAAACCAAGGGATACCACGCCCATTAAAAATTCTTGATTCTATTGGTCTTATCACTTCCATCTGTCGGATGTTCTATGATCCGGTCAATTACGTGTCATTTTCAACTTTCCATTTTTGCGTAAATATGCTTTGCATTTCGATCAATATCTACCAAAGTTCTACTCCTATTTTATATTGAAATCAGAAACGTATTCCCTTCAAGTTGAATTTAAAAAAATTAGATTATACGAGCTATTTATGTATTTTGTTAATTTTAAGTTGTGAAATCATGGCAAAAATCGACAAAAAAGTTTAACCATTTTTAACGGATAGGAGGCTAAAAATATTCATTTCTTTTTTTATTCAACTTGAAGGGAATACGTTTCTGATTTTAACCATGTACTGCATTATAAAATTGGAGTAGAACTTTGGTAGATATTGATGGAAATGTAAAAAATGATTTACATGTATTTTGATAGTCCTTTGAGTTTTTCAAATCGTATATACCGGCCGCTTAACAGTTGTCTAGTATTGGGGATTCAGGATCACTTTGATCGTATGTTATAACACATAGCATAGAAAGGATACAGCAAAAAATTTGTTCAGGAGGTATCTGTAACCAATACATTTCTATGGTAATTGCCAGTTTAACATGTGAAGGGTCTGTCCGCCCGTACTGGCTCTTGTAAAAGGGATTTTGATATCATCACTAGGCTGTTTCCTGCTGTGTGAAAAACAAGGAAATTTCTGATCCTCTTTCTTGACACGTTTTCGACAATTTTGCAGATTTTAATTATGCGATAAGTAATGATAATTGAATCCCTTAGACGAATGACCTGTAAACTCAAATCGTAGATAAATTAGAAAAATTTTAATAATTTAATCCTTGACAACAAACAAATAAAACACCCGAAATCACTTGCGCAATTTGTCCAGCCAAACAAAACAACAAAAAATTATCAGTCCCTCTCTGGATATTAAAATTTGTTATTGCGGGCTGAATTTAGATAGCGTTTATAAGGGATTTTTTACTAATTTATTCCCAAATAACCAACATAAATGCAGAACGATTACCAGGATATTGGAATGGGACGGACGATCAATGGTGCAGTATTGTAGCAAAGGTAGAGGTACAATAGGGACTTTTCTCAGAAAAAATCCCTTATAAATCTTCAGAAATCTACATAGCAAAATTCGCTAGTGGACTCTCCTTATATACAATTATACAGCAATTATTATATTTTATCATCAATATTAAGCTCAATAAAATACCCTTAGGTTATGTCGAAAAAGAAGTAAAAAATAGTATGATGAGGAGGTAATGTGTTAGGTAGGATAATAGGCTATTTTGCAACTTTAGATTTTGGTCAAAATGGCGGAGATAGATTTACCTATTTCGTAAACCTTCTCAACAGCAAAAGTAAAATGCCCAATCCATGGTGGAGCGCCCCACCCGGGTGGGGTAAAAAATAAAAGAATGGGGCGGGTGCACCCGCCCCATTCTTTTATTTGGTTCCCATCCCTTTTTTGTTTCTTTTTGGACCGTAATAATATAACAGCATAATAAAAGTATACCGTGGTAAGTATTATGCTGGAAAGTTAGATATTTATATTATAGTTGAATGTCTTTGACTAAAATTCCCTCCTTCGCATCAATTTTGCCTACTAGTAATAAAAATGTAGCCAATCATAATATTATCACAATAATTTTTATATTTGCATGGTCTGGGAATTCATGAGAAACTGGAGAAATCTTCCACTTTCAGCAATGGTGTTGGGTGTGCATTGTGTAGTGCAGTAGACTACAATAAGAATGAGAAATTACTCCTGCGGTGGGAAGTCATATTTTGTGCTATTCATAGTCTTAATTACCATATTACATATCGCATAATTATTAAATCTGCAAAATTGTCGAAAACGTGTCAAGAAAGAGGATCAGAAATTTCCTTGTTTTTCACACAGCAGGAAACAGCCTAGTGATGATATCAAAATCCCTTTTACAAGAGCCAGTACGGGCGGACAGACCCTTCACATGTTAAACTGGCAATTACCATAGAAATGTATTGGTTACAGATACCTTCTGAACAAATTTTTTGCTGTATCCTTTCTATGCTATGTGTTATAACATACGATCAAAGAGATCCTGAATCCCCAATACTAAACCTATTATTTGCCTTTGGCAAATAGGTCTAGTCAGTTTGGCTTTAAAAAATAGGGTCGGTTTTGCTCCTTCTCAAGGAGCAAATTATCCATGGTTATTATAACAAATAATAAATCACAACAGATTATTTCATTTCAAAATTTTATATGATTTTCATATACATTCACAAGGGGAATATTTATTGCAACATTTGACTTCTGCATTACAGTCGTTTGGTATCAGTATATATTATATACCTTTTAGCATATCATATTACTACCACCATCCTAAGCTACACTTATCATATCATATGATACTACTCCACTCTATGAATAATAAACGTTATAATCATGTTATTGGATTAAATTTCAAACTATGAAAACAACACAATAGAATAGATCATTTTAATTACTTGTTGTAAGGAGCAACTGTTGATACAACTACTATTATGTTGACACACAAAATAGACAGTAGGCATATTGAAAGGTTTAGTTATTGTAGATTTTTCGGTTATACATCATCAATATTGCAAGTCACTGCATAAAGAATTTATAAATTATAGAATTTCCGAATAAATTATGGAATTTATTTTATTTATTTACCTACAATATTTTCCATTGTGTAAGAAAAGTGTGTAATGTCGATGTTCTGTGTGTAAATGGGACGCAAAAAGTGCTGCCGCTGAGAGTAGAAGAGCAAAATGGAAACACAGAGATAAATCCCTGTGTATGCAGCCATAGAGCCAATACATAAAACATAAAACAATACATATTGTCGTTCTGAAATTTTATAATTTATTCAGAAATTCTATAATTTATTCGGAAATTTTATAATTTATTCAGAAATTCTATAATTTATTCGGAAATTCTATAATTTATAAATTCTTTATGCAGTGACTTGCAATATTGATGATGTATAACCGAAAAATCTACAATAACTAAACCTTTCAATATGCCTACTGTCTATTTTGTGTGTCAACATAATAGTAGTTGTATCAACAGTTGCTCCTTACAACAAGTAATTAAAATGATCTATTCTATTGTGTTGTTTTCATAGTTTGAAATTTAATCCAATAACATGATTATAACGTTTATTATTCATAGAGTGGAGTAGTATCATATGATATGATAAGTGTAGCTTAGGATGGTGGTAGTAATATGATATGCTAAAAGGTATATAATATATACTGATACCAAACGACTGTAATGCAGAAGTCAAATGTTGCAATAAATATTCCCCTTGTGAATGTATATGAAAATCATATAAAATTTTGAAATGAAATAATCTGTTGTGATTTATTATTTGTTATAATAACCATGGATAATTTGCTCCTTGAGAAGGAGCAAAACCGACCCTATTTTTTAAAGCCAAACTGACTAGACCTATTTGCCAAAGGCAAATAATAGGTTTAGTACTAGACAAGCTTAAGGACGCTGTTTACGTTGGTTGCTAACGAAAAAAATATAATTTCCAAAATTTAACCCGTCAATTGTCACATCCGAAACCCCATAGTTAACCTACCCGGCCATTCCACTACCTCAAGGGGAAGTTTTGGCAGTGCAATATTGATAAACAAGATGCTATCAAGTCAATAACAAAATGAATTCCATGCGGCATAAACGGCCGTCTTATGGTATAATATTTGTAAATCTATTGGTTAGTACTTTGGTTAGTACTATATCACTATGACTACGGTGTCAATGCTTGTACTTGATGGCCGTTTATGTCACATGGACAATAGACATCTTTGATAGTAGTTATAACAACCATGGTTATAACTTAAACTTACAAGTATGAATGCATTGAAGCAAGATGCAAACAAAAAAGATTTTGTACTAAAGTATTTGTAATAACATTGCCAATGACGACAGGTGGAAATGCTACTATACAAGTCAGTATAGAAATCTTTATAATATAATACACTTCCCCGTTTCCTAGAAACTAATTTTTTGGAATTGCATTGACTTATGCCCTCGGTATTCCATCATCAGCAATTCGGGTCAACCTCCATGCATTTAAAATTCATCATAATATCTTTACATCGACTGTTATAACTTCCGGAGGATCAGTCTGATTTTTATGGGACCTACATTTTTGGAACCGTGGACTATCAAGGAACAAAAGTTACCATTCGGAATTTTGATATAGTTGTTTTAAATGCATTTAAAAAAATCAAATTCCCAAAAAAATGAGTCATTTTTAGTTTTTTATAAAACGTTGATGTTTTTGGTCCATTTAAAGCAACTATATCAAAATTCCGAATGGTAACTTTTGTTCCTTGATAGTCCACGGTTCCAAAAATGTAGGTTCCATAAAAATCAGACTGATCCTCCGGAAGTTATAATAGTCGATGTAAAAGATTTTTTAACATGCATTTTGATAGTCCCCTGTGGTTGCTATGCAGGGCCAAAGTGTAACCTTAACAGTAGTCTTTAGATCAATATTATCTTATTATCTTATATTAATATATTTAGTATCACACATTCAGTAGTTAATACTTGTAGAAAGATTTTTCATATTTGAACCAATTACCGTTTCAGTGAATAGGGATGTCTTATAACTATCACGCTGGTCAAGTAAGTAAATAATAAATTGTATTAAAAGTACATGATTCCTAACAGTTGGCTATTGTTAACTAGCACGCACCCTTAAGTAAGCAGAGTCTTTAAAGCTGCTAGTGAAATCAAATCCCTTAATTTGTTATTAAGTAGAGGAGCTGCTTTATGGGAATGGCAATCTGTCTGTCTGGATAACTCAAGAACTGTTAAAGATATTCAGTTCAAACTTCCTGTAAGTAATCAATGGATGAAAAGTGGTGTTTGAAAATGGGCAAAATCGAACACACCCATTGTTAGTGGGAGTGGTTCAAAACCTATAACATCAATATTAGTTCTACACTTCGTAGAACTTCATGAGATAGTTATCCGTTAAGTCATAGTCAGGTCGGGCTGGGTGATAAAGTTAAATGTCATGGGAAAATAGACCACCAAATGCTATGTGAAGTTGCAAAACATCATTAACTCTACCTTCGCTACTTTCTTACATGCATTTGAAATGGTTTGGTTTATTATGATATCTACATACATCTAATCTAATTAATATTTAGTTTGAAGACCGATATAAACCGTCAAAGCTTGGAAATTGGTGTGCAGACAAATGCATCTGGCCTGGGCGATGTTGCATGATATCTGAAGACAATAAGATGAAAATGTGTTGCCACATACCGACGGGATTAACGAGATTTATCGCAGATGAACATGGACATCTTCTTCCAGGGACTAAACGAAACATACGAAAATCCCCCTGGGGAAAGTTTGCCACTCATGCATTTGACGATGCTCCGTTTGGATGCTTCGGTTACAAATGTCCAGGCACAACATTGCAAACAATGCACATCGAACGACGTAATCAAAATACACTGATATAATAATAAGTATGAGTCAAGAATCTTCAGTGTAGATCCCTCAGCTAATTTTAATATTTATTAATTCGGACTCTGGATCTTGAAGTTTCATTTGGTCGTTACTACATATATTTAGGCTGTTTAGAGTAATAAAATAAAATTTTCTGTTCCTAGTTGCCCCTAAAATAAAAACGAAACTTGAAAAGCACAAGAAATCGCCGAAAAGAAAACATCGTTCAAAAAGTCGTAATCAAAAGTCAACTCGTAATCAAGAGCACGATAAAAAGAGTCGCAGACGTCGTAACGTAGAAAGGTTTTCCACACCACAAGCAACAAGAGCCATTGAAGAACCCATGGAATCGACGAGTGCTGAAGGCCTGGACCTTCCACCACTCCAAGAGGCCGAAAGGCCAGAGGAAGAAAAGAAAAATTCAGATGTTGATAGAAATGATGCTAAAAAGCTGAGCCCCGATGCCAAGAAATTGAGCCCCGATGCCAAGAAATTGAGCACCGATGCCAAGAAATTGAGTACCAATGTTAAGAAGTTGAGTACGGAAAATGGGAAATCCCATAAAGTTGACAAAGAGTTGAAACGACCACCGACATATGTTATTTCGGAAGAGGACTTCAGCACTGTGGAAGACAATGGCCTTATTGATTATGGCGCTAATAGCGCTATTCTAACTGAAATATCTAAATCTAGTGGCAGCAGTCAGTCTAGTCAGTAAATCAGGCGAAAAAGATAAATTGGTCCAGGCTTAACATCCTTGCACAGTACAAATCGCAGTTACAGGCGAAAAGGAGAAATCAACGATGCAGCCCCAAAATTTGGAACAAAAATTGATTTTCCAGACATTTGTCATTTAGGTAACAGTACGGAAGTTATGAGTCAGGGTACAACAAATATTTCATTTATCCTCAAGGCTTATGTCATATCATTAAATTAAGGTTAACCAAAAATGAAACCGATTTTGTATTAGAAATCAGTTATCTATTTTAATAAAGCTAAAAGACTGAAATTCTATGCCTCCATCTACTTAGCTTCAGTAAGACTGGTGACTAGTAAGCAGTTGATCTTTAAATTAAATGCAACCAAAATCAATATTTGTATTGTATGGACAGACATGTTTAGCAATGAAGTAGTTGTTGTGTAGTAGACAGTATAGTATAAGAAGATAAGTTTAGTTGTATCTTGAATGCTACTTCAACGTGAGTGTGTTCATGAATTCAGACGATATGAACTTAAAGGTCAACAAATTTAGTGTTTTTATTCCACAATTAACATAATAAGTTATGCCTGTCATGAATTTATTTTATTCGAGTTCGTGTAGCTTAATGGGTTTCGAATTTGACTTTGATTTTGTCTGCACATCAATGTTCTCCGGTTTCCAATTCTCTTTGATTCTGCCAATCACAATTTGAGTTTCGAAGACGTAGAATCGAACTATGCAAACCAAAGGTTAAACAAACTTTATCCTGTTTTTCAACTACATGTTGCCCAATTAGAGTTGGGAACGGTTAATTTACACCTTCAGAAACGAAATATTATATGGATCTACGTATGTTTTAATTCTATTCCCGTGAATTGTATCACAATCATCTCGATGGCACATAGATTTGTGCAAAATTGTTTATTCAGTACTAACCATTAAAGAAAAAAATCTCCCGTGTGTCCATTAGATTGTTTCTTACTCTTACAATAAAAATTTAGCCAGAATTTCATAATTTCCAAACGTTTGTACGACATCTGTTAAAGTCAGTTAGCGATGATTTCATCTTTGTCAAATGGGGGAACTAGTAACCGATATTTGGTTTAATTTTTTGGCAGAGGAAAAGAATTTCACAAATGGGATACACAAAAGTTTGATTCAAAATCGACTACACTCAATTTCGACGAAATTTTTTTTTCCATTATTTTTGGCCGGAAATCCACACCAAAAAATATAATACCCTATATAAATATGTTGAAATCCTTAAACGGCGATTTTCAACATTTTATGACATTATAAATGGGTGAAATCTTTACTATAATATAGACGCAAAGAAGCGCATGGGCATAAATAATTCGGTAGGTATCCGTGTCGGTTTGTATGTATCAGATCTTTGTGTTCATTTTACTCATAAGCCAATAAAACAGACCTAGATAGTGGGCGCGACTCGAAAGTGGCCAATAAATATTCATGGTAAACTCACTGTATAGCTTTGTTTATTACAGGGATTGCGCCCTGCGTCTGGCTAGTAATATAATAAAGGGAATGGGTAATAAACTACAGCAGGGTGTGTCTAGTTGGAAGAATCCGAAGGTAAGTTGGCAGGAGGCGAAGAGAAAAATTTCTTTTTTAAATTTCGTGCTCGCCGGCTTTTATATTTCCGTCTGTAAACGGATGAAATCGATCACACTTCCTGACCGAAGAGAGCAAAAAATAGCTAAAAATTGATGTCGCTTTGGTCCTTCGTATCGTACATTTTGAAAACTGACATGTTCTGTGAAACTATTAAATGGGTTTCAATCTTACCCTGCTATTGAAGTTCAAGGACACTTCAAAATAAGCCAATATCACCCCCAACGGGGGAAATGGGTGAAAACCTAAAGATCGATATAACTCCAGTTCTGTTATCAGAGGTCAAGGGGTCAAAATAAACTTTCAGAATTTTCGTTTCCGATGTCTAATTACATTGATTATTTTGCACACCGTGGCGGATCTAATACATTAGGTAAGCCTGGCTTTGAGCTGTTGGAATTAGACCGCATATTGTGAGTTTGACCATATTCCCTTCGGCCTTATGCTATCTTCCCTTCTGACTTATGCCCATTTCCTTTTGCTTCATGCTAATTTCCTTTAGCCTGAAACTTTCCTTCGGCTAATAATTGACTTCAATGTCGCATCATCGGCTACTTTTCTTCTGCTTCTGCCAACTTACTTTCGGATTCTTCTAACTTATCATACCCATTACCGCGTGAAATTGTATATCAGAAGCATAAAACATGGGATGTGGTCACACAACACTCGAACTTGTATGTACCTCTCTCTCAGAGCCAGACAGCTCTAGAAGATCGTGTATTGCCATACTAATGCCATATCAATATGGTGTTAATATTCAAAAATTTGTAAGCAAAAACATCACTGCCTACCAATCAGCGGTATTTTTTTTATATATCCCAGCAATACCTAAGCGTAATAAAATATTATAAACATATACCTAAATATCAGTAAGCGAATCAACATTAACATTGGGGAACAATGATATAAAGTGTTTAATGGATGTACAGAATATATATCACTACGCTCAGCGAGCTTTTAGGTTTTTAAATGCTTGGAAATGTATGGTATTTAGTTTATCGACTCTTTCTTTTCAGAAGAAGAGACGAATTTTTAGAGGCAAAATAATTTCACGTTTACTACCGACTCGAACCTTCATCTCTGCGTGGCGCAACTGATATTGTATAGAGATTTGAGCAATCATTGGTGTACTCGGTAGAAATAATTAAACTAGGAAAAATAGTTAAAACTGTCTTACAAGGTCTATATAATATTATTAACGGTATCTCGTTGAAAATTATTACCTGTCTTTCAGAATTATTTTTATGTAGGAGATTAGAATAGATAGGCTAATGACTGATTTTATAATCTTTTCGGACTTAAGTACGCCAATTAAAATGCTAGCGTCAATATTATAAGCTAATTATTATTATAAGTTTGATAATACTTAATTATAAGCGCTATTAAGTCAGGACGGTGCGCTTGTGTTGTGCTTTCGTAAAGGTTTGTTGCTCTACTTAAAAGGTTTGGAACCTAACGTTTAGGAAGTCTCCGACCTTCGATGTACTTGTGACCTTGTTTTGTAGCTCTAGCCTTTTACGAAGGACTTTCCTAAAAACACAAACTGTATTAATATTTCCAGCAGTATATACTATAAACTAAGAGACACAATAACCTAGCGCTAGAGATGGTCCAAGAAGGTCAGTTTCAGATCATTCGTGCAGTGTAATAATAGCAATTCGGTTAGGTTAACCAAATCAGTCAAGGCTTAAAGAAAATTGTATTTCTTATTTACCTGTAAATTAATTTAAGCTTTTAAATGTTTGAACAATGTCTTGGAATTGCACCCTTTAGCATAGTATCTGTAATACGCAAAATACTGTTATGCAAGACAACAAATTATAGACAATTACATCCTCCGGATAAAGAGGACATTTTGCGATATGAAATATTTATGTCGATGAAGTCGAGTAGATTTCATGACTATAGATCATGAGTACTAGGAGTAGTAAGGATGTTGTAGTTATTGAAGAAGAGTTATATATGCACGTCATTCGTGAGTACAACAATTAAATAAGGGTACCTACTAAGTCGGTCAATTTCCTACTTAATAGATGTGTCTGAGTTGTGGAAGTTGAAATGCAGAGCATAATATTATAGGGAATTCTATCCACGACATTCAATGTTGTCTATTTACTGTATCTAGGAAATCCATTTCTACCTTCCCTATCGTCTGAGCTTTACCTGTTCTGCGAGTTGTATTGGCAGCCGTAAGTAACTTGAAAACGACTCCAGGCTATTCACCTGTTCACTCCAAAAACCTACAGGTACTTTTACATAAGACTGGAGGTCATTCGTTTTCCCTGCTAAGTCAATACACTTATTGTTTTGTGGGATCAGCCGTCTGATGTAAATATTAGATAACCACACTCCACACCAATTTTAGACTTGAAACATTTCTCCAGATCTCATGAATTTTGCAACGATATTCTCCATCTGGTTTACAATATTGATTACGTTTACAAGGTCCCAAAAATCTGTTATTTTCACTATTGTTTATCGAAACAAGAGAAAGTGGCAATTAAAGTAAGTTCATGTGAAGTTCATCCGGATAAACGGAGTACGGAGCCCGACTAGGTTGTGGCTCTATTTTAATTTTCACTCCCAAATGTCTTTTGGAATTGCTGGGGAATGCATTACTGACGTGAGCATACAAAATCTCCGTAAGGTGCGCGTGGATTAAGGAGAAACGAAATTGTTAATAAAGGATGATACTTCTCGTGTCTTCATCTCGGAGCTTTGTGATGTGAGTTTTTTTAAATAAAGATTTGTTAATGGTTGTCAATCATTTTGATCACTCGACTTTTCGGCAGTTTAATGATTTCAGTGAGTGATTCCGGACAGCATGAAGATTTACTCATTTTAAGTTATCCTTATCTACTCTCGACGACTGTTCTACCCTCCTCAACTTTTAAATTCAATTTTCAAACATAAAAAACGAAACGAGTGCTCTTTTATAAACAGTCTGCTAAGGGATTTATCAAAAATGACACAAACGGAGATGTCGAAAGCCAAACTCTCTGCCGTGAGTCGAATATTTTGTGCTCTCAAGAAGGTTACCGTTGAGCCAGCAGCGTTTTTCATTATGACATGCGCTCTCACGAATTATCTCTTGAGCCAGGATCTTCTTTTGGACAAAGCCTGTCGCGTGAATCTTAAATTACCTTCTGAGGTGTGTGATGCCATTCAGACTCGGTAATCATGTCTACTATTTCAGTTCATCTCATTAGTTTCATTCCTAATAAATACCATGAATTGAATTATTTGTCATTTACAACAAACGTCACATCGTGTCAATTTGTGGCATTCGAGCTTATAGCTATTTGTAGCAAACAGCAATTCGTTCCCTACATTCAAAATGATTTACAACGAAAATGGTTCAGTGTTTACTCCATTCTTTTCTTTGACAAACAAATGAAATATGTAAACCATGTAAAATAAGATCACATGGGTGAATAGGAACACTGATTCATGCAAAGACAAAATTCGAAAAACTTTTATAGATCTTATATAGATTGTTTGTATTGATGAATAAGTTTACCTGGAGGGAACTATAGTTTGATTTGATGGGTTTTGTTAGATGGGAAAATCGCTTTAATTGTTCTTTAGGGTACGTGATTTCTAAAACTGTAAAACTGTATAAGTAATGTTAACCAATATGATATGATTTTTCAGGAATTCTTCGTTCAATGTCTCCAAGGAAGAGGTAGAAGTGCAAGTAGTGGTTGCCAAAGTCCGAACCTACAAATCCATTATTGACCATGGTATTCCGGTTGTGATAGTTCTGTTTCTGGGTCCATGGAGCGATCGTTACGGCCGAAAACTCCCTTTACTGCTGGTAATTAACAATTAATTCTGTAGTCTGAAATAAGTTCTAACGCCAAAAAATATTGTGACAGCCCTGCATTGGATATATAATTCAATCAGCTGTGTTCCTGCTGTTCTCGTGGTTGGACAAAGTGGACGCTTTCACGGTGGGGATAGTCACAGCAGCAACATGTAATTTCTGCGGAGGTCTTACAACATTTTCCATGTCCGCGTCTAGCCATCTGGTGGATAGGACCTCAAATGAAGAGAGAACAGTGCGCATCGGGATTTTGAATGCTTTCACACATATCGGGGTGCCCGTTGGGTTTGCCATCGGGGGAGCCCTGTCCACCTCCCATTTAGGAAACATAGCTTCTTTCGCCATTTCCACAGGGATCGCAACTGCTGCATTCTTCATCATCCTGTTTGCCGTACACGATCAAGCAGCCCAAAAGGAACGAGTGGGAGGCTCCCTTAAACTAGCCAAAAATAACATAATACAAGTGTTTCGATTGCCATTTGCTAAAAGGAAAGACAATGAGCGAATTCGGATACTTGTCCTTCTTGCCGCTTACATTTGCATTTCTACTCCCTTCCATGGTACAAAAAATAAAATAAAACAACATCATTTGAGATAGATGCACTAACCGCATGTTTCATTTTAGGGGAATTCGGAGTAATGTATCTTTTTCTAAGAAAACAATTCGGTTGGAATGCTGGAAACTACGGCGTTTTCTCGACTTATAATTTTGTGATTGGAGTTGTAGGTTTGTGAGCAATAAATATGCACAAACTTGCTTTCTAGGATAACTAACAAATATTTTATGCGTTCTTATTTCTAACTTTCACAGGAACGATGCTTTCAATGGGCATCCTAAGTCACTGGTTGAAATTAAGTGATCCATTAATTGGATTTCTATCAGGAATCAGCCAGCTTTCCTCCTGTTTTATCTATGCATTTGCTTACACCACCTTTATGATATATTTGGGTAAGTATAAATATAGTAAAGATACAATACTATTTGCGATGCCCCAGAGTGAGTATTAATGTCATATTTTGATCAAGATGTGACAAAAATTGGTCTTTCTTGAAATGTTTACAGCTCCAACTGTAGATATGATGAATGGTACAATGACCATCGTTGTGAAATCAATGCTGTCAAAATTAGTCCACAGTGATGAAAACGGAAAGTTATTTTCCTTTGTCGCTGTTCTGGGTAACTTGAAAAACTGTTGAAATAAATCTCGATGAAAATGGAAAAATTAAAATTTTGAATATTATATTTATTTAAAGAATCGTTAATACCATTGGCCATGGATCCCACTTACAGTACATTGTACAGACTCACCATTAATTCCTTCGCAGGGAGCTTCTTTTTCTTGTCTGCCTTTGTCACAATCCCACCACAGATCATTTTTCTGTAAATTTAAACTTTTGAAATTCAAAATTCGAGTTATATCTGTAATGAATGTAATTTAATTCACTTTTACGTCTTTTGGATTTGCAGGTGGTTCATTTACCGAAAGTGGACAGGCCCTGCAGGGAACAAAGACTCTAAAAATGTTTCTGAAAATAAAACGTCAGAATGTCAAAACCCGAAGTTACATAACAGTAAAGTCAGTCTTTCCGTTTCAACAACAACGGTTGATACTGAGTACACTGACTGCTGATGTGGTCTACATAATATTATGCATATGTTAGCGGCAAAAAGTGAATTCAGGCATTAAGCTTAATGCCTAAGCAATAAGCAAAATTTTTGAAGAATTCCAGTTTTTATTATTTGAAATTTAGAAGACCATTTATTTAGTCCAATTATATTATTTTTCCTAAATAAGGACATTGTAAGGAGTTTAAAATGCCGCATATGAATAGCGTGCGACTAAGACTTAAGACATTGTGGAGGTTTTTATGCAAAAGTTTGAAGGTCTATAACTCGGTCCTTATTCATGACACCGTAAACATCTTTACCTTTTTGGACTTCTAAAATTGTCCTTATTCACATACAAATACGAAATAATGGTATATGAATGTTCTTTCAAATTTTAAGTACGAAAAACTAAAATGTTTCAAAATTACACTTAATGCCTAGGCATTAAGCTTAATGCCTGAATTCACTTATTGCAGCTAACACATATACTAAAACTGACTACAGTCCAGTCGGATTCTATGTGAACTCGATGCGACATAAACGGCCGTTATGCGGTTAGTTTACTGAGTACTATACTTTATTATTCACCATTCACCAACATAAGCATTTGAGCTGTAGTCATGGTGGTAATGAATATAGTACTCAGAAAACTAACCTTAAGACGGCCGTTTATGTCGCATCGAGTTCACATAGAATCCGACTGGACTGTAACCTCTTGTAAAAGTATACTGATAGTTTCAGTAGTCCGTGAAACCGCTATTTGGGAGTTGCACCTGGATACGCATTCTGATTGGTCGAAATTTTTTGAATCCAGCGATCTGATTGGTTATTGCAGTAATGAATATTCTATAGATTCCCCAGATGGCGGAATTTTAACAACATTTTGCAATTACTACAAAATACAATACAATCCATGAATATTATACACAATGTATACAAAGTTTAAACGTTGCAATATACAACAACGAAGTCGAATCATTATGAATCATTTACCCATAGTAATATAAACATTCGTTTTGCAAAACACCAGCTATAAACAGAAGTACAAATCGATGTTATATGAACATTAATTTAAAACCTTGTTGTTGAAATGCGAATTCAATATAATTTTATACTACATTTGGTTACGAATGATCACATACGTTTACTAAATTGATAACATAACAATCCCAATAACATCAGACAGAACTCTGTAGAACTCTTCGGCTGAATTTAGGCAGCGGTACTTCGTCCCCGCTGTTGCCGCTAACCCCCGATACCTCCCAACGGCAACGGCGGCAACGACGTACTGCTGCCTAATTTCAGCCGAACTCTTCCTCTGTTCTGATGTTGTTGTAAGTTGTTATTGCTATTTTGCTATTATCAGTTTAGTAAATGTATATGATCAGTTGTAACCAAATGAAGTAAAGTATTATTGAATTCGCAGTTCAACATCAACGTTTTTTAGCCCATCACATCGATTTGTGCTTCTGTTTATAGCTGGTGTTTTGCAAAACGAATGTTTATATTACTATGGGTAAATGATTCATAATGATTCGACTTCGTTGTTGTATATTCCAACGTTTAAACTTTGTGTACATTGTGTATAATACTTATGGATTGTATTGTATTTTGTAGTAATTGCAAAATGTTGTTAAAATTCCCCCATCTGGGGAATCTATAGAATATTCATTACTGCAATAACCAATCAGATCGCTGGATTCAAAAAATTTCGACCAATCAGAATGCGTATCCAGGTGCAACTCCCAAATAGCGGTTTCACGGACTACTGAAACTATCAGTACATATCACATAAGTATATAATATATTGGTACTTATTTTGTTATATAATCCTGCATGTTGGAGACTGGAGAAGATGAATATCTGTTCCAGCAGAATTTATCTCCGTACCTAGAATATGATTGCTTATAGCAATAGTCAATTGGCCGAATTTCATGATTTACCCAAAAACAAGGCCCGAATAACTAGTGTAACTAAAGTTTTATTTTGAAGAGAATTTTAGAAACATGTTAATGAATTTTATTAAACAGTCCGTATAGTATAGATAATAGATATAGTAGTATTAAATAACTTTTGTAACAAGTAGTTGCATTATAACGACAATCCTCTTTAGTGTTAAGGTTGGTTTTACGGGTTTCCATTACGTTTCGCAAAATCCTCCTACCTCCGTTACCACAAGGTGTACGAACCCAAATTTGAAATTGAAGATTCTTAGACGTATTATCTATAGTGAACCTAGTCCTTAGAATTTTTTTAAACGGAAGTAAAGTAGTAGTTTTTGATTTTTGAAAATAAAAAGTTGAGTCATTTTCTGCAAAATTTAATACATGCAAAAGAGCCTGTGAGACAGATACATTACATCGGTAGTCGTTACTAATGGTGTTTTTGAGAAAAGTAAGCTCTAGGTTCACTAGATATTTTTCTTCTCTTTCTTTTTAGTATCTTTACAAAATCCCCAAAAGTGACCCCAAAAGGTCAAATCACGATTTTCAGATATTAGATGAGAGGATTGATATCATTGAGTAGGAAGTCACTCTATTACCAACAGCAAATAGGAAAACCTGAAATGAAAAGTTTTGCGGCTGATATTGACATGTGATTGCGCCTGCCAGTTATAATACCTAGAATTTTACAATATGCTTATTGCTTAGCATTATGTGTACGTAATAAAGTAATGAGCATAATGTTTTTGTAGCAAGGTGGTTTTAAATGTTCAATATTCTGTGGTATAAAAATTGATTCGTTTTGTGACACGGAACAAAACAGGATAGGTATTATACAATACTAACTACACAACTACCTACTATAACTTGAAATTATGGGGAGTTCATGTTTTATGTTGCTCCACGGCGCAAGAGTGAGCAGTATTTAGTAAAAGATGAAAACCCGTAGAGCCAGCCTTAAGGAACGTTGGAAGACAAGAACCGCCTTGACTCAGTGAACAGCATTTTTGAATAGGATTTGATCTGCTTGAGCTGATTTTGATGTGATTCTGATTCGAATGATCGGTCATATGTGTGCCATGAATAAATTCTGTATTAATTCTCACGACATAAATAATCCACGCTACTGTATAGTAAATTAATTACTTGTTATTATGCTGTCTGCTATTGACTTTTACACGGAATTAGTTCTCAGAGCATGTAAATTAAAAGTGGGTACCTCAAAGCAAACCTCCCACCTATCATATCCATTTTAGCATAGTCATACAATAAGAAATAGTCATGAATCTTCCTATCCCGCCAATGTTATAAAGTGTAAGACCGCACTTGTCCCTTTCAAACTTTCCTCGTCAGGGTTCGCGTGTCGCTAAGTTCCTGCATGAGTACATCAGAGTGGGAAAACAGTACACTGAGTACACACCACAAACACATTTTCAGGTCAGAGGTTGACATTTTGACAACAAAATGTCACCTTGTTTTGCACCCGGTTGTAAAAGTGGGTATAATAGCAAAACATCGCATTATTTTCGACCTCATAACAGTGTTGGAAATCAGTGGAAGAAGATTTTGGCTAAAGTCAGATCAGACACTATTTTTGATTCTTCAAATCCGTCACATCGCTTGTGCTATTTACATTTCGAACCAAAATTAATAGTGAAAGCAGATACAATGGTGATAAAAGGAGAAGTTGTAACCGTTCCAAGATTTCGATGGAAATTGGATCAAAGTGCTATTCCAACAATATTTCCAAACTTACCAGCTTACAGACAGGAGAAGCTTCCACAAAAGAGAAAGCTACGAGACTGTGACAACAATTCTCAAAAGATTATCGAAAAGAAAAAGAAGGTCAAAACCCTAATGGAACTTTTTATGAATTGTGATATTGCTAATGAATATGATAGAATATGAATATGATAGATGAAGTTTGGGAGAATAATGAACCAAAAACACAGTTCAGTAACCAAAATAGCACAGTCAAAAAGACGTTATACTACGTAAGTAACTCTGTTTCTTTTATATCAAAAACTAACGATTATTATTAGGAACTAAATTTTTCATGACAACTATAACTACAAAAGAGGAACACTCATTAGCAAAAGATAATGTATAATAGTAAATAATAAAAGAAGTATTATGAATATAATTTTTTCCAGAATGCCAAAGAAAATCAGTTTAGAGCTTATTATGAAAAGGAAGACGTGACGGATTTGTTAATAGAACAGGAACAACTGCCTACAAAAGGGAGGTCTGCTTTGTCATACATAATTGCCGTTCTTAATCATTTCAAACAATTGCGTTGCTGCGAAGGTGTAAGTGGATTTGATAAAATTAAATCCATGAAGAATTCGAGTAGAAGAAATGGAGTTTGGTTTTCTAATAATTGTCAAAATATTGGATACTTTTCTGTGTGCGTACCTTGTAAATTGACGTTACCTGCCCTCCAAAAGAAGACCTACCGTATCAAAAAGCAACCTCAAAAAACACCAGCAAAACATTTGCTCACCAAAAAGAAAAACATAGCATTTTATAAAAAGAGGCAATTACAGAAGATCTTGCAGGCAAGCACAATTTTGAAAATGGAAACAAAACGGCTCAGCATTTCTTTAAATCACATTAAAATTGATAGCGTAGCCAAAGCGCTTTCTACCAATTCCTCGATTCCAATCCCATTCCATCAAGCTGTAATACATGCATTAAAAATGACAAATTTAAAATCGTCGAAAGGAATGAGGTAAGAATTCTGGTATTTTTAAGATACAATTACTTTAATAAACACATTTTATTTAATGGTAATCTACAGTTCAATAATATAAATTTTACATTTATTATTTATTTTAGGTACGAAGTGAATTGGTTGTTGGAATGTCTTTTATTAAAGATAAAGTCTCCAGCTGCTTATCGTCATATTAGAGAATCCAAACTCCTGCCTCTCCCTCATCCGAGAACACTCACAAAATTAATATCTGGCCAACCCTGTGCATTCGGCTTCAATGAAATTGCTTTGAATTCTATTGAAAGGGAAATGACAGGCAAAGAAAGAAATTACCGCCAAGGGTCTTTAATTTTTGATGAAATACAATTACGAGAGTCTTTGGATTTCGACAAAGGGAAATTAAAGTTCGATGGCTTCATAGATTATGCTGAATATAGTGACGAACTATTAACTTCTCAAGAGAAGTCGCAATATGCAAATCATGCCTTGGTGTTAATGTATCGTCCACTAATTGGTGATTGGGTATGTTAAACTTACCTATTTATACAGAACATGTCATTCTATAAATTCAAATCCAGCAGTAGATTTTAAAGTTTTGATTTGCTAATGATATTTATATTAGGTGCAGCCTATTGCAGCATTTAGTACCAAAGGGGCAGCCAAAGGAAATGCTCTTGAAAAAATAGTTTTGTCCGCAGTGGTCAAACTTGAAAGTATTGGAACGGAGGTAATCAGCATTGTGTCGGATGGTGCAAAAACAAATAAAAGTTTTTGGAAACGCTTAGGAATACAAGGAAATATTGACCGCATTGTCAATAAGGTAAGCGGAAAAGATTTGTATTTTATATTATCGATATATTTATAATATTTATTTGATTTTGCATGTTTTTGATAGATTACTCATCCCTGTGATAGTGGAAGATACCTTTACTTTATTTGTGATGTACCCCATCTTTTTAAGTGCACTAGGAATCATTTTTCTAAATATGTGAAAGTCAAGGTGAAACATTCCAGAAATATATAAAATGTCAATCTTAGTAATGCAGATTTTAAATACTAAATTTTAATTGCAGTTCAATGGCAATGACATTAGTTACCATTTTTATGAGGAACTGTTGAAGGAGGATAATAATCGCTCCCCGGGACTACGAAAATGTCCAAAACTGACAAAGTCGCATATATCACCTAACAGTTTTGAAAAAATGTCCGTATCGCTGGCTACTCAGGTAATTCAATTTATTAGTTTACTATAATAAAATATGATATTATGCAGATATGTATGTGTACATATATATAACTTTTCAGCTATTTAGTCGGAGCAGTGCCACTGGCTTGGCGTTCTATAGAAAAATAAATATCTAGCCATTCCAAGGTTCCGAACCAACAGAAAAATTTACCCTTTGTCTTAATGACGTATTTGACGCATTGAACGGGAGACTTCCTAACGAAGCTTTGCGATTGGGGTATAAAAAATTGGAAGTAAGTTAATATCATATTCCGCATTACACATTTAGGCCAGCTCTCATTTTTTAACAGTCAATAATGTTTTTAATGTAGACGTTAAAAGAATTTCTCGCAATTTTAAAGACGCCTCCCATGACAGACCCTGCGACAAAGAAATCTACTCCCCAAAATTCATTTGCGAGTACCGAAACTTTAAACGCTTTGAGAATAACCATTTCCTCTGTGATTGAAATAAGTGAATACCTCATCCAAGACTTAAAGTTTGATTATGTTCTTCCTAATAAGCTTACTCAAGACTGCCTGGAAGTAAGAAACAAAACTAAGAAAATATGTGTCTGTGTTGTAAAGTACTAAATATATTTTTTATTTTTCAGAGATTCTTTGGCATCCTTAGAGCTGCAGGTGGCGAGGAAGACCACCCTACAACTTGCAATTTTCTCCAACTGTTCAGAATTTTGTGCTATTACACTCCGACAAAAAGAGTTTTGCGAGGAAATGTATCAAATTATGAGTCTAATACGGTTTTGGTGTCTTTTAAAGATTCTTTGAAAGGGAAGGCAAAGCAACGGAAAAACGTAAGTTTGGAGGAAAGGGGTAATGTTGAAAATATGCTGATGGAAAAAGTCTCACATTCTGTCTGTCAGGAGCCTAGTATCTCATCCTTTGCCGATTCAAATATAGTTTACCATTTATGTGGATATGTCATTCATAAAGCGTACAAATTTGTTGAATGCAAAAATTGCTTAAATTCTATTACGTTGTTGAACCTAGACGTTGTGCCTGAGGAGGGTAATCTTTCACGTATTATGGATTTTGGTGAAGCTCTTAAATATCCTTCAAAAATTTTTTTTAATTTTACATCATATCATACACTAACACATGGAAAAACACAGTATTTTAAGAAATTTGGATCGCTATATTACTCGCAGAAAACAGTGTCAATAAAATATGCCATACAGTATACTTTGTAGGAAATTTTGTCGTCTTTCCAATGGTGGTTATCTCATTTCAGTAGCAGCCTCTGTTCAGGAGTTAGAGAGCCTAGTCCGTGTTCCCCTATTAACTGGTCACCTTGTACACTAACTCCACTACTTTTTTTACATGCATTTTACAGTTTATTATTACAGCCACTGCTTGTGTCTGATTATAACTTAGACTAATAAATGGAGTAGTAATATAATGTATTCTTTCAATGTATTTAGGTTGCAGTTGTAAGCCTGGGGGATTTGCTAAACTAGTATGACTACCATGTGGCAGTTGTACTAGACAGCGGCGCTGTTGTATACTGAGAGGGTAGTTATATTACGACATATATACCTCCACGTTTATCGCACTCAATTCATTTTCAGATTTTAGATAAAGGTTAAATAAAATATATGTATTGTGGCTGTAGTTTGGTATCCAGGATTAAATTAAAATGCCAAAGGGATTGGTATTCTCCAGCCAACATTGAAAACGAAGACATCACAATGCAATATGCATGAATTATGCATATTTGTCAAATTGCGAGTGAGGAGGATGCAATAAAGTATAATGAAGATGCTTCAATGTTTCTCAATGTTGATGGATGCTCTGCAAAAATAGGGTAGGGATTTACGGGGCTGTAAAAGAAATAACTTTGACAGTAAAATAAAGTCTTTTGGGCAAGGGTACAATAGGCATTAAAACTGAGTACTGACAGCAGTAATATAAAGTACGAAAGGCAGTAGTACGGGTAGTAGTGGCTGTAGCCAAAAATTAGCATTAATTAGAAGACTAGGCTTTGAATACTCCTTGAGCATACAAATGAATGCAATTCAACTTGACGTAGGGCGATGTAGTGATAGCTTGCTATATACTTTACATCAGATAAGAAATTTAAGGTAGCTAATTCATTATTTCGTTGGAGTTGTTGGTGGCTTGTAATAAAATTTAATTTTTAAGTCTTATAATTATTATAAGACTCAGACTTGGCTTAGATGTAGACTTGAAGTGTAGACTGAGTTTTAGTAGAAAATGGCTTCCCAACGTGCTTATTCTTCTAATTCTGACACAGATTCAGAAATTGAAAATAGTACCAATAATACCACGAAAAATACTAAAATCAACTGGAAACTTTTAAAATTTAATACTCCTACTATTTAATACTACTACTTAATCCCCCTGAAACGATCTATTTCCTGCTGCCGATGAATCTACCTAACAACACAAAATAGATCTATACCTTTTTCTGAGGTTCGTGTCTATCTCTATCTAAAAGCTCTTGACCAATAAGTGCCGGTTCGAGATCTATCGTCAATTTCGTAAAACTGTCCTTTTATTCGGTCTAAGGTAGTTTAATAATAATATATTAAAAATTAATTTCAATTTAAAACGAGAATGAATCAGTAGTCAAAAACTGCACGTCTGTTCATTGGGTTTTAAGGCGCCCCCGGCCCCCCCCCCTCGCTGCGGCCCTGCTGCCTTTCGTACTTTATTTTACAGCCCTGAAAAATTAGACGTGCTGCCTATAGCACCCTTGCCCAAAAGACTTTTTTTTACTGCCAAAGTTACTTCTTTTACAGCCACAAAAACCCCAAAAAATAAACAAAAGTTTTAGTTAAATGGACTTAAAGTAAAAATTTATATGAGTACAAATGAATATGTTACGTGGTATCGGTGCTTTCTAATACGTGTGTAAGTGTGTATGCGTGTTTGTGCTTAGTAGCTAAATGCTAATTTGTATTAGCATAATAATAATGTGGTTTGGAAATAAATGAACCAGATTTTTGGTGCATAGAGAGTAGACGACTTGTGTTATCTTATCTCCCAAAGCACCGACTCCGCTGTCTCTTGATAATAAAAGGATTTTTATATCTTCTGCACAAGTGGAAAATTACACCTGGGCATTACGTACTGAATGCTATGCAAGTTTGACATATTATGCAACCGCGTATACGTATCCTCCTTTTGAAGTAACCTATAAATATACTTTGATGCATGGCATAACTATCTACACTGGCTGACAGATATCATGCAACTAGCAACTAGACTAGACACGTAAACCAGAGTCAGTCATACAATCTTCTTCTGACTATGCCTAACTTGCCAATACACAAGTGTTACTCATTCAATCCAGGGTTGACGTCCCAAGGATGACTTCAGGAAGTGGGCAAATTCTTAACAGGTCAATGATAACAAATAATTTCAATTCGAAGTAATTAAAGTAGAAATATAAACAAATGCAAACATTACTACCAAATTGTATGAAAAATCTTACAAATCCCGACTACTACGAGTTCTTTTTAGTCACCAATGTTTAGAGCTTTTTCCAATTCTCAACCATGCCAGCATATCATATTTTATGTATTGATATGATATTTAGGCTGTGCCAAAGTGCCAACAAGCATCAAATTAATATACGTATATCCACCCGTTTATGTGTTAGTGAGATAGAAGTCAGTACAACAATCTATTATATGATGGATGATATTTACGGTATTTTCACCATTTTGCAATGTTGTGAGAGGGAGTGATATGACGCTTAACAATTAAACTGTAGCAAATAGTTTTTGCCGGTTTCATTAGTTACAAATTACAATAGCAATTTAAATGTATGGTGAGTGAAGTGGTTTGATTTTACTTTCGTCTGCACTAAAGATAGTTTTCAATCTAAATACTAATCCGAAATGCCGGAAGAAATCTCATCGTCAGAGGATTCAGAAGGAGAAGGAACTTCCGTGAAAGGAAAAACAGCTCCGGTTATTCGAAGACAAAAAAATAAATCAAATTTAGGTGCCCGGATAATTTCAAATCCTAAGTTGATCAAGAGTTTGGCAGAGGAAGAAGAATTAGAACATCTGAATAAACGTCTTTCCTTTACCCCAAGCACTGTGAATTCCAAAAGGACGAGTACGTACATTTATTGTGAGCCAGATGACTCTGACAAGGCAAAACTTGAGATTAGCCAAAGTTGGAGGAAATATCTAGGAATAATTTTGGCCTTAGTAGCTAGTCTGGCGTTATCTTCGTCGGCTCTGCTAGTGAAAACCCTCCCCGACTACCATCCTTACAGCGTTTCTGTGTGGACTTTTCAAGGAATATTCCTTCCTTCCATCCCTGTTTTGATTTATCACCGATTTGTCAAAAGGGAAAATCTCATCACCAGCGTAGGAGTGACTTCACTGGGAAAGTGCAAACTGTCTTTTCTTCTTTTGGTACGAAAACTGACAAAAATTGAATATCATTTTATGAAATTATGATAATTTTGTTACATTATTGTGGAAATAGTTACGAGGTCTGTTGGGACTAGGAGGAGTTGTATTTCGAATCTTCTCTTTGAAATACATGAATGTGGGGGACTCCACCGTGATTAGTTTCAGCTCCCCAATCTTTGTTGTGATAATTGCCTGGCTCCTGCTAGACGAAAAGTGTGGTGTTGTACCGATCTTGGCTGCTATGGCCACTCTTGTCGGCGTCGGACTGATTGCCAGACCTCCCCTCATAACTGGAGAGAAGGAATTTGACTCCAATCAACTGGTACTAACGATTTCTATTGTCCCCAAATGGGTCTATTTATATTTATTATCTCCAAATACTGTCAATTTTCATTTTTAGATTGGAGCGAGCTTGTCATTTGGTTGCATGTTACTGGGGACGTTTTCTGTTGTGCTGCTCCGTTATATGCGTCATGTTCATTTTTCTCTAGTGACACTCGTTTACGGACTCATTGGGACTGTAGGAGGACTATGCCTAGCCTTCACCACTGAAGAGAAGTTCGAATTCCCCGAAGGAGCTAAAGACTGGATTTACGCTGTAGGAATTGCATTCCTCACGTTCATTGGGCAAAGCTTGCTAACAATCTCATTCAAATTTGAGCAGGCTGGTCCCATTTCAGTCACAAGGACATCCGAAATTATCTTTGCCTTCTTACTGGAGTTTATCGTCATGGGCGTGGTGCCTCATTGGATAAGGTTAAAAACTTAACTTCAACTAATGGTCTACCTAGATTGTAATGTATGTAATGATGTTTTGTATTTGGGATTTTTAGTTTGATTGGAGCCTTCATAGTTATGACAGGAGTCATAATAATCACAGTACGGAAATGGGTTGACAGTCTTCCAGAAAGCCACAGCTCACGAAACACATGCTGGCTTATTTTAAAATAAATATTTCAATTTTACCGTTTTCATCATATTCTAAAACTAATATATTTCACGTAATTCGTACAGATCGTGGCAAATGAATGAACAAAAATTGGTTAATTTAAGTGACTAATTTTACAAATAATAGAACAGGTTATCTCCATTACATAGGTAGCCATTGTAAGCTATGAGATAGTCACTCTAACTAAAGCTATGAGTGTAGACATTTCCTGTTTGGTACCTTACTTTAATCTAAGTAATTGTATATGCCAAAAGAACTTAGATTCTAAAGAACCCTAGTAGCATGTAGACTATGTTTTCTAAAACTGTCCAATTTTATTAAGGCTGGCTCTATGGGTTTTCACCTTTTACTAAATACTGCCCACTCTTGCGCCGTAGAGCAACATAAAACATGAACTCCCCATAATTTCATGTTATAGTAGGTAGTGTATTGTATAATACCTACTCTGTTTTGTTCCGTGTCACAAAATGAATCAATTTTTATACCACATAATATTGAACATTTAAAACCACCTTGTTACAAAAACATTATGCTCATTATTTTATTTTATTACGTACACATTATGCTATAAGCACATTGTAACATTTTGGGTATTATAACTGGCAAGCGCAATCACAATTGAACAGCAAAACTTTTCATTTCAGGTTTTCCTATTTGCTGTTGGTAATAGAGTGACATCCTACTCAATGATATCAATCCTCTCATCTAATATCTGAAAATCGTGATTTGACCTTTTGGGGTCACTTTTGGGGATTTTGTAAAGATACTAAAAAGAAAGAGAAGAAAAATATCTAGTGAACCTAGAGCTTACTTTTCTCAATTACACCATTAGTAACGACTACCGATGTAATGTATCTGTCTCACAGGCTCTTTTGCATGTATTAACTTTTGCAGAAAATGACTCAACTTTTTATTTTCAAAAATCAAAAAATACTATTTTACTTCCGTTTAAAAAAATTCTAAGGACTAGGTTCACTAGATAATAAGTCGAAGAATCTTCAATTTCAAATTTGGGTTCGTACACCTTGTGGTAATGGAGGTAGGAGGATTTTGCGAAACGTAATGGAAACCCGTAAAACCAACCTTAATAAGAGCATTTCGATATTATAGGCAAATTACAAAAAAAATAAAATGGAAGGGTTCACATTTCTACTTTAAGGAACTATAAAATTATTATGTACAAAATACTGATATAGACTATTGTTTGATTGTCAACAAGATATAAATTGTACAATGATGAATGCGTAGGCAGCTACTGTCCCAGATACCTAACATATACGTTAGTACTTACATAGCTATGTTACTTATAAGAAAATGTTTTGCTAATGAATAAACAATTGTTTATTAAATGTTACCGATAAAATGTTTTTTGCTACACAGCTCCTTCTGAAACAGCTGTTTTTATATAAAACTAGGCCACCAGTACTGCTCCCGTGCAACATTTTTCGGTTTAATTTCGAAAAAAGTAAATATTTGCCCAGAGTGTGACCATTGTTTTATGTAATATCCATTGCATCAGCGATTTTGCATTTGGGATCACCCTACCACGAGTACAGACATTACATTACATAGATTGGTAAATTTAATGGTTTATCAATTCTACGATTATACAGGGTGGTCAAAGATGAATGACATACATTTTGACCCTAAATAACTTTTGAATGGTATGACATATCCAGATGAGATAGATACCGATGGAAAGACCAAGCGATTACTTAAAAACGAACCAAATATCAATACTAACAAAAAACTAGAACTAGGTTAAAAGTTGCTTGGACAAAAATAGGTGAATTCATACTTCCGTAAATGACTAAATGCCACTTTGATATTTAATAACGTTTTAATTATTGGGTTCAGGTCAATGAGATTAACGGCAACAAAAAGAGCGTGCGATTTTGAGTAAAACCCAAATATTTTTTTATGTAAAAATAAAGGCACCTTCGTCTGGAAAGTGACCATTAATAAAGAGTAACATTCAATGCGGAATTTTTGGAAAACCCTTACTGTGTAGTGTGTCTGCTTCTGCTTGATTTGTTTTTGACTTTGGGTTGGGATATTGCCTCGGGATTGTTTTCCCATCCTTTTTTAAGGGACCTTGAAACTGCGAACTTGAAACGACCTGGGATGCAACCAAATCAGAAAAGCAGTCGAAGCACGAATCCAACTTTCCTTACAAAATCGAGATTTTAATCTGCTTTCCAAAAATTTGCACCGAGAAAAAAGACCATAATTTTCGACGAAGCGCGAAAATTTTAGCAGTTTTTTGGGCTTTTAGACAAATATTTCTTTAATTTTCTCGATTTCGGGGTGCCCCCCACCCTCGCTGCGGCCTTGCCTAACAGGAGAAGTGGATAAATACCTAAAAGCAGCCACAAATTGGTGTAACTTCCATTTTCTGCGTCGTACAGTTTTACAACGTTCATCAAAAAGATTCAGAGGACATTCCTATAAGTTGGTTACACTTACCCTCCTCTGACAGGGGAAGTGAGTGAAAAACTAAAATAAAACACTTCTTCTCGTAAACGTATAATATCCGTGCTCGATCAAAGTATATACGTCAGGTCTTGTTGAGGTCAAGTCGCGCAATACCTCTGTGTCACCATATTTTGTCAAGCACCGTGACGCTTTTAGTAATTGTATTCTCTATTGCCGCTGTACTTTGTTGCATCCATTTGTAGATGGTTTATTTCTATATTATATAGCGAAGCAGAGTAAACGCCCGGGGACAAAGTAAAACGATATCTATACAAGAAGCATTTTTCTAAATCCTCAATTGGATTATACTCCCAGCTGTATTTCCTATTTCCTCATTAAAATATCCACACTGTGTTCATGTTTATGGAGCTGTCAACTTCAAGGAGACAAGTCTTTATTGCTGCTCACTGCTCACGCACTACACAAAACCTTTCTGTTTTAGCACAAGTGAATCCGAATATTGCTTTGCATAATTAAGACTAACGTAATACTTTGGTACATATTATTTTTAATGATGTATAATTTTGTTTAGTAGCAGCAAACCCAGCACAATGTACTGGAAAAATGGTGAAATTTGTTTTCTAGCGACTGCACATTGTCCTAAAATTCATCGACAGACCGGAAGTTTTCTACAGAAAAAAATTACATAAATTCCCTGTGCCTGCCTACTAACACGATTACAAAATATTTATATATAGAGGATAAACTTTAAATTAGGCAGGCACCACCATTAAAATCCATTTAGTACCATAAGTAAACAATTCATAGGGATCAAAAATAAAACAGAAGGGAAAAAAGTGACGGTGCTCGACTGTCTTTCCTATTGTTAGCAACTGCTGCTGATTAATGACAACAACATAAAATATTATGTACATGTTCAATCTAAACCGTTATGTTACCACCCAAAGATTCACAGGAAAATTTCAACTTATTACCTTGTTTGCATATTGTATATTGTATATACAATACGACGAACTCGTAAAATCGAATGCTCTATTCTAATAATTACACTAATCAGCAGAGTTCGCTTTTTCTATTCGTGTAGTATTACAGTATTTACAGTCAAGCAAAAACAGGAATATTCTTTTCTTTTCATTAGGCTTTGGGGGGGGGGTGATGCATTCAAATCTTGAATGTATAGATTTGAAAAGCCGTTGCAAAACCTTGTCCTACATAATCTTAAAGACTCAAGTCATATTTTAGTCGGTGAGGTATAACATTATGCAAGCACGTATGCGTATGCAGAACTGAGTTTCGGAGGGGGCTCGATTTCCAATAGATATTTTATGGGTATCAACCTAATACCCCCCGAGTTCGAATACCCCTCCGTCCTACTACTTCACGGCATACTACCCCCCGGTTCGATTAGCCCCCCGTTAGACTACTTCCCCGTTACATCACCCTCCCCGAAACGATAATAAATAATTGATTTTAATCGTCCACGATGCTATATAGTAAAGGAAAAACCAGGTTAATGAAAAATGGTAAAAACGAGATTGGTCACTACTATTAATTACTTGATAATAATCATTATATATCTGTAGTTATCAGTAATGTTCACAGTGATCAAGTGGGCAGGCTTCGTTAACAAATGTACAAAATCTTTACGGAAAAGAAACGGTATCTACCGACAATGGAAACTAAACTACTGCAAATTAAGACTATATAGTTATAGACTACTACTATATTTTATATACAGACTACTACTATTTATATATAGACTACTACTATATAGTTCTTGGACGATTAAAATCAATTATTTAATATCGTTTCGGGCGGGGGGTAATGTAACGGGGAAGTAGTCTAACGGGGGGCTAATCGAACCGGGGGGTAGTATGCCGGGAAGTAGTAGGACGGAGGGGTATTCTAATAGGGGGTATTCGAACTCGGGGGGTATTAGGACGTATTCATTTTATGTATATATATTCGCGCGTAGCGCGAAAATTTTTGGCAGGCCTTAAAATGGCAAATAATCGCGCGAAGCGCGAAATTTTTTGCTATTTTGAGAAAAAAATTTCCTTTTTTTTGGATTTCGGGGGGGGGGGGGGTGGGCTTCAGCCCGTAAAGCCCATCCCTAAATACGTCCTTGACATTATGTTTTGATGTTTGTACAATCCCGGCGTAGATGCTGTCCCCAAAATTCTTAGAATACTGGCAATTTGTAGAAGGAAATCATTATCTGATCAATGGCTACATCGTTTCTTCATAAAAGGCTATCATCATTATTCATTATCATCACTATTTAATTGCTATTACGCTGTTACTCTTTATTACGGAGCCAGACAGCCAGACTGAATCAGAGAACAGGAAATCCGTGGAATAACTTGACAATGTTTAATGGATATAATTTATTAGGTAAATTGGAGTATAGAACCCCACAACAAAGTAAAACAATGATGTCGATTTAACAAGGTTTAAATGCTAACACACTTCCGCTTTTTAATTAATCAACAAATGTCATCTAATTTGTTTCGTTTCGGAATTTTCTCAATGGATCCAGTTTTGTATATTTATTGGTGTGCTTGTGCTGATGTGTATAGATGGATTTATGGCTGGGGATATTAGTTCGCCGCAACTAATTCAGTCTTTTCTGCAAAGCAACGGACAATTTGTACATTTTGTCATTGAAATAAAGATTATAATGTTTTTGCATACAAATGAGTGCTGGTTTTCATAAATATAAAGTGCAATCCTGTAGTCAATTAGCATAACGTTGGCTTAAACTGTCTATGAGGCTACAAATTAGTCAGTCCTGCATTATTAAGAGCATTACTTCCTATAGTAGTGGCGAGGAAGTGTCATCACCTTCACCTCCACGGATGTCCGATTCGGTACATTAATTTTAATAGACGTTTAATTTGCTTCAAACCAAATCAAACTGAATTAAATGGAATACACGTCCCAAAATGATTTGCTTGACATTTTTAGTCACTCAAGGATTTCATTCTTTCAAATTGACCTCACTTTGTCTTTTTGACTCTAACAAACTGGGTCCACTCTACGTATTCCCAGCAAAATTTTCATTTGTCAGTAACATATCGATATTCAATATGTGCTCTTGTTCTAACATCAGAAATATCCAGTTCAATTCCAATCTGCATATACCACAAAGAAAAATAAAAAATCGATTAATAAAATCTTTAGCTACAATTTTTACTTTTAGTTTAGTCCACGAAAGTTTATTAGAATGTTCTTACGCTAAGTTGATACCTGCGGATAACTATGCAGGTACTATCAATAAGATTTTAAATAATTCCAATTAAATGTCTTGAATTCAGTAAATGACATCTCGGAGTTAGATGTTATAAAACTATTTTCTATTTACATTTTAGACGAGTCACCTGTAGTGTACACTAAAACCTACATCACTGGTTTCAACTGCTCTCCACCTACAATCAAAGAATTCCCACCGCCATTTTTCCCACAGGAATATCGGGAACGAGGACTCGTCCTGTTCCATTTGCTAATCACTTTTTATGTTTTCTACGCGTTTGCAATTGTCTGCGGAGATTACTTTATCCCTTCTGTCAATCAGTTGAGTCAAGGTGAATTTCGAATTCCAATTATTACATAATGATACTTTTCAATTCAACTGGGTCTAGTAATTTTATGAAAATGGAAATTCAGATCTTCAAATGGAGTCGGATATTGCAGGAGCCACACTGATGGGGATTGCTACAAGTTCTCCAGGTTTTGATCAGCAAAATAATTTCAGAATTCCTTCATCGTAAAATAAATAAATAGCTTATAACATTCATGTGATCTAGAATTGTTCACCAATGTTGTCGGGACTTTCATCATGAAAGGCGACATGGGAGTTGGTAAATCATTATGGTTATCATTCCTTCCATTTGAAGCATGCTTAGTTCATTCCTTACCGTCGATAAAAATCGAAAGTAATGTTTTAAATTGGCAGGGAATGTCGTGGGAAGTGCCGGTTTTAATCTGTTGATTGTCTCTGCTTGCATTGGATTTGACATGAAAGATGTAAAATAAAGTTCTTGGCTTATCCAAGCGATTTATCGGGTCAATCTTAATTGATTAGTTTATTTTGCATAGGCAGTGAAGTTAGAATGGTGGCCATTGACGAGAGACATGTTCTACTACGCTGTGTCTGTTATTGCCCTGTTCGTGGTCATGCTCGACGAAACCATTTATTGGTGGGAGGCATTGATTCTTTTGATCATTTACGCCCTTTACATTTACGGGATGTTCCACGACGCCTTGCTTCAGAGCCTGACTGAAAAGTGCTTGCGGATTGAAAGCAATGACACCCGGAGGAAGCGACGGCAGCGGAAGAGAGAGCATTGGTCTCTGGAGAATACGCAGGCTGCAATCAACGAATTCCACTCTTCAAGATCCACTATCATTACTATATCCGAGTCTATCAACGATATTCACCGCAATGAGTCAGAAGAACCGAAACATAATACAAATGGTACGGATTCAGGGATTGTATTTTTACTGGAAATGAGTTTTGAATGGAGCTAGGTTATAAAACTGCCAAAATATGAGCTTCAAACTAAAATCGCAAAAATCAAAACCATTTTTAAGTATCGTTTTCCATTTTAGGAAAATACAAAATTTTCTGAATTTTGTGATGTGTAGTTGAACAAAATTCTCCCCAAACATTTTTTTGTAAAAGTAGACAAAAATAAGCCAAATTTAATGGACTACAGTTGTTGAAATATATATTTATGACGTTTTCTGATGGAAATCTTATTTTTTTGAATTTTGGGTGGGGCGGACAGACCTTCATTCAATTCGCGAGTGGAATTTGTAAGTGGTGTTTTATTTGCAGATAGGGAAGCGATGATGAGACCGTGTTCAATGCCTCGTGGGGAAGGTGGATTGGTGTGGCTGCAATGGATAGTCGAATGGCCCATTCGAGTGATGTTCACCGTCACCATCCCCGATTGCCGTAACTATAAGCGAGTGTATCCTCTTTCGTTTATCATGTCAACTATCTGGATTGCAATATTGTCATACCTGGCGTCATGGATGATGACCATAGTAGGTAAAAATATATTTCGCTGCCTCTCTCCACAAAAACTCGATCTATCAACAGAACGTATCGTACCATGTTAACATCAAGATGTACTGTATCATAATTATGTAACACCCACAAATTATAACATCCCTGCAGGACACACCTTTCGAATACCGGACACTGTTTTTGGAGTTTCTATATTTGCGGCTGGAACTTCTGTCCCTGAAGTAGTTTCATCCGTTATAGTTGCACGGAAAGGTACGTGATTAAACCTAAAACTAAGTTTCTTACCTCCAACTGTTAAAATTACTAGCTTTGATAACTTCAATTCTTAAAAACGGTTAACGTAACTTGGTAAACTTGGCAATGATTTCATAAAAGGATTGGGGACAATGGCGGTGAGCAATTCAATAGGATCGAATACATTTGATATTTTGATCTGTCTTGGAATTCCTTGGCTTATTCGAGCTTTGATTGACTCCGAAGCAAAAATTTACTCCACTTCGTTACTGTACTCCACAGGTAAGCATAATCAGTTTTCAAGAAAGACTCTTTAGCATGGTCATTACTCAATCACTATCTGAAATAAAGAAAGTAATATTGGGATTTCGTTGTTTTTGTTTGTGCAATTTTAGGGATGCTGATGGTCACCTTGTTGTTCACATATATAATTATTGCTTTTAACAGATTTTTTATCGATAAAAAAGTGGCTGCTGTGTCTCTTGCTCTTTATATAGTCTTCCTGCTTGTAGATGCTCTACTAGAACTAAATGTATTCTTTTTTGTCAATATGCCTGTGTGTGACCGCGACCTTTAAAATTACACAGACCTCTATATCTATAAATGTCAAATAAGAAAAATTACAATGAAATTGCAAATATGTTACAGCCAAGTTGACAACATTCTTTTAGCATTACCCAAATTCATCCTTTTTAATTCTATGGTCATCACTTTTTTTGATTTGCGTAGCATTGTATCACATTCATTTACTTTACACCTATTAATGGATGCTAATAATCACCGAGTTTTAAATCTAGTTTACTTTAAAATGCAAGCGAACTGAAGTTTGAACTCATTTCTCCCAGTCCTCAAACTATGCAGGATATTATGAAACGAAAAACCAACGCATGCCTATTTAATATATAATATAGTCCTGCTAGAAAGATGACTTCATTGAGTTTTTATTTGTAGAGCGTACAATAAAACGATAAAAAGCTCAAAAATAATTGCAACTTGCAACAAGTCTTACATTATGAGATGACGAGACAAATGCAAATAAAATTATTGTCTGCAGTTATAAAAGAACTGAATAAATGATGAGAAATATGAATTGAATTTGAGTTTCGTGACATGATTATTTATTACACTTTTTGAATAGAGACCTCCGTGGATTAAATGTATTATAATAATATGCTTAATATAACATATGGCATTATGTAGGGCAAGAATAAAATCGAAATGGTTTAAATGTAAAAAATTTAATTTGCATAGGTAAATGTAGAAGGAAGCACTGGACCATCGTCGATTTTTCTATACCCATTCAAATCCAAAAACTAAACCCAATAAGGATAAAAAATTTGACCAGAAAATAATACTTATAAGGATAAAAATGTTAAAATAAATGCTTTGTCAATAAGGATCTAAATAAAGTATTTAGGTCCAGAATGTCTACATCCTTGTATATTGCCATTGCAAACAAATAGCTAAGGAGGTAGATAAGGAAAGCAATTATCAAAGTGTCATATACCTTGGAAAATCCAAATGCTATCCTCAAAGTTAAAAAAGATGCGTGTGGCCAATATCGACAATTGAGGACAATAAGGACAAATAAATATTTAGTGGTAGCAGAATTATTTCATCCAACCAAATAATATTATCAGTGGTTTCAACAGTCTGGCTTTGAAACTGCTTTTCAAAACAATTGCGAAAGCTGTTTTTCATAAATTCATAATTCATGACATTTGATTGATAGAACAAAACAATAGAAGAAATCTGTGCAACCCACGGAAAAACTATGTTACACGAAATGATTTAGTCCGACGGAAGTATTGCGAGAGGCCTCTGGAGTGTCTCGACTAGTCTGGAGTTGGCATTGACTTTGGTCAGTACATTTCCATCATCGTTACCTACCTACACTTAAATACGCAAAAAAGGATTCTGCTCAATACTGTTTTAACTTCACACAGCTCATGGTTAGAGGCATAAATTAACATTATATATATTTGGCTCCAATTAAGGATATGATTCAGCTGCTTTACAGGAACATTGCACGAATTTTTGCATGTCATATTTTAATCTACATATCAGATAATGACTTAAGCAGGGCTTTGAAGCTTAGGACAAAATGCGTTGTTGATTAAATTTTTACATTGTTCTCTTTTAGTAGGCTAAATTATTCATATTCATTTGTAGAAAAATGTGGTCATAAAAAGACGAAATTATTTTACAAAATGACAAAATTTGAAATAACAATAGACAATAATCTTTTATGTAGTGTACCGAATCGCATACATTTATACAGCTTAGAATTTTAAAGTTATTGTAACGATGCCAAGGTCGGAGTGTTTATGGATTTGAATAAATACAAAGGAGATAAGCTATTCTCATTAAATGTTGTAGCATATGCAATGATGTTGAAGATGGTCTCTACACATAGTCAGCTTCCTGTAACAACGAAGCGGCTGCAACAATTATTTTTTTTCATGGACGTCTAAATAGTTGCACCTCTAATTACTGACATGCGATAAAATGAAATATTATTTTACATGAATGATACTTGGTTTGCTGGTGCGAATGAATTATCGTCTTATCTCTGTAAGAAGCCAGCACAACTCTTTTCCGCTCCGCTTTTCCGATTCAATGTCAGAGCATTGTGTGTCATTTCGTATTTCATTACACCAAGAAGAATTATAACAAGTACGTCATCCAATTATACTAAGTTCGGGAGAAAAATTGAACTGTTCGTCGATGTTTCTTATGCTTGACCACCTACCTGATAAAATGACTTAATATCAACAATATAATAATGACAAGCCTGTCTTTGCCTATAGCAGGATAAAATATAAAAACAAAAAGGTAGATTGTGACAGCTCTGCTATTAACTCTTACTGCTTAGAAAGCTTTTTGGCGATGGCCTTATTTATAAATTAAGTATTTATTCAGTACTTATGCTGTCAATTGGATAAAACATCGATTTGTTATACAGAAGTACATGAAGACTAAAGGGAAATCTACTTCCTGAATTTCAATTTACTACTCCCAAGAAGTACAATGGAAAATGGATCGCAATAAAGAATGGCTAAACTCCTGTGGCTGACAGTCTGACAAGTGGTAAACTGTAGACATACGGCCTCAGGTCTGTAGTGCATGTACAAGATTGGCATGCTAATTAATATTGCAAATACCTTAATGATGTAGTGGAAAACCCGAAAAATGAAATGCCCAGCTGTGACATAATGTACTATATTTAGACATTTTTTGGTAAATATGATGGAAATATTATTGACCAAAGTCAATGCCAACTCCAGAGGTCTCTCTCAATATTTCCATCCTAAATATTTTTGTGTTAAACAATTTCTGCGTTAATGAAGACTGCTGGTCATCAGAGTCAGACAGAATACAGGGCAATCTCATATATTTCGCTTTGGACTACCTAGATAAAAATATGTTACCGTATAGATTGTTTATGCGCTTTTCAACGCCAATCTGGTAAATGCCCTTCAGTTCTGTTGTAATGCATTACGTTGCTTTTATCTAGGCCCATTTGGTTCATGAAGGCTTGTACCTTGTAAAGACTATTTCATATAGACACAATGAGAATGAAATCCTTTAACCGAAATTCCCCAGAGATTTCGTTTTCATGAGGCACTCGGTTATTCGTTTGGTTTACATTCTCTATCATTGGATGTGTTTTCTTTCATCAGATAAAAGCAAAGTTCAAAACGTAAATGTTAGTACTTGATGACATAACATTTATTGTGCACACCTTTTCACCTCCACCAATGAAAATAGACATTCATGGAAATAAGAGATACCGAGAGATTAGAGATGATAATCCCTAACTTAAAATGTACAACTTTACCTTTGTTTACCTATATAGCTCCAATTTTGACAAAAACACGCTTAAAACTTTAAATTAAATTACGAGTCATGTCATACGATGCGAATTCATCACTAATGGAGCAGCTATTCAATAACTTAAAAATGAAGCATAGACGAAAAATATCTAAACTCTAAACCTATCTATGTTAACGTATAATATATGTAGTTAAAAAATTGCACATAAATAATATGATAAATAATAAAACATTTAGGAACTTTATGAATTAACCATAAAAGCAAAAGACTTGTAGCTGAAAAACAACTGGAGTATGATGACAATGAGAAGTCGATACTCTCACTTTGAGTGATTGGACATTCCATTTGATACACTTCTGATATTCACAATGTTAACTTTCAAAGGTGTTGGAGTGCAACTGAATAAATAACAGAATAAGAGTGACTTGTGTGTGTGCGGACGTAATGTTGCAACATTGACTATCTATTAATGTTAGTTCAGTTAGATAGTGGATGATGATTTAACTTTCGAGTAAGAAACTGAGTGGATCAAAGACATCAACTTGTATCTGTAGTGCGTGTTATTTCTGACATTGGACAGACAGGTTAGATCACTAGAAGTTGAATGTCTACATGTGCTTACAAAGTATGCAGCTTGCAACAGTTTTGTTTCCTTTGGCAATCTTTTCAAGCAAACTTGAATAAGTGAAGTAAATATATCCATTGTTACTTAGATATAACAAGTAAACAGATACCTACTTTACCTGGTAGCGTTTGATTGCTGTAACTACGTGTAAGGATGGCACAAACACTTTCTTAGAATATTATCTTAATACCTACAGTTATCATGCATACATGTACCTGTAGATAAGTACCACATGTATAATGGAGAAATGCATATTTAATAAGCTTGTAACATTCTGTAACGATAATAATATACTTAGCAAAAACCAATTCGGCTTTAGAAAGCATCACTCAACAGTCCATGCTCAAATAGCCCTAACCGACTTTCTCTTTAAACAAGTAGATAACAGGAAAATTTGCATAATACTGTCACTAGACATGTCTAAAGCATTTGACAAAATTCAATATTTAATCCTAAAAGAAAAGATGAATTGGTACGGTATTAACTTCCACTGGTTCCATTCATATCTATCTGAAAGATCCCAGTACGTTTCGCTACCAAATGGTAAATCGGACGTTAAATATGCCCAAATGGGCTTGCCGCAGGGTTCTGTATTATCGACATTATTATTCTCAATAATGGTAAATGACCTTCCACTTTATATTGTAAATAGTCTCACAATTCAGTTTGCAGACGACAATCAGTTGATAATATCAGGGGACCCAAATGCTATAGGTATTATACTAGATAAGCTAACGGAAGACCTTAACAGTGTAAATAGATGGATGGTAGAAAATAAGCTACAGTTAAATATTAATAAGACGAAAATGTTACTTGTAGGAAATAGTTATGTACTCAAATCCGTTGGTAATGTATGTCTTAATTATCAAGGGTCAAAAATCACTCCGGTTGAAAGCTTAAAAGTACTAGGACTAATAATAGATTCGAAGCTTGAGTGGTCTCACCACATAAAATATGTCACTAGAGGTTGTAATAGTATCATGTGGTCACTTTATCCCTTTCAATATGTAATTAATGAACATAATCGTAAAATTATTATGAATTCGTATATTATGTCTAAATTAAGGTACATGGCAACATTATGGGGTACTGCCAATAAAAATATAATAAAATTGACTGAAAGAGTGGTGAGAACAGCAGGGCGATTTATCCTAAGTAAAAAAAAGTATGACCAGGTAAAATATTCAATAACAAAAAATGTGAAGTGGCTTTTCCCTGAGTATCTGTACAAATATGAACTATTAAAAATTGCTTTTCGCATAATAAATAATGAAAATTGTCCTCCGTATTTTCTAGACTATATCCAATTAAATAATGTTACAATTAGAAACACGAGAAGCAAAAAATATATTAATGCTAATGATAACTGTAAATCGAGATATGGTAAAAGGGCATTTTCTTACCAAGTAAAAAAAGAATGGTTGTTATTACCTGAGGATTTAACTAGTCTTAAAAGTGAGAAAGTCTTTAAAAAAAATCTTTATACTTATTTCCAACAACTGCAATTAAATGAATCAGACAACGATGAATATGAACTAATGGATTTTTCGTCATATGATGCCATTATTAATGAAGTAGTATCTAAGTATTCGTAATTTGTAATTTCCTAATGTATCCACTTACTTAATATATCTCATTGTAATTAATTCAATCCCTCACTAATATTTATAACGATAATCTGTAATTGTGACCTGTAATGCATAACAATGTAATTACCTACTCACACAGGAAATTGTTATTAATAAACTATACTATACTATACTATCTTAATACCTACAGTTATCATGCATACATGTACCTGTAGATAAGTACCACATGTAAGTATTGAACTCTGACTCTATGAGGTTGTAGTAATTAGGAAAATATAATATATGCAAGGATTTTGGTATGGACGGACTGCATCTATTTGCATTGCAATTTGGAATGACACCAAATTCTAAACGTATTATTTGTTTGTTTGGAAGAGCTACTGCTTAAAGTACTTTCAAAGTTATCTATCATGAATAGCTTATGAATCAGATTCCTGAATTATTCGCTCGCTGGTCTCATCTCTGTAAATTAAGCCTCAGTTTATCTTTTCTATGCAGCACACATGTGTGGTAGGCTAGAGAGTAGCCACGACGTCTGGACTACTGGGTTTTGGGATACTACCTGACAGTAGTCGAAATGTAGGAATATTAGCTTACATTTTTTAAACTAGAGATATTAGCTTCAGCTTTTTAACGATAGCTAACTGTATCGAATTTTTAAAACAATGGCTCAGAAAATAGAGCAGTGACATATTCCTGCCAACATTTTAACACATTTCAACCGTTTTTATTGCATTTTTATTGGTCTAGTCCAAAAGAACTACTGGGGGAACTGCTCTTGGCCTACCGCATAAATACTTTCTGGACAATGCATACAGTTAGGTAATAAGCTCTTGACTTCGTTGTACCGAAGAACCCAACTCAAAGGCCGGTCTGAAGTGAAGAGACTATGCCGTTCAATCCGATGCTATTATTTTAATTGGTGTGTGTGCTCACTCGATGCGGTGATTATACCACACGACTACACATCTTACACATGCGATGTATCTGTACTCATAACGTACAGCAAGATTGATATTCAGTTATACAGTCAGAATATCCATGCAGACTAGGTAGGTAATAATAAGCTACTCAACAGCAATTCATTATCCGTCAACAATTAAAGCTACGTTGTATAGTAATTGCAATAACTATTATGAATACCTGGTTAGGCACCTTGTATTGGTAGATGATGCACCTTCTGCTACCTCAACAATGATGATTGCAGAATAGCCCTAGAGCAGAATGCAAAAATGACAGCACGGTGACGTTGCTTTGCAAATACCTCTTCATATGTATATATATATGCGAACAATAAGATTCAAGCGGAGCTATATGTAAATATATGTAGGTACAAGTAAATAGTTCTATGAAAAAGTCAACGTCATGTCATAATGTAACGCAAGCAACTTTCCATATCATGCTGCTCAATTGCTGATTGCTCTCACGTTTTTAAACATTTTCCCAGTCACAAATGAGCAGCAGGGCAGGAATATTGTGGTAGTGATAATCTAGTGGTGCAATTTTCCTCGAACAATACTAACTACGATCTGTCTGTATGCAAATTCAGTCGCATCTTAATTCCAGACATGTTAAGGACTTTCAATGCCACAATTGTATTGTTTTATTGCCCGATTTATTAATACTTTAAAAATAGTTTTAAATACATCTGTTGTTATAGACCATTGACAAATTACAGACGGAAATTACATACCGTCTGCTATGCATGTCTAACAAAGTTCTATGGACAAGTGTGTGCAAATAATATACTATCTCAACTGTTTTTTGCATAGGGGGTTTTAAGTTTTTGAAAATGTACTAATGTATAAACAATTTTGCAAAAATGACAAATTAGAGATTATAAATCAAAAATAATTAAATAAGTGCGATGTGTGACAAATCTGACAATACAAATGTTTTCTCTACGTACTTCCTTGTGTGTTTATCTCCATGTGTGTCAACTTGAAATATAGGACAGTGCTGTGTAAACATATTCTGATTTTGTGAAGCATATTTACCTCTGACTTTTATTGGAGTTTGTGATACATTCGTCCAATCAGAACCCAAGGCTGTGGTTTCCAGTTTCAGTATATTTCATATCATAATGCTCGGTAAGCTTACATTTTCATGATACTCCTGCTTATTTATTGTCTTTCGTTTTCCTTTACTTAACAAATTACACGTGAATTTGAAATTGTAACAACAATTTGAGGCAATTATCTTAAGACTCGCTATTTGAGTATTAGAGCACGTACTAACTGGCGCTAGATAGTACATATTATTTATTATTTAAAACTTACCATTTGAATTTGTATATAAGTTGTTATATGCTTTACTATAATATGGTTGAAAACTTTTAATTGAACTGAAAACAGGGAAGAAAAATTACAAAACTCTAGCAATAAAATGGACAAAAAGGAGATTACCCATCCTAACGTGGATGCCCACTTACAGTCCCGGCTTCATTCCTTCAGATGTGAGATAAATGTTTTTTATTTTAACAATTGCATGCATTAAGTATTGTCTAAACAGACATTCACGTGTATATAGATAATCGCTGGCATCACTGTAGGACTCACAGCGGTTCCACAGAGTATGGCCTACGGTAATTGGAAAATTAAATATTACATGTCTAAAATATATATATTATTCTAAATAAAGTTTTTAATTATCCTTTGAAACTTCATGCAGCGACGGTAGCCGGCCTTAGCCCTGAGGTTCGTTTTCAAATATTTGTCTTTCCAGCTAATTGTTATTATTATTTATCTAAGTTAAGTAACTTAAAATAAAGAACCCATTTTTAATTTAGTACGGACTATACAGTTCCTTTATGGGAGTTTTTCTCTACGTGATTTTCGGTTCCTGCAAGCAGATGACGGTATTTCCTACAGCACTTACCACACTCATGACTTTCAATATTTGTGGAGATAATTACCCGTCTTGTGTGGCATTGACTGCATTTTACGTAGGAGTCATACAGATTTTTATGGCTTTCCTTCAATTCGGTAAGTAAACTTATTAAAATGTAAATAGATGTGATTCCTTTTTAATTATCTACACAGGCTACACTTCACTCGGTATAATAATAATAATAAAGTCGACCTATGCGTCTAAATGATAATTTTACTTCCTTCTGCTTGACATCAACGTTGGTTGTTGTACACGGCTATGCCTCCTTAGCTTCAACCACCCTCTATGAAGCATATAAATTTGCTATTTGGATAAAATTTTGTTGTGATTGTGAATATCTAGGTACTGCAGTTAGTCTGATATCTGAACCAGTGACAATTGGTGAATTTATATAATATTTATCTGGTATAATATATGGTTTTTAGAATTGAAATGGGAATAATGTATTGTTTTAAATATTATTTGAATAGGCTTCACAAGTGGAGCAGCGTTTACAGTGGCTACGTCTCAAATTAAGAATTTATTGGGTCTGAAGGGGTCAAAGGGAAGTGGATTTGTACAAAATATAGGTTCTATAATTCATAACTTGTCAAGCATTTCTCCTGGAGATGCCACAGTGGGAGTTATGTGTATCATATCTCTCGCACTTCTTCAGGTAACGTTTTAAAAGCCAAGTATTCAATATATTATTAAGATAAGATAAACATAAGAAAATAGCACTAAATTCTTTGTTTGGGGGGACAGAGAGTGAAAGACCTGAAATGTGAAGGAGGGTTGAAAAGAGTTCTGTGGTATGTGTCTGTGGGTCGAAATGCTATTGTGGTGGTGACGACAGCTGTTGTCGCCTTCGTGTGGACAAATCCACCCTTCGTCTTAACTGGAACTGTGATGGGTGGTCTGCCTTACGTGGAAGTGCCCCAGTTTGAGTTGCCAGAGCAGGAGTGTGCTGCTGGAAACTTTACATCCTGTCCAACGATGGATTTCGTCAAGACTTGGGGACTCTTAAAACAAGGACCATTTGTTCTAGCAGCTGTTTCTGTTCTGTGTAATGTCGCTATTGCCAAATCCTTTGGGAGTGGAAAGACTGTCGATGGGACTCAGGAAATGTTTGCTTTGGGGATCATGCAGATTTGTGGATCATTTTTTGGTTCCATTCCAATCTCAGGATCTTTCTCACGATCTGCAATTAATGAAGCCAGTGGAGTCCGCAGTACTCTCGGTGGAGTTTTCTCAGGTGGAAATCGATAACTATATTGTGGAGAGAGTCGTTTATCAAGAAATCAATTAACGATGTATATTATTTCAGGAATTCTGGTGCTTCTTTCTTTGGGATTTCTCACTCCCACATTTTACTATATCCCTAAGGCCAGTCTAGCTGCTGTCATTATCAGCGCCGTCGTATCCTTAATTGAATACGAGGCTCTCATACCAATGTGGAAGATCTCTAGTAAGTTTATGCATTATTTGAATATTCACTAAGGAAGTCTAATATTGTAAACGAAATATTTCAAATGCCAAAGCAAATTCAAAAGGTAAATTATTTTTCCCTAGGAGTTGACGTAGGGGCGTGTCTGATAACATTCGTAAGCTCAGTATTACTCGGGATGGAGTATGGGATTTTGGTTGGAATGGGAGCGAGTATCATTACCCTGTTGGCTCAATCGGTGCGACCCACACTGCCCATAGAATTGAAATCATATGACGACGTCAACTTTTATTTACTCAGACCGGAGGAACGACTTAATTTCCCTAGTGTAGATTTCATCCAAACTAAAGTTAACAAATTAATGGCAGCTCCCGGCTCTTGCAAAACAATTGTCCTAGATTTGGGGAGATTAATTTCCTTGGACTATTCTGCCGCAACTGCACTGTCCACTCTGGTCAAAGCACTCAAAAGACACAATTGCATGCTGATGTTTCTAAATGTCAAGACGGAATTTGTAGAGATTTTGGAAATTGCTGGACTAACTTATCCGGCTTGTTATGCCAATGAAGACGAAATTGTGAAGTACCTGAAAGATTTTAATAATAAAAAGAATGGGAATTTCGAGACCAGTTACATCAACATGGCAAGCAGTAGTGAAGATGATTGCATGTAAATACCAAATATTAAATGATTACAACAATTTTATATCTGTTACTATATTTTAAAATATTTTATTTTGTAAATTAAATATCTCTAAAATGGTCATCGTGAAGAAATTAAAGCAAGAGATTAAAACTAAAAATAAGATTGTACTGCAGCTTCTGAACTAGCAGTATAATAGTTAAACATGAAAATGGAAAACTTTATTGACTGTTTTATTCACATGACATCCCCGACCAGCTATAAGTTCTTTATAAGTAGCTGTTCTTTCTCGTATTATAGAGGTATTTACTATTACAAGGTGCATGTAGTTAAAGAATGAAGCCGATTCTTTAATTACGTGGATGATGGAGCAAGAAATAATTGGTCCTTTTTAATTCAAGGACAAAGAATATCTATCTTATTGATAGTCTGAATGCCAGATGGGCCACAACGATTTCCAATGCCACACCAAGAAGACAGAATGCATAGCCAAAGGCTAGACCAAAGAAGGGTGTGATTACATCCAACAGTCGCAGGCTTCTACTGCTTTCTGGCTGCGAACTCTTGTGACACAGTATGTATGTCTTTTGCTTCATATTGTCATAAAACCGCTTGCTAATTCCTTTTTCTATGATTGTCACAACTCTGTATAATTATTAACACATGGTTAGCAAAGTAATCCTCTCACAGCTGATTTCATTAATTATATAGTTTCCGATGCAGGAAGTGCATCTGAAAATGTGTTCCGTGCACCTGAAATTAAAAACTTCTTTGAATGGCGACTTTTTGCGAATAAACATGCCGCTTTTGACTGTTACATCGTTAAGCATCAGATGTCCCAAAGAACTGCAGATGAAATGATCTGAATAGTTTAACGCTTTAGCGTTTTCAAAAAACGTATCCAATGCTTTGAAATAAGCACTGCCACCGCTTAAGACTCTTTTCACAGCGTAACGTTCCTGCTTGTAGTATTTTAAGAGTCTTGTCGCTTCTTTGCTCTTACCCTGAAAAACCTACAGCTCAAAAACGTTACTCGCTGCTGTTTTCATTTATATTTGATATAAGTAATGAAAAATCGAAATTATTGACCAAACTTTTTGGTTTGGGTGGAATAAAACTTGTTATGTTGACAATATGTCGAGAATAGATTCTCACCTGTTCAATAAAGTCATCCTTGTGAACATTCTCATCAACTAAAATGGTGTATCTAAATTTTACAAAATCTCCTACAGATTTTATTCTTGAAACGTCAAAGGAAAGCCCTGAGATGAGCATAGCACAGTAGAAACTGTTAATTATTGTTGCGCACAGTAATCCAGAAATAAAAATGATCCTTAAAGATATCGTCGTTGGTGTCAGATACCATCCTGCAAAAATAGATCGATCATGTAAGAGCGAAAAACTCTTTTTGACGAAGAAAAGAGGTATGAAAACCTTGTTGTGACATGGTCCCAATTATTGCAAAAACTACGGAGTCTCCTGTTAACCAAAAGTCTGGAGTGTTTGCAAAGTCCTGAGATATCAGGCGCATTTTAGATGATATATAAACAACCATCAAAATACAACACAGTAGCAATAGTTGTGTTGATTCTATGGCCAGCCAAACTTTACTATCGAATGGTTCGTCATAAATATCCCGAAAGTCTAAAGAATCGGATTTTCGGAAAAGTGCCAATAGTCTGCAAAAAATAACACTTTGAAATCCAAAGTATTAATCCATATTTAATAGCATTTAGCTATGACTGCATTATAGCGGTTTAACTATGATTACTTGTCTGACGCGAGGGGTTGAAGAAAATTTAACTTTTCCACTCTGTAAGGAAGTAAATATGATAATGGTATGGATATATCCGCCTCGCCTTTGATGATTTGGGCACCCATTCCTCCCAGACTGTCATTTGGCAATAATGAAACCCAGTCGTTTCCCTCTATAACTTCTTCCCTGGAAAGTATTTTCAATTTATTGCATACACATAAGTTTAATGCGTTTAGTATAATGAAAAATAGACTTGACGATGAAATTACGTAAAATTCATTGCATCTCTCATCACACGATATATTTCCGTACTGTAACCCCCCAGCAAGATGACCGAATTATTAACTTTTGAAACTTCAATTATATTTTCTAATCCTGTTTCAATCTAAAAAAACAAATGCATTAGAATTAGATAAATGGTATTAAAAGTAATATTTACGAGGGTTTTTCTAGTAAACATAAGTTACTGCTATACTGTGGTCATAGGTAGAATAGAACTAACGGCTAAAAGATTCACCAACTGATAGCTATAAAATATAAAAACGTGATTGCCGGGTGTAATTGCCGAAATAGGAACACCGCGGAAATTTTGTCGGCGAGATGCTGTTTCTGAAAACAGATTATGTAAACTCCAAACTCTCCTTGAGATCTTTCGGACAATGTTGACATTTTTGACTGAATAAACTTCGTAGACAGAGGAAGAAGAGTATCTATAACCTCCATTCTGGGATTGAGACATCAAAGTAACATTTGACGATATCATTCCGAACACCATGAAAAATTGAATGTCTACGTCAATTACACACGAGATGTCATTTAGTAGCTTTAAGTCAATATGCTGCTCACTTTTTAGAATTACGGGCCATCTCACAATAATTCTTGAAGAGAAATTACTGGCAGAGGATTTCATTTTATCACTATTTCTCTTTACCTACAAAAGAATGATATTTTCCATAGTATCCCGATAGAATCGTAAGAAATAAGAACCACGTATTGACTATTTTTCATTATAGTAATTTTATTAATTATACCGTAGAAATCGTAACATCCAAACTTTCCAATGAAGAGACTATAACAATAGTTGTGGTAGGTCTTTGGAAGTTGATCAGACATTTATCGTAGTCATTGAAAGGAGAAACTATTCCACCAAAGCTATTGTCCAACGCCACTGTCGAGAATTTTATAAATGCAAATTGATTGCCGTGACCTAGTATAGAGATTATATTATCTTCTCCGTGAGGGGGGAAACTATCAACGATAACGTTGAAATCTTCATGGCTGGTTTCATCAATTAAATTCCATGTAAAATCTGAGTCTGACCTTCCTGAAATTACTGCTGTCCAAAATACTATTGCAGAAATAAGATTACGAGGGGAAACCAAATAGTCAAGCTTACAAAGCATCTTTATGTTATAACTTACTGTTTTGGTAGCTTTTTTATTCATAATTCAAATACTAAATATATACTTGAATTAATTCAGACAACAGGTTACATTCAATTTGAACTGATTTGCTAGACTGACTGGTGTCAATGCAACTCAACACAATTCGTGTAAAGTGTTGGCTATACTTAGTACATGTCTGCGCGTTCTAAAGTGGCTCAATAAAGTAAATAAAATTCTCTTTCTTCTCCGTGCAGCTCATAAAGGAAAGGTAGAAGGAAAGGTGTTTATTGTTTTAGTTTATGAATGGATCTAATAAAGCTAAATAAATAAGTGTACATAGTAATAAAAAGCTATTTGGTATATCTCTATATTATAATCGTAGACTTGATTAAATTTACGTGTCAATATTTCTATCTATTATGTATGTACGGTTGGTAGGGTGTTCCCAAAAGCAAAATGCGCATGTTCATATTTTACATAAAAATAAACTACACTCTGTGTTAGTGTTAATAATTAGCAATATGAATTTTGAATTAGCATAGTTTGAAAATCAACCAAAATGTTGAGCGCGTATTAAATCTTTGGAAATTCAATATCCAATACGCATGACTGTTGCATACCTTTCGAAATTGAGTCATGTATGCTGGGGGCTACTATTCCGATATAAACATAAATGTATCAATAGGGTTTTATAATTTATAGCATATAATATATAGTCTAAAGTCCACACCATGGATGACCCAATTTCGAAAGGTAGACTTCCAGTATAAGCATGTGTATTGGTGCATATTACGAAACTATATTCCATTTTGGTTCTCTCTACCAGACACAGGTAGGTAAATTTATTGCTTTATCAAGACTGTGGTTATAATATAGATTATTCGTCGGTTTGGATATTGTTTGGATTTGGACAATATGTTTCAACTAAACAAAAATTCAAAAAGGATTCTTGTAAAAGTAAAACTCACAGTAAACACAAGAAAATCTTTATACTGCAGACAGCACTATGAATGGAGACTCTGTTGAACACTTAAATCACAATAAATTGTTAGTATTGTACATATCATGACTATTTATTATTAAAAATCCCCGCAGTTCACAGATACACACAATCACTTTCGATATATTTGGGTTGACAATGTTTCAGGTTTTGACACCATAAAAGTCCTGATAGGACACATTTAAGAGAAATTATAGTTCAGTTTTACGAATTTGTTTCCCATTTTGGATAAAAGAACTAATAAAATAACGAAAAAAACTTAATTAATGTGGAGAAGAAAGTTGCCACTAAAATACGCAATTATCTTTCATTGTGACTGTTCAATAAATATTAGAGAGACGTAACAATCAGTCAAATCTGTCACCTATTGTCCTATGCATTCGCACTTTCTTATCTCAAACAATTAAGTGCATATGGAACTTTTAAGACTGTCTCGACTGGTGCAGGTTAATACCATGGACTTTATTGTTAATTATTCTCATGTAACTAAATAAATGACACAATGTAAGGATTTGAAAATCCACGCCTAATTGTAGGCGAGAAGTAGTTAGTTAAATAAAACAAAAAAGGAAACATTCTCTTTAAAATTTTGAAATAAACTTTTTCAAAACTGCGGTGTTTTATGTATGGGACGTTACCACTCCCTCCACAACCCAAAACTTTGGTCAGTTTTACTGCTTTTACCAAAATGTGGAAAAACAAAAGCAATGAAAGCACTAAACCAAGAATTGAAGCTTGAAAAGCAAAAAAGCAAAAAAGTTTTGACTTGAGTTCAAAAATTAGAATTCCACTTCAACTGAGACAGCCCTAAATAAGCAACTACTCTGGTTCCAGGTCTTCATTGTTTACATGGACATATTCTTGCCTATTATATATAGGCCATAATAATATTATCAATGGCATATTGATCTTGGAAGTGTAAATACAATGACAGTTAACACTATGCAAACATAAATATTATTCTAAAGAACAAGTTCGAGATGCAAAGGGCTGTAATTGCTGTGACTGAACCTATATTGTGCAGTTGTGTACACATCAGCTAAAGAGATAATGATATCTAACAAGATCGTAGCCAGAAAAACTTCTGAAAAGGGTCTTTAGAGATAAAATTGGCTCAGCTACCTCCCACCCAATTAATTCATAAGGCAAAGTTAATATAGATCAAGATAAACTTTACATTTCGGTGAGAGGATTCCGACGGTACCTTGAATTTTGATTACGGCGCTGATATCCAATGGTCAATGTATCAAACTGAAAGGGAAGTGGTGGTAAAGTAAACATAATTTAATTGAGGATGGTAGCATAGTGAGTGAGGGTAAATGAATTCAAAACAAGCTAATATGATACAATAAGGGGGACATTCACAGTCCAAAATAAATAAAATAAACTCAAAGTTGATTTTATTACACATGCTACATAATATTTCCCTTTCAAAATTGTATGTATTGACTAATAACTATATGGTGTAATATACAAAACCTTTTGGGCGAGAAAGTACTTAATTGTACACGTAAATTGTTGATGTTGCAAATAATGTAATAAGATACCTAAAAAACTTAAATTCATCAAAGGTGAGTGAACTAATAATTATTATCAATGGAAAATGTGACGATTAGGAAAAGGAGAACTAAGACAAAATTGAAAATAAGGAAAAATGAAAACAAGGGCGATTGTGCTTACAAAAGAGAATGATTTCAGCAGGGAAGCATACCAGCGATTATCTATTTTCGCACGATGATTATAGCAGAAAATGGTTGTGGAGCGAAAGCAAATCCTTCTCTGGGTACTAGAGATGGCTTCGGCTCTCCTGGAACTAATTCAAATGTGAAATGACGAAGAAGGTGAGTCAAGTACATGAAAAGGGACGACTCAGCAACAGGCTCTCCTGGGCACACTCGCTTGCCTTTAACACATTAGATATCTAATTGATATTTATTTTGCTGCACACTATGTCTAAGCTGAAACTCGATGTTTTTAAAACGCTGAATTCTGCTAATTTTAATAGTCAACGCAATCTACTTTGAATTTGTGTTAACTTTAATGGTCAATATTTGCAAAACCTCCAAAAAACCCTCACCAATAGCAAATGGAATAACGAGTTCTGCTTTCTCGCAGTCTATTTTCCCCTCCTTTGTCACGAATCTTTCAGGACGGAACTGCTCAGGATCTCCCCACACCTCTTCGTTCATAAATACTGCATACATGTTGGAAAAGACCGGAGTTCCCTGGTGTAAATAAGGTTTAAGACTAATTGTATCTAAATAGGCACCTGTCCAGACTCCGCAGATAATAATGAGACAATGAGAGGTACCTTTTTGAAAAGAAATCCTTTGTAATTAAATTCCCGAGTCACTTGATGTGCAATGGGGATCGGAATAACCAAACTGCATCTGTGTATCTCTAAAATGGTGGCCTGAGTATACACCATTCTGTAAAAAAAAACAATAGTATTGATTGATATACTTAAGTTTAAAACAGAGAAAGACAATTGATTTTTAATTTGATGCATTCCAAAGGTTTTCTTAGTTTTAAAATTTACTGTGCTCTGTGACTCATAAATATTGAGCTTTCATTGCCCTCAGAGATAACGTTGTCTATCTCGGTTTGCAATTTCTTCTGTATTTCGGGATTCAAAATCAAAAACAAAATTGCAAAGCCTAATGTGCTTGCTGTGGTTTCTGCACCAGCTTGGAAAATATCGAGCATTGTTATCAAAAGTTGGTCCTCTGAACATCCCGAGAATCCGTTAATATGTTCAACAAAATACGTAAGATTAATTTTCATTGTTTTTAACAATAATTTCAACGAGTGTGGTAGGAGAAAGAATAACTGGTCGCTTATTTATTTGTGAAGAAAAACTTGCCTGTGAATACAGTGTCTGGAGTTTTAAACTCTGAATCGATCTTTGCGAGGAAGACGTCTACGAAGCTATGAGGGTCATCTTTATATTTTCCTCTTTCGCGAGATTGGTGTATAAGTGTCTGAAATAAACATTCGTTTGTTTTTATTTAAAATTATGGCAAATGTTTTACTAGGCATAGTATTGTATTAGAATATATTTTGTTATCGATGTCTTGCCCTTATGAAGTCTTGCAGCACTTTCACACTTTTGAGAATAGCTGTCCTTCCAGTCTTTTCAGGAAACCATTTTCGGAGGAATGGAAATGCTAAAGACCATCCCGAAATAAAACTCTGACTTCTGAAAAACTCCTCATTGATTTTCATGTAATCCAGGATTTTAGGATCCTCGTATTCAAATCTCTCGCCAATGATCAATTTCCAAATGATATTTAAAGTTGTCAGACTAAAGATGCCATCCAAATTGACCTTACCCTGCGGACTGGTTTCAGCAACTGTTTTCATATGATTCACAAAATAATTTAGCTCTTCTTGGAGAGCCATTTCCATTGAGAATGATTTCCCGAAGCCAAAATCTCGTAGGGTTCTAATAGTGAACCGACGAAGGTCTTTCCAAACTTTACCACTGGCAAATATGAGTCCTGCAACATCCATTAAAAAGCATGTCGTTTCCAATCTATTTAGGCTGCCAATTAACCCGTATTTATTTTAATGTTCAGTAAAAAGTAGATGTCATTATTTTTAAAATGTTGTCATTATCTTAAAAGATTAAAGCAAAATGGCAGTAAATAAATGAAAGTTGGTAGTAAAATAAGATAAAATTTTTAAGGCTACTGACAGAAAATAATGACAGTTTCCATGACTGAGAGTAAATACATGAGACCACACAGGCTGGGAACAAAATGTCACAGCCAAAGTAATCTAATCTAATCTAATCTAATCTATGTACTTAGTGATATGAAAAAACCAATTTCAGGATTTTTTTTGAAAACCCGCCGTTTTTAAGTTTTTCCGCCTTATGTTGTTCATCTATGATTCATTTCTGAACTAGTTGACCAATTTTCATGAAACCGGTGCCATACATCTTCTCTCAAACGATTTCCTCACATGGCTTTCTTTTTAGTTTTTCAAAATTATTTCAAAATTTTAAAAAACAATTTCGAAAAAGTTCGAAAAAATTTTTTTGAACGTTTTTATTAGAATTATGATTAAATGCGATGAAAACGCTAATTCTGACCAAAAACTCAATAGTGGTTTTCATTCGTTCATTTCAATGGTTTTATTTTTGATATATACACCCTCATTCTTGCTTTTGTATTATTGGAAAAGATTAAAATGTTTTCTTTATATTATTTACTTTGTGGTTTAAAAATTAAAATTTTGTGCACATTGTGGTCTGAAAATTAAAATGTTCGAATTTTTGTGCATATTACCGTCAAAAAATTTATTTTTCAAAGTTTTGAGCACATTGTGATCGGAAAATTAAATTTTCGAAATTTTGTGCATATTACCGTCAAAAAATTTACGAAGTCTTGAGTTTATTGCCGTCCAAAAAAAAATTCCGAAGTTTTGTGTATATTGTGATTTAAAAATAAATATTTCGAAGTTTTGTGCAAAATGTGATCTAGAAATTTAATTTTCGAAGTTTTGTTCACATTGTGCCCTAAAAATTTAGTTTTCGAACTTTTGGGCATATTACCATTGTGAATTTAATTTTTAGAACACATTGTACACAAAACTTCGAAATTTTAATTTTTAGACCAAGCCATTAAAATTACATTAATCATTTACTGACTGAATATTAAATTTAAAGACATGTTCTATTGTTTCAAAGACAAAGTTATTAAAGAAAATTTACATTATTGTAATGACAAATTACATTAAAATAATTCCAGTTTTTTAATACCCCATCTATTTAATTGACACGGAATGCAGATTTAAATATAGAGCATGAAGAGCATTTTTACCCATATTCTTATTCATGTTTCTATCCAAGCCTCCTTCACCACCGTATCTATCCGAAAGATCATCACGGGAAAAAAATTCGCGAATGAGTTCATAAGAAGATAACACCACTATTTTTAGAAACACCACTTCCAGTTAGTACATTCATAGCTACCTGTATATTGTTATGTATACTGAAAACAGTAGTCTAAAAATTCTTATCTCTAAACACTTTAAGCAACGAAATGTTCATCGTCTACCTGAGTCACCAGAACCATCATGAAGACTCATCATGTCTCCGTACTTTTTGGATAGTTTGTAGTACGCTTGACCGGCAGATTTGTGGGCCAACTTGACCTGTACAATATTCCCTACCAAAGGTAATTTTATGGGCCCTGAAAAAATTACCCAGAATAGTTTTGGTACATAATTAATTTTATTTGTACTACATTTTATTCCAAAAATATTTGCTTGACAGCTCTGAATAAGACAAAGAAGTAGAGATTTGTTGGCTGGTTACGCCGTTTCATGTACATAGTTAAGGAATTTGTTTCTTACCAGGAGGCATATTTATCCTGTTTCTATTCTCCAAAAGTATCCATACTACGAAACCCAACAAAATCGTAGCAATCCAATCAATCATTTTACAAGTACAGCACGTAGAATATATTTCTAATTAGCAAGCGATTGTTCGGATTCGATGAACTCCAAAAAACGCCCAAAAGCAAGTGATACTATTAGTATTTATGAGATACGATATTATTGCAGATGGGTGAGAATTTAGTTGTTTCTCCGTATAGCAATGTTATCTTCGCCTGTATAGTACTGATAAATGACGTCACGACTCGACACTTTAAGGAAGGAAGACACAGTATCCCAAATAGTACTAAGTCGTTCCTCTGGAAGCTATAAGGTTAGCTAACTATAACCTTAGCTTAACTGAGCTCTGCTGAACAGATAGTCAGATTAGGTAGAATAAGAATACGTAGACAGACCTCTGGGCAGACAGCCGAAGTCCAAAGTCTAACAAAACAACTCAAACCCAAAAAATCCTAGCACTGCATGCAATAATAGGATGAAAAGTAGTTGTAGTTAATGTTACAGTATAGAAACAAACGATTAAGCAATCTACTTTTACTTGCTTAAAACCCTTCTTTAGGAGGAAAGGTGAGATGTAGGAGACCCGATGCATTAAAATAATCCTTATGCAAATTTTCACCTATTGTTATCAAAGTTTCTATAAAATCCGATTTTGTCTAACTGGTCGAAGCTCAAGATTAATGGCTTTGAGTCAGACGGCAGTTGCCAACAACTTTGAAGGTTTAGAAATCGGTGAAAACTAACACTTGGAGGATTTTATACGTCAAACAAATATAGCAAGTATTATACAATTCGTAATAATGACGCATACACGCATTATGTAACTACCACATATTTAATATTATGACATTCACGCATTGATGCTTAAAGGTTTTCATTTTTAATTATCATTGTAACAAGCAAAGAATATTGTACCAAGATAAGATACGCTGTTGTCAGTACGTTATAAATAAAAACCCTTAAGGCTATCTCGTCGATGCACAGAACAGTGATAAGTGATAACACATCCCCAGTGTGAAACAAAAGGTTGTCATACTTTTTAAAACATGTTCCACATGTATTCTAAGGGCTTATTGTGGCTCTTTTTTGCATTTTCCAAAATAAATAGTTTTTGGAGTAGGAGACATACCGTAAATATCGATATAGTTCCGCCTACTGAAATAATTCCACGTACGCGGAATTATTTCGATTTTACTTAGCTTTTCAGGCCGTTCTAGGAAATAATTCCGCGTATCGAAATAATTCCGCGTACCTTTACCTGCGTATTCATGTTAGTGTAGGTAAAAGGCAAATTTATTTATAAGATAAAATAAATAAGTGTATATGTACTAAGTCTAAGGAATTAAGAACATTGACTTGAGTGAAAGGTTCTCATCAGAGTACAGCATGATGGTAGTTTAGTTGCAGTATGCATTCACTCTGAAATGGCAGAAGCGGAGGAAGAACGAGAACGGAGGAGGAGTATTTTTGACTCCAAAAAGACCATCTTCCTATGTGTCAAAAAATTTGGCTTTTAAGATCAGGGCTATTAAATTATGTGACGAAAGCTCGATGACTAAGGTCAGCAAACAGTTAAATGTTCATCGAAAAACTCTAAGTGAATGGAAACGGAAAAGGCTTTAGTTTGAAACTTTAGCTGAAGATGGTAACAGTTTATAATAATAAATTTATATTTGAAAATGTCATTTCTATATCATTTTGTGGAGGATATTTTTGTATGCACAGAAGCAAGTGAGAGAAAAATACTAAAAGGAGGAGGACGAAAATTAAAAATTCCTGCAATGGAAGAAACTTTACATGAATGGATGAAATATAAACCCATTTATTATTAAACTTTTTTTTTCATTTTTAACTTTTGCATTAAAACTTGACTATGAAAAATAATTCCGGGTATCGAAATAATTCCGCAGCTGCGGAATTATTTCGACTATTCAGCCTTTTTTTTGAGCCTTTGAAACAATAATTCCGCGCGGAATTATATCGATATTTACGGTATATGCGAATTTGACAAACTCGTCTCGTTCTGTTGTATGAAAAATTAAAAGAAATAGGGTCACAAAAAGGCCTTCAGAATTTTGTGCCCTGTTTTTTCTGATACTACATTTTGAAATTGGTTGCCCCAAATAGGGGCTATCAATGTTCTACGATTTTCCTATACTTCTACTGTCTATAATCTATTCCCTTATTTGCCTAGCAAATGGGTCTAGTACTTTTCGCTTTAAAAAATTCCACAAGTTTTGTAATGATATTCATTACAAATTAGTTGATGGCCGATGCGGAAATGAGGGGAGGCAGCCAAAATATCCATGGTTATTATAATAAATAATAAATCAGAACACAGAACATCCAATATCCATGAATATTCTGGCCGCCTCCCCTCATTTCAGCATCGGCCGTCAACTAATTTGTAATGAATATCATTACAAAACTTGTGGAATTTTTTAAAGCGAAAAGTACTAGACCCATTTGCTAGGAAAATAAGTGTATAGATTCTAGACAATTCCTTGCGGTTACACTAAATTGTGCCAATTTTTACTACGGGTAAAAGGCCCCACTTTAGTAATTACGCCACATTCTACTGACTGGATTTATTCATCATTAAGACCCCGTAGTAAAACTCATTTCTGCTGGTATCGAGCCAGCCTTAATAAAGTAATGGGCTGCGGGACAACATGCATGCACAGCCATTCGAGTCAAGCAAAGAGTAAGCCCAACTACATATTATTATCAATATGGTAAGCCGTAGTGGTGTTGTCGTCGTCGTCTGCGGATGCTAATGCTGCGGCCATAAGACTCCCTTTACCATAAGCCTCCCTTTACTATAAGCCTTCGCTCACTCCTTCCACTACTCCAATGCCAAGCAACAGCTACCAACACAAGATTCGATAACCCGCCAATAAGACACCCGACAACAACCGTTACAATACCCGACTCCCACCGATCCAATACCCGACACCCACTGATACAATACCCGACTCCCACTGATATATTACCCTACTCCCACCAACACATTACCCGACTCACACCGATACAATACCCGACTCCTACCGGTACAATATCCGACTCCCACCAACACATGACCCGACTCCCACCAACACATCACCCGACTCCCACCAACACATGACCCGACTCACACCAACACATGACCCGACTCCCACCAACACATGACCCGACTCCCACCAACACATGACCCGACTCCCACCAACACATGACCCGACACCCACCGATACAATACTCGACTCCCACCAACATAATACCCGAATCCAGCCAACGCAATATCCGACTCCCATCAAATTACATGGTATTTTTTTAAGAAAAAGCAATCCGTTATGGTACAAATTAATTTAATTATATAAAATACTGTGAAACTTTTAAAATATACAATGGGGTTTGGGTAATTTTCAATTGTTTGATATTCAAGCTATGTAAAACATGAAATGTCATTTAATTAGGTAATTGGTAATAGAAAAATGTAGTAAATTAGGTAACTACTGTTTGCAAAACCTATCAATCTAGATAACTTCCTATGAACAATAATATAAACTAATTTTTTTCCTATAGTCGGTATGCAAATCCGGACTACACGAGAGCCGACTCCCAAATACACAAAAGCCAGATGGAATTTTTACGGCTTATTTTGCAGATGGAATTTTAGGTGTAATTTCACAGGTGGAATTATAACGGGTAATTCCATAGATGATAATTTGCGTTTAATTTCGCAGATGGAATTTTAGGCGTAATTTCACAGGTGGAATTATAACGGGTAATTCCATAGATGATAATTTGCGTTTAATTTCGCAGAAAAGTTTTAACTGTAATTTCACAAGTAGAACATGTACGGGTAACGTTACAGAGAAAGGGTAATTTCACAGCAGGTGATATTTTTACGGGTAACATAACGGCAGGTAGTTTTTACGGGTAATATCACGACAGGTAGTTTTTACGGGTAATTTCACGGCAGGTAGTTTTTACGGGTAATATCACGGTAGGTAGTTTTTACGGGTAATATCACGGCAGGTGGAGTTTTGATGGGCAAGGGCACATAAGGATAGATTTTAATGAGCAAGTACACAATAGGTGGGATTTTGATGGGCAAGTGCACAGTAGGTGGGATTTTGACGGTGTAATTCTACGTAGAATTTTGAAGCGTAATTGCACGGCTGATCGAATTTTGACACACAATTTCAGGGGCTAACTTAATCCATATTCTACTCCACACGTACTCTATATTCTACTCCACACGTACTCCATATTCTACTCCACACGTACTCCATATTCTACTTCACACGTACTCAATATTCTAATCCACACGTACTCAATATTCTAATCCACACGTACTCAATATTCTACTCCACACGTACTCCATATTCTACTCCACACGTACTCCATATTCTACTCCACACGTACTCCATATTCTATTCCATGCGTACTCCATATACTACTTCACGCGTACTCCATATTCTACTCCATGCGTACTCCAATACTACTCCACAAGTACTCCATATTTCACTTCACGCTTACTCCACATTTATCAGAATAAATTTTACAAATTTTACTCTTGAAAATTTTGAAATTTTTTAAGGAATTCAAACGTTCTGTTACTACCCCGTCCGTAGGACGGGTAACTTTACTATGGTAAGCCGTAGTGGTGTTGTCGTCGTCGTCTGCGGATGCTAATGCTGCGGCCATTAGACTCCCTTTACTATAAGCCTCCCTTTACTATAAGCCTCCCTTTACTATAAGCCTTCGCTCACTCCTTTCACTCCAATGCCAAGCAACAGCTACCAACACAAGATCCGATAAACCGCCAATAAGACACCCGACAACCACCGATACAATAACCGACTCCCACCGATCCAATACCCGACACCCACTGATACAATACCCGACTCCCACTGATACATTACCCTGCTCCCACCAACACATTACCCGACTCCCACCGATACAATAACCGACTCCCACCGGTACAATATCCGACTCCCACCAACACATTACCCGACTCCCACCGATGCAATACCCGACTCCCACCAACAATACCCGACTCCAGCCAACACAATATCCGACTCCCACCAACACATGACCCGACTCCCACCAACACATTACCCGACTCCCACCAATGCAATACCCGACTCCCACCAACACATGACCAGACTCCCACTGATACAAACCCCGACTCCCAACAAAACATGACCCGACTCCTACTAATACAATCCCCGACTCCCAACAACAAATGACCCGACTCCCACCAACAAATGACCCGACTCCCACTGATACAATACTCGAATCCAGCCAACACAATATCCGACTCCCACCAACACATGACCCGACTCCCACCGATACAATACTCGACTCCCTAAAACATACTACCCGAATCCAGCCAACACAATATCCGACTCCCGTCAAATTACATGGTATTTTTTTAAGAAAAAGCAATCCGTTATGGTACAAATTAATTTAATTATATAAAATATTGTGAAACTTTTAAAATATACAATGGGTTTTGGGTAATTTTCAATTGTTTGATATTCAAGCTATGTAAAACCTGAAATGTCATTTAATTAGGTATTTGGTAATAGTAAAATGTAGTAAATTAGGTAACTACTGTTTGCAAAACCTATCAATCTAGATAACTTCCTATGAACAATAATATAAACTAATTTCTTTCGTGTAGTCGGTATGCAAATCCGGACTACACGAGAGCCGACTCTCAAATACACAAAAGCCAGATGGAATTTTTACGGCTTATTTCGCAGATGAAATTTTAGGTGTAATTTCACAGGTGGAATTATAACGGGTAATTCCATAGATGATAATTTGCGTTTAATTTCGCAGATGGAATTTTAGGTGTAATTTCACAGGTGGAATTATAACGGGTAATTCCATAGATGATAATTTGCGTTTAATTTCGCAAAAAAGTTTTAACTGTAATTTCACAAGTAGAACATGTACGCGTAACGTTACAGAGAAAGGGTAATTTCACAGCAGGTGATATTTTTACGGGTAACATAACGGCAGGTAGTTTTTACGGGTAATATCACGGCAGGTAGTTTTTACGGGTAATATCACGGCAGGTAGTTTTTACGGTTAATATCACGGTAGGTAGTTTTTACGGGTAATATCACGGCAGGTAGTTTTTACGGGTAATATCACGGCAGGTAGTTTTTACGGGTAATATCACGGCAGGTAGTTTTTACGGGTAATATCACGGTAGGTAGTTTTTACGGGTAATATCACGGCAGGTAGTTTTTACGGGTAATATCACGGCAGGTAGTTTTTACGAGTAATATCACGGCAGGTAGTTTTTACGGGTAATATCACGGCAGGTGGAATTTTGATGGGCAAGGGCACATAAGGATGGATTTTAATGAGCAAGTACACAATAGGTGGGATTTTGATGGGTAAGTGCACAGTAGGTGGGATTTTGATGGGTAAGTGCACAGTAGGTGGGATTTTGATAGGGTAATTCTACGTAGAATTTTGAAGCATAATTGCACGGCTGGTCGAATTTTGACATACAATTTTAGGGGGTAACTTCATGATGGGTGACGGGTAACTTCACGCTCCGTTGAGGTTGGTACCACTTACACTACTCTATGTTCTACTGTGTACTCCACACTTAATCCATATTCTACTCCACACTTAATCCATATTCTACTCCACACTTAATCCATATTCTACTCCACACTTAATCCATATTCTACTCCACACTTAATCCATATTCTACTCCACACTTAATCCATATTCTACTCCACAAGTACTCCATATTCTACTCCACAAGTACTCCATATTCTACTCCACAAGTACTCCATATTCTACTCCACAAGTACTCCATATTCTACTCCACAAGTACTCCATATTCTACTCCACAAGTACTCCATATTCTACTCCACAAGTAATCCATATTCTACTCCACAAGTACTCCATATTCTACTCCACAAGTACTCCATATTCTACTCCACATGTACTCCATATTCTACTCCACAAGTACTCCATATTCTACTCCACAAGTACTCCATATTCTACTCCACATGTACTCCATATTCTACTCCACAAGTACTCCATATTCTACTCCACAAGTACTCCATATTCTACTCCACATGTACTCCATATTCTACTCCACAAGTACTCCATATTCTACTCCACAAGTACTCCACATTTATCAGAATAAATTTTACAAATTTTACTTTTGAAAATTTTGAAATGTTTTAAGGAATTCAAGCGTTCTGTTACTACCCCGTCCGTAGGACGGGTAACTTTACTAGTACATATATACGTGTCTAGCGTTGTCCAAGGATATCTTTATAATATTATGGCGTGCTGCAGTACAATCAATAGGAAATGGATTAATCCCCTCCACTCACAGCACATCTTGATCCTCGAGGGCAAGGCAAATAGGAATGTGGGAGGGGGGAATGAGGGGGGCAGCAATAACCCACATAATTAGCCTGCCATGCCGTAATTTCACATTTTTGTCTTTGATTGGAAGATATACGGTTCACAAAATACAAACAAAGAAATATGTATCAAAGTTCAGGTTTCAAATGACGATATCTTCAAGCCAAAAGACAAAAATGTGAAATTATCAAAATATAACCTATAGAATAAGTTTTAATGAATCTATTTTTTTACTCTATGGGTGTAGGACCAGGGAAATCAGGACTTTCCCAAAAAAAGTAGAAATGATACCCTCTATGATAATTTCTGCTGCATGGTTACCTAGCAACACCCCATTTGTGGCAAAAACAATTTGAGTCTTTTGAAACATGCACTATTCACTTATGGCAGCAAATCCCCATATAAAATCTCAAAAATGAAAAAATATTTTGTGACGTCATCTGCACCAACAAATCCCATTTAAAAAGTACTGCAGATGACATCACTTTCCAATAGCAACAAAATATGATTATTTGCCTTTCCTTCTGTATTCTAGGTTCTTTGGTATACAAGGAGCATATAACAAAAATTTTGCACCCAAGTTGGAGAAGCTCATAGCATTGGCAATTTGGTTGCAGATTCTGCAAATTGCTGCTGCTATTGACTTATTGACTCCATGTGTTGGGATTTGGGATCTCATTCAAAAATCAGAACTTGTGTGCAATTTTATTTGTTATTTTGGGTATTGCATTACTGTATGTGTGGGAGTAGCCATGGGGATCAAACTACGGTGCGTAACCCTATACCCCGAGTCCAAAATGTGACCCTGGTGGGCGACCATGGTAAATTGTCTATGACTAAGTACAGGGTGTCAAATGAGGATTCAGGCCCTATGTATCTAAAGAAGTAACACGGCAAAACCGTTATGATACCAATCGGAAGCCCGTGCAAAGTTGCATTGAAACACCGGTTTTCATCAACCTATTCCTACGCATTCGCTTGCACCAGCAGTTCTCCCAAAAAAGTTGAAAATATAAATAAATTACTAGCTAATTCGTGACCAAATCTCTCGCAGGAGTGTTAAATCCGATCAAAAGACGATCTTCTTCCGTATCGTTAAGAAGTGGCATTTTGCAACAAAAGTTGATAAAAATAGTTGACCTAAGCACTGAAATCTTTCATGAGGAATAAACTTAACACTCCCGCGAGAGATTTGGTCACGAATTAGCTAATATTTTCAACTTTTTTGGGAGAACTGCTGGTGTAAGCGAATGCGTAGGAATAAGTTGGTGAAAACCGGTGTTTCAGTGTAACTTTGCACGGGCGTCCGTTGGTATTAACGGTTGTCGTGCTACTTACGGTTCTTTAGATACATAGGGCCTGAATCCTCATTTGACACCTTGTACATTGTTATTTCAATACAAAAAAGTTGACCCTAGGTTGTACTAAGGTCAAGTTTTAGACTATTTTGTGACTCCGGGTTAGGAGTACCCTCTGACTAGCCATTATGCATACTGCCATAAGTTGGTATGTTTGTAAAGCTGTGCTTTATTACTCAAATTCTGTTGCTGCTGTGTACCTATAGTAAATCCCATATGTAATTATTTGCATCATGATGCAACTGCTAAACATTAGAGTTAAGTGACAAAAATTATTATTGATTGTGCTATTGTATTAAATTATAATTTTCCACGTATTTATTATTACAAAAAACATAAATGGAGCCAGGACGATGAACATGTACTGTACAGAGGATGGAGAATTGTGATCTTGCATAATGCAACGCAACAGCGTAGGCATCGTAAGCCGGTGCTGTACCTAATACCTAAGTACTTTATGTATGCATGTATGTTGTGTAGAATTGGGTGAACGTGTAAAATAAACGTCAATATCCCAGCAGCCGCTGCTTTTAAACTACACGAGGAATTTGCACAGACAGCAGATTTGAAGTTCTAATAAAGTAACTAAGCTCAGTTTCAATCCAATAATGAATAGAATTACCGAGTCAAATCAAACTTGTTAATGACCATGAATTAAGCAGAAGAAGAGAGTCTACTAACGGAATTAAGGTCACATGGCTCTGCAAATATTATACAATCTTGGTTAGTCATGAAGTAGGTAAGGTAACGGAAGGGTCCAGCAGATGCTAGTCTTCCAGCCACAGCTGGCTATCCAGATGAAAGTTGGCAGTGGCAGCTGACGACCAAAGGTAAAGGAACCAATTCACATTCATTCTTTAAAACTAACTGAATAAGTCTTGATATTTAAATTCTCCTTAGTTTTACAGATTCACACACACCGCAGTGACAGTTATTTATACAAAAGACATGATCGTACTTAATGTAGTCACAATAGTCATAAAAATCTTTTGCCTGGACACACTGGTCGAATAATGCTCAATTATTTTTAGACTGTCATTGTGTCAAAAGAGAAAGCTAAATTAACAATTAATGTTAATGACATTTAATTAGGAGCACAAAAGATTAAGAGTCAATAAATAATTGGTGTCCAGATATACAGCCTTGGGTAGCTCAACTCAGCAACAGACAATTTTGGCTTGAGTGGTTATGTATATTATATTATATCAATCAGGGGACATTTTCACTTGATAGTTCACTGCTCTGCACTATCTGTGTATTACTTGTTTGGGGCTGTAATATTATTACACCTTAGTTAGTTAACAGTATACTATCATACATAGTAAGGGATTATTTAGTTAACATTGTGTGTTTATCTTATAAGGTAAAGTGGGAAATTGAGAAGTGCTTGAGTGAGGGAATAACAACTCTTATTGAATTTATACTGGTACACAATCCACATTTTATTTACATGCATGATACACAAAAATCGTGCCGCATAGACATTTTTGTGACATTTGGGGCAAGAATGAAGTGTTTTAACAATTCAACGAAATAAAATACGAAAGATATTTCCCTGCCACCTCTGGGCTCTGCCTTTTTGTATAATTTACCGTGTTTGCTAGTGAACTGTTACGGTATACCTTCAGTACTTTATGACATGAGTATATGTAGGGTAGGTGAACAATATTATATTTCGCTTGAACTAGATGAGATATTAGTATTTGTATCATTCCTATATCATATATTTTCAGATTGAACCAATGTAAAATAGAAATAACAAGCAATTGGAAACATGATTATATGCACTGTCCTCTTCTTTAAACACATACAAACACCAATTCACATTACAGAACATTATGGGAGGTGTTATATTTACTTATAGAAGCAGTTTTACAAGATGTGGAACATTTATTAAATTCCTACCTCATATTATAGCTACTTCAAAATACAAAATATCCAACTCCAGCCCACAGTTTGCTTGTGCAAATACAATTTAACTACAAAATATATTTGTAAATACATTGGAATTAGATAGAATAAAATTGTTACACTATAAACAAATAGGTTGTTTATATAGTGCTATACTAAATTAGCCTTTTACAATTTTGCGTGCACCTCTCAACATATGATATAATTGATTTCACCAGAACTGCTTATACATGTCTATAATTAGGTATTAGGTATTAGGTTTTATTTCTTTGAAAGGTTACAAAGCAGTTTTGAGACTGAATGTTACAACCATAAATACATTGAGTGAACAGAATAAAAGATTAATATTATGGGGATAGCTTACCTAAGAACTTATTCTAAAAATGATATCATTACTACATTTTATTTCATTTTGGTTATACATATTATTTATTGTCGTAACAATCGTTGGTATCGTGGAATGTTCATACCTCTTTTTAATTCTAGCACTGTTAGGTTGAATTAGGTATTTTTTGTTCTGTCGAGTATTTCTTCCACTTAATTGGTACCGTGGTAGTAAGGATCTAAATCTTTCAGAGTTAAATATCTGTATGCCAAACTTTTTTAACAGGATAGTTCTACGTGTTTCCAATTTTTCAATTCCAAGTGCAGTACACACTCCTTCGTATGCCGACTGAGGTATGGGGCATCCCAAAATGATTGAAAGAGCTCGCTTTTGGACTCTTTCTAGTTTTAAGCATAATCTTAATTTTGCATATCGAGTCGGAGAAGGGTACACTTAAAACAATAAAATCGGTATCTTTTTTGGTTTTCTTCCATTGCAAATCATGAGAGTAAAAATTGATAAATGACAATATACAATTACTATATAGATTCGTAGAATAGAAAAATGGAAAGCGACTCAACTTCCCAGCTGTCAAGGGTAGAGAAGTGCAAGAGATTTGTGAAAAGCTGTGCCAAGACTAGACTTCCGATCCTTCGATGGCTTCCAAAGTACAAACGCAGCTACCTTGTTCCCGATGTTGTAGCAGGGACGACCGTATTCCTCACTGCCATTCCGCAGGTAACTTTAAAACACAAATTAAACTAGGATGTTTGGGTCTTATCAAAGGGCTGTACTATGAAGGCTAACCTGTTCTCACTCACTTCTTCTACCCGTTTCAGAGTATGGCATATGCAGGCATTGCAGGCTTATCCCCCGAATTCGGGCTTTACGCCTCTTTCATGGGACCCTTCATCTACGTCTTTCTGGGCTCCTGTACTCAGATGACAATTGGCCCTACAGCCATCGTCGAACTACTCACTTACGAGACCTGTGGAAATGATTTCTCAACTTGTGTCATTCTCATCGGATTCTATGCTGGGATTTTTCAAATCCTCATGGGTCTTTTGCACCTTGGTAATCTGCACTATATCTGCACGTATTATAGAGTAGGATCTAGTCTGGATATTTCAAAGACTGAATTGGTTGACAGCGAACACAAGTTATCTGTGGCTGTGAAATATTCTTAATACAGGTGCCGTTGTTAGTCTGATATCCGATAGTGTGGCAATCGGATTTACGTCAGGAGCTGCGCTTACTATCATATCAGCCCAAGTGAGAAACTTTTTTGGGCTCACGGGACCAAAAGGAAGTGGTTTTATAGGGATCTGGATTGAAAACATTCGCAGTATAAAAACCATCCAACCAGGAGATTCAATTATTGGAGTTTGTTCTGTGTTAATTCTAGTTATTTTAAAGGTATATAGACCAAGATTCTAAACAATTGTTGATATTTTGTAGATATTTCAATTTGTGCTGTAATAATATTATATTCGTGCTGTTTGCTTATATGTTAGAATTTGAAGGACTGGGTAAAACTAGAAAGGACAACGAAAGTCGGGAAATATTTGGAGAAAACAACGTGGCTGCTGTCGATTTCCCGAAATGCAATTGTAATTCTCATTGGTGCAATAGTTGCGGTTAGTTGGACTACTTTCCCTCCTCCATTCAAATTGACAGGGTCGGTTAAAAGTGGACTTCCTCCAGTAGGAGTTCCGAAATTCGAGTTTCCTGTGTACAAGAATGGAAGTGCGATGAACGAAACGCTAACCTACTGGGAGACTTGGGGAGAGCTCCGATCGTCCCCCCTTTCTGTGGCAATTGTGGCTATTCTCCAGAATGTGGCTATTGCCAAAGCCTTCGGAAGCGGGCAGTCCATTGATGCTACCCAGGAAATGTTTGCGTTGGGAGCGATTCACGTTGTAGCTGCCTTCTTCAGTGGCATTCCTATATCAGGCTCATTTACACGGTCAGCAGTCAACGACGCCAGTGGAGTCAAAAGCCCCTTCTCTGGAGTGTTTACAGGTCTTCAGATTTCCTTATTTTTTGCTCTCAAAAACAATTATTAAAAGTCACGGTTGAATTGTAGATACTTGATTATCAATTGCTTAACCCTAATTGTGACTTTATAGGAATACTCATTTTATTTGCTCTGGTCTTCCTGACGCCTACATTTTACTACATTCCCAAGGCTAGTTTGGCAGCTGTGATCTTGTGTGCTGTGTTCAGTTTGATAGAGTATGAAGCTTTGCCTAAGATGTGGAGAGTCTGCAGTAAGTTAATTTCACTAAGATTGAGTCGATTTATTTACTTCAACATTCAAGTGGTGAGAAAGTACTTCGGAAACCATTACATGTTTGGATTGGTCGTGAAACTAATTAAAATTTGGATAATAATAATATATATAAACTTGGTGTTACATTGTATGTATTACGTTTTAGGATGGGATTTCCTAGCTTGCATAATAACATTTGTGAGCTCATTAGTTTTTGGGATGGAGTTGGGGATTGTTATTGGGTTGGCTGTAAGTGTCCTCCTGTACTTAATGAAGCCAATGCGGCCTAGCATCGACCTAGAGCTTTTCCCAGAAGAAGTTGAGTCTATGGCTCATTTGATTATCACACCTGAGCAAGGTCTTTCATTTCCCGGAGTTGATCATCTTCGAACATATATCAACAAGATTCTCCTTCAGTATGAGACTTGCAACGTGATCGCATTAGATTTGAAGAAAATGTACTCCTTAGATTACACGGGAGCTAATGCTCTGCGCTCATTAGTCACTGGGGTGAGAAAAATTGGCAAGCATCTCATTTTTATTAACTGCGTCAACGAAGATGAATGGACTCGAATTTTTGAACATGTCGGGTTGACTAACCCACCTTTTCACAGAGATGTCAATAGTCTCAAGGATTTTGTACAAGACTTGAAATCTCAGCAACGTAGACTGGTGCAGGATGAACGAACTGACAGCCCTGAAGCAGAAAAGCTGTTAGTTCAAACGGAAAATTCTCAGGAAAATTCATGAATTACACAGAGTTGAATATTTTAACTAAGAGAGCCAAACTTATTTTTATTCAGTAGTCTCTAGCTATATCTCTTCCAAATGTGCCAAGTTGCAAAAAATCCATTTAGATAAAATACTTTTGTTACGCCTACGCAAGCTGTCTCGTTTATATAGTTTTACCGGTGCTAGATACTTAAGTTTTAAAGAAACATATTTATTAAGTTCTGCAGGTGGATGATCTATGAAGATAAGAATTCATTCAATCAATATACGGTGACATTTTAAGTAACTAAGCTTTATTTGTTTGTGACTGAAGTTAACATTTGCAAACAAAGGCCACATATTATTGACTAATGTAGAGTATTAAGTTGTTGACATTGTACACCATGAGTCGAGTGTCCCTCATGGTCACTAAACTAATTTACTAAGTGGTTACATATTAGGTATTGTGTAGCCATTAAACAATTAGACGAAAAAAAATGGTGCGCCTCATTTTAGCCTAGTTTAACATGGACCCTGGGGCGCAGCATTTTTTTTCGTCCAGTTTTAATAAAACGCAAGAGTACATATATGATTTGCTGGTTGTTGGTGCGACTACTTAAGTCCTTACCTGTATGTACCACTTACTTAGGGTCAGGATCCACATCTAGCAGAGATAGTTAATACAGGTATATCTATTATATTTTATTGTGCATTGGCTTGATATATACTAGCTAATTATAGAAATACACATGACTAAATATAATACATACATACCTATTCAACTTCTATGTACAAGCTATGTAAACTACATACCAAGGTATATTTTATAGTTGAGTCCATGTTTTTGTTAAACTTTCATTGGATATGTCTAGTTTCTCCTCCGACCTCCCCTGGATAATTATTTGCATTGTGGTAATGCAGTCTGTTATGTAACAATCGATTCATTGTCAAAATTCAAAAGCAAAGATTCCATTAAGTGAGTTCCTCCGCTGAGATTAGTAATGTACTCAATACGAACCTATACAATAATGCAGGTTTCATTTGGCACTTTAAACAGCCATAATTATGGAATGGTTGCTAGCTGCTTGAACGTATGTCTATTAATAGATCTTTTACATTGTAGAATTACCCTATCTTGAATTTCTGAGTTCCCGAGAAGATTTCTTCAATGAAGTATCACTGAAAACCTAATAATTTGCTATGGCTATCGATCGAGCTAAGTGAATTGCTGGAATTGATAAGTAGAGGATAATATGTAGTATGTTGAAACCTATTTTAAGTAATATTTCTCGATAAAAGAGATATTAAAATATGCCTACTACCTAACTAGTACTATGTAACTGTTAGTTAACACCAACAGGAGTCGTCCTTATGTGATATAATCCCAAGATAATAATCCATAGGGACTGAGCATACACAAGTGCATCGTGTGTGACATGTGCTAAATTACAGCTAAATGTGAATGTCCAAAACGTATTGTAATGTGATGTCCCAAAGACAAGATTTCCAAGGATTTGTATAGATAGCCATTTAAAAATGTTCTTTTTATCATTTGGTTTTCAATATTTTGTTTACCGTCTTAGATCTTGTTTTAAGTATTAAACCTGCAAAACTAAGTAAAGTTCTTTAAGTAGTACGTAATTAAGTTACATAGGTTAAAAAATAAATTTATGTCAGAAAAGTTTGATGAGAAGCTATTTTCTTTCCTCTTGATACAGCATCCACGGATGTTGACCACACCTGGAAAAATTAGTCTAGATAAGTTAACCAAAATCAAGTCACAATTTTGTTATTAATTAAGTAAATCTATCTTAAATACAAATGATTTCCAGTACAGTAGCACTACATGAAAACAAAAGTAACCACAGAACACAAACGGGAACACAAATGAATGGGTAAATTGTCTTCGTTTTATTACATTTATTTTTGACTGGCAGTGCTTCAATAAATTCAGCGATTACGGATCAACTTGACTCAAAATTTCAACTCGCGCAGCAAGTGAAAGATACACAAGTAGCAAAATAGGGAGATTTACTTTACAAAACGTAACTACAAAGCTGCATAATACAATTAGGAAATAACACACACACGAAGATAATATGTTGATGGCATATTTAGACAATCAAAACTCAGTAGTGTAAGTAAACAGCCCGGGAACTATTTACTAATTATAGTATGATCTGATACAGATTAGTATTACAGAAGGGAAAACGCACAAGACGGAAATACAAAAATAGTGCTGGTCACAAATGAGACTAATGATAGCTACACAAATTAAGAATAAGACTATAAGAATTGCACGATACGAACTGGAAAGGACTGAGCGAACGAGGAAATAGTGAAAGCTACCAAAACATCATTTCATATTTCTTTTTAGTATTGCTAATTATAATTTGGCTAACTTGATTTCCGTAGTTGACTGTAGAGTGAACGACATTTTTCCCAGCCCCGATCATCTTTCTAAAAATTGAATTGTCTGCGTCATTGTACTCATAAATTGGTTCAGGCACTATGCAAAATAAAAATTCCCACCAAAAATCAGTATTTTAAAGTTTACAATTTAAAAAAGTTTAAATTAGAAATCTACTTTTCATAAAATCCAGAATTAAACTATTTATGTAGTTGGGCATTTCTTGAGGAAGAAAATGACCGCCTCCCTCCACAATCTTCAGAGTAAAATTCTCTACAAACTCAGATGATTTGCATATCATTTCCAGACTGTAGTATGGATCTGCATTCCCCACAATGAATAGTGTGGGCACCGTCGACTTTTTGACATCCCTCTTGCTCTTTTTCAGTTGGAGTAGAAGCGTTCTTATGTGGTTTATGGGACCCACCCAATCCTCTGCAACAGATTTTCAATTTCATATTTGAACACATCATACATATGATAGCATATTGCATATTGAATGAAGCATCTTGTAGCATAAAAAGAGCTACCGTGTCGTGAGAAAGTGTATTTGAAAGCATCCACATCTTGGTTCGTCAAATTCCCCCTTTTACTATTGAGCATTTTGGTAAACATCTTGTCGAAAATGATTAAATCTTGTTTCATTACTTCCTTCTCGGGAAAATACGGTAGCTGGCAGAAATAGTGCCACCTGAGTCATAACAAAGTAAAGATTAAGTGGCATATATTGGTTGGAGGTTATTTCCTATTAATTTACATCCACATGATATTACATTCGCAATCATAGCAAAGCCTTTGTATTTATCGGATGAGTCAAAAAGACAAACCCAGTGTGAGGGACGCGTTTTAAAGAGAGTTCTTGAAGGAATGACATAGGATGGGCACTGCTGATTGAGATAAAGTTCTCGACGACATCAGGGTACTGGCTCAGAAAATGCCATCCTAGTAATCCTCCCATGCCATGAGTGACAATCGAACATTTCTTTCGCCCTGACAAAAGAGAAGTAATAATTATGTCATACGTACCATGCAAACCCACCTTTGTGTTGAGTGACAGTGCTATAGGTGCTTAACGTTACATATAATAGTGTGCTGAGTGTTCAGTCTGTACTCTGTAATGAGATTGTTTGTTCGGTTGTTTGAGTGTTGTTGTGCAATACCTTAATTATGCCACTCTGGAACTACTACGATTAATGTTATGTCGAAGTTTGGATGAAGTGGAGGAATGCGTGCTTACCGATGGCAGCGAGGAAGTCGTAGAGCTCTTCAACTAGTATGGGAATATTGTACTCATTCCTGGAGCTGGGTTTGTCCGAATCTCCATATCCTTTCATGTCAATGGCAACTACCCAGTAATACGAGGATAAATTCCTCAGCTGGAATCTCCATGAATACCAAAACTCCGGGTAGCCGTGAATGAGGAGCAGAAGACGATTGTTCCTATCTCCCTTCTCCACGTAGTGGAATTTCGAGTGCTGATTTTAATCAAACAAACAACAGATATACTATTTATCAGTATTGCCCATGTAATTAACATAATATGCCCCGTGTCACAATCAGATTCTCATTATAAGTTGAGAGAGTCCTCTTCGCAAAGTTCAAATCATCAACAACATCGAACAAGCAAGCTATATCAAAGTCTATATCAAAGTATTAGAAGAATTGTTCAGGAATTAAACCCGGGAACGAAAATCGTCTAAAAAATTATTTATGCGTAGGACTGGGAGTTATCAAATGTTAGGAGTAAGTAACAAAGGAATGACACCACGTCAATTTGCATAAAGGCTTTATGATATACTATGTAATTAGCAGGGGTCGGACATTTATAAAAAAAAATATTTTGTTATGTTTTGGCTACTCGTAGCAAAATTTCCTTTTGTATTTTTTCGTTTCATAGTGGTGGGAAAACAATATCAAAAAAATATCGTAAATATATTAAAATATTTTGAGTTTTAAAAAATGTAATATTTACGTAAATATTTACTTAAATATTTCAGGCTTAAGATACATATATATCAATATTTTAATTATTTTTCCCTTTTGTCATGATAAAATTAACAAATTTTTATTGCATGAAAGTCTCTTTGTTGGGAGTTAATATTATGAAGTTGAAGAGTTTTCACTCAATTTCATTCTGTAATCAAGGATTGGTATATACGAAGTGAAGGATTTTTTTAAGTTATGGTGGTAATATATGCACATAGTTAATTGAAACAGCAAAGTCAAGTAGTTTAGTCAGCAAAATTGTGCATTTTTGCGTAATTAATAACATACTTGACCCTCAAAAAATTGAAGATGCAAAAATAATCACTGCAACAGCACATGAACAGTCAAATACACAAAAAATGCATCTACACATCATGCCTGGATGCATTAAAAAAATTTTAAACCGGAAAGACAATATTTTTTGATTTTATAACAATTTTTTGGAAATCCTTTTTTTGCTGACTTATTAGCAGCTGATATTCCGTGGAAAAAATTATCGAACCCCCACAGAATTGTATAATAGTACCTAGTATAGACTAGAAGCAGGAAACGAGCCTTGCAGTTGGTTAATTGCCTATCAGAGGCGACCCGCAGAAGTGTTGGATGTTCTAATCACATCAACAATAGAGTTTATGCATTTGATTGGTTATTTTAGGCTGTTAGTTAAGGTGACTGACGGTTCTGTGGGAGGCCGCCACTGTCCCCCCCCCATCTAAACTGTGTAGTGCATAGTGTGTTGTGTAGTGTGTTGGACAAGACCTAAAGCAGATGGCCGAGGCTTTGCGAACCCCATATTACGAGACTTGTCAGCTCAAATAGCTAGTTTTATCAATGCTCTTATGATTGGTAATGCAAATTATTTAATTGCATTTAATTTTTACTTTTTATTGAAGTAAAAATTCATCGATTGAAAAAAATATTTCAACGATTTTTAGTAAATATTTTGGGCTTTTTTAGTAAATATATATGTAAATATTTCAGAAAAATAAATAAATAAATGTCCGACCCCTGGTAATTAGGCATAGTATTTAGGGATCTAGTTGTGCTAATTAAAGCTTTCAAGACTTTTGCTCCCTCGACAATTAATTTGGCTGCAGAAAATATTTAACGCAACTGCTATTTTATTCTGTTCATGTAGAATTCCAAGTGTAGAATAGATGTCGTAGCTGAAACCTCGAGGGTCGGTTATCCTAGTATAGCGGCCGAGGAACAGTTATACTAGTACAATGGCGCCGTTGTACAGATGGTTGAGTTATACTACGACATAGATACGGCAAAGGTCATGCAGGGATAGTGTACAAGTGTTCAAAAGGAAGAAGAATGTAATTATAAGGATGAATAAGGATGAAATGTTAATGAAGGCACGAGTAGTAAAAGTAATCTTCGCCAGTGACATTAAAGCTGATACCACATTGACAAACACATCATGTTTAATGAAAGTGTCAATGCCACGATTGTCTGCGAGAGTCATGATGTGACAGCATGATCTTCTTCATCTCGAACCGTGCACATGGTGATAGTGTAAAATGTGTCCTGCATGAAATGTGCAAGTTCTTAGTGCATATGTAGCATGCATCCTACTCGTTCACATTATGGCAGGTGGCCATGGGCAGTGTGAGATGAGCCACATCGGAACATCACTTTTATTTATGTAATGATCTGACTATTTATATTAGCCTTTTCACGCCAAAAAAGAATAAGAGTCGCTTATAGCATTCACTGTACACACACACATATATATATATATATGCTTGGTTAAGACAATACAATTAAATGGTAGTGCCGCACTCGTACTCGCACTCGTACCTCAAATGACATTCGTGAGACTATAAAGCATTTTCACATGAAAAGATATTTCTTTTGGTCTCCTCTTGTTATGTACATAGTACATATCCCGAGCTAACCAAAATGAAGCTGTCTCTACATTCCGCTGAGTTGACAGAGTTGACATAGATATACTAGGAGGATGGACATCTGGAATTTCATCTCACGCCTTTTGTTGGTAAATATACCAATTATTGTTGTTTTGTAACCGAAGAGGTCTGTGTTGATTGTCTCGTAGCTACTCTATGCACATCATAGTCTAAGTAAGGTTTTCGAGCTGATAAAGCGGGTGTGCAATTAAAACTCGGAAATAATTGAATCCACAAGAAGGAAAAGAAAGTAATCTGGAGCAGAAAGTTCTGCATAACGTAGGAAAGTTGGGGCCAGAGATGTTCTAAAAATAAGAGAGTCCAAGCAGGATGTGTAGGAGGAAGACGTCTGCTATTAGACAGAACGGCTACTGCATGGAGTAAGAACCTCCAAATAGCAAATCAATATTGGCTGAACAAGTAGTTAATGACGCCGGGTAGTTGTCTCCAAATCCCACATTCTCGTTCCACTTTTTATACGACGAACTTACTGTGTTCATCAAAGCGTAGAATAAGCTTTCTAGCCCTGCAGAGTCAGTTAATTATATGCTCATGCAATGTTTTGATAAATAAATCACAACTAATACCAAACCTAATGACCTGTTTGTATCCTTTCCCGTATCATGCTCGTATTGTATCTGAACAAGCCTTGCATCCTAATAACATTATTATTATTTTTTGCTCTTGGCTTGCTTGTTGTAGCAATGCAAGTAGAAGAGTACAGTTGCAGTAATCCTACTTATAATTTTGAAGTATAAATATTTCAAGAAGGTGCGATAGGATTTGCTGTGCGAAGCATATTTGAAATATCGTATCAACACAAATGGAAACAGGACCAAAAGTAGGTGATGCTACTGGCATTGCGAGCAGTACTAGAATTCATTTTCATGTGCCAGTCATATAAACTACGTTTCTATAAACCAGACAGCTACTAAGTTCCAAAAAATACAATTTTTGTAAAGTGATAGTTTTGTGTGCATAGTTTGTGCTTTTGTCCGAAGTTACAGGTATAGGTATAAAAGGTACATGTATAATTATATGATGCAACATATGACAATTACATTCACATCAGTCTTCCGAACTTTGTGTACCCATTGAAGTCTTACTTGGCATGTACATACATAAAATATCTGACTGGTCTCCAATCTGATGACTACGCAGAAATTCTTGCAGCAATCTGCAAAACACAAATTAAATTGAGAAGTCGGCAGAAAGTTTTTCTATGTTGAAACGCACTTTATTTTCTTTCTACATCCTCTTGGCATACGAGGATGGTTTAAATCAGCCTGTTTCAATATCTGAATAGGTAGGCTACTTCCATCCAGGCTGGGCACCACATAATATTTGACTATGTACTTGATGATAACGGTATAGGTAACGAAATACCATTTTATCAAATACCTACGTGATATTCCATTATTTCTTTGACCAAATAACATTGATTTTGAGGCCGGATGTTTTTACCTTTTATTGTCCTCCACGATATTTTATTATACTGCTATCCCTGTCTCACTTATACCGATAGAACATAGGGCAGTGGCAATTCTGGCGAAACTCTATACAGCAATAACTTATTACAATTTTTGAGAACAGTTTAGTAAAAAACTATTTCTTTGATTCCCAAAACGATAGATACTTTCTCAGTCTTCTAGTTTCCTTTCTCATTTTCTAGGCAAAGGGAGCAGACAATGTAGCAACCACAAAATGTAGTAGTAATATTTCTTTTTAAATGGGTACTGACAGGTTTCCCCCAAGTAAATGTGACAATCGAAAGTTAATTTTTCTTTGCATGCTGAAATTAAAGGTAAAATGTTACACGTGGAGTGTGCAGTATCTTCCTAAGGCACTTACAAATAATTTGGCGTACTGGTGTGTCCCGTAGTCTTCGTCGAAAAGACATTTCGGTGGAACAGAAATCCGTTTGTTCTGTCGGTAGCGTTGAGGGTGTAAAATCACATTGATGAAATGTAAAAACAAGTATTGAATACTGTATACAGCTACTAGTGTGTAGAATTTTAAAATCCCAAAGCATCCTGCCATAGTTAGACTATTTTTGAGAATTTTTGGAACAATAGCAATCTCAAAAACTTGAAAAATGGTAGAATGAACTACCTATTTGTATGTTTTGAAATTTGAACTTGCGTTTCTTTTTAACAGAACAAATTATATTCAATTAAAAATGAAGATGTGAACGTTGAAGTCAATATGTCTATTTAACGACGTCGTGACACATTCTGCCATTATAAACATTTACTCCTTATATATACTAATTATTCACTTCACTAATTCACTCCAATGTATCTGGCTCCGGTCTGATCTTTCTGAAAATTTATTAGCATTAAAAACCTTTAGATTTCGTAATGAAATTCCATTAGGTCATTTTGCCATGTATCCTGCCTGATGATATCCTGACAAACTGTGACTGACTCAATAGATTATCTTAATATCGAAAGTCAGTTCATATCATTACAAAATAATCACAACTGGAGCGAAATATATTAAGTTTGTGTGTGGAATAGTAAATATGTTGATAGGCAACCCAACAAGTTGCGTACCGTACATGGAGCAAATATTCAACTAAAATGTTGGCTCTTAGATGACATGGACACAAAATGGATATTCAAGTCATTTCTGTTCTGTCATAAATATAGCTGGACAAATGATATATTACTTACTACCAATGTCTGTAAATTACTGGAGGGATATTGAGAGTAAGATGGAAAGGGCTATAAGGTCACTGTCAGATAACTCATTTTTCCTTCACGTAACTCACCATATCTAAGTCTGCATTATCAAACGGAATGTTACATGCTCAGCCACATTACACTTCTTTTGGTACCTACTTAGGTTAGAATGTAGAATTAGGAACCGGATGGTGTTTAATATATATAATCTAGAGTAAAACTTTGTACTTCACTGCACTTTAAGAAACACTGAACTAGGTATCTATATTCACATTCATTGTAGTGCTTATTACGTATGTCTGCATGGCATTTGTTCACTAACGATTAGTATTAACAATGTTTACTACTTCACTAAATGCTTAGCCATAAAGGAAATTTCAAACGTAGCATTAAGTAAAACTTTCAATTTACTGGCGATGAGACTCGGGATATACTCTCATTATAATTATCATACAATAATATAGTAACTTTTATGCACCCACCGTACATACGCGTATGTCAAATGTATATACTACACTGATACCACGTTGTTGAAACATTGACAACGATCTTGCACTTTGTCCTGTCCCCACTAAAGTCATACTTCAATCAATCTGTTTATTCTGATTATCTGTTGACTGCCATTATCTCTTCTATATTATATTTGTCTATATTAGCCTATAAGTTATACTGGCAGCTTATAATAACTTTTTTATTATGAAAGACTGCATCCATATCTGCTGGGTAGTACTTGAATAGTATCTGTAATCTGCATCATTCGTTATTCGATTACATGTTATAGCAAATACGAATTGTTTTAGGGAAATGCTAAATAAATTGGTACAACAGGGAGTTAGGATGAGAACCGCATTTAACATATCTGTCATTCAGTTGAGTAATCAGAGCTAAAGTTTGTCTTTTTTAGTAATTGAACAATTTTACTAATTACATTTTTACATAATTAATGAATGAACATTAATGGCATACCTTTAGCACTAACTTGTATATTGTAGTAGTCTATCTTATACTCTTATTTACATAATAGGAAATTTAAAGTCATTTAGTACTTCATCCACGTATATTTTTAGTTTGCTAAGTTAATAACATCAATAATTTAATTAACTTTGTTGACTAATTGATATCACTAATGAATGACTGAGAAAAGGTAGATTGTCCGTGTAACTTTTATACTGGATATACGTTCTATTATAATTCAAGATGTAATTGTAAGATCCATATTTAGCAGGTCAAAATGTCAGCAACCAAAGAAAGTGCAGACCTGTACACCTATTAAGTCTTTACAGATATTTAGTGCATATAGCAAATCCTTTTGAATAAGGGAGATTGTAAAGCAGTAATTGGATAAATATGCGTCTCTCTCTAATATTTAATAGGAAAATGAGTTATGAATTCACTGCAGTGGAACAAAGCAGCAGAATTAAGAAATAATATTGTGATAAACTGTACGGGGTGTAGACGAACTTCCTCAAAAATCGAGAATTGTGGGTCATTTGCTGGGTATTATTCTGCAAAACTGATCACTTAATACACTTTCACACTGCCAGAATCCCATGCATTTACATTACAACTGATGCAATCAAAACCCACTACTTTACAGACAGCTGAAATTCAGAATGCATATGTTAACGGTAATAAGTAAATTCAGGCATTAAGCTTAATGCCTAGGCAATAAGCTTAATGCCTAAAAATGCCCGGCATTAAGCTTAATGCCTAGTCTTTAAGCTTAAAGCCTAGGCATTAAGCCTAATGCCTGAATTTTACTCGGCATTAAGCTTAATGCCTGGTCTTATTGCCTGATTTGGGTGGAAATCAATGTAAACAGCAAAAACTTAAGTCTAATATACACCGTCGATGTGTATTTATGTAAAATGCAAATGTACACGGTTAGGGTTAGTCATTTAAAACAATATGGGATTTTTACACGTATTTTAATTTCATAAATTTTACTAATGCTGTATGTTACCACCTCCTCCATTCGGATTTCTTTAATTCTCTTCTTTTCCTTTATCCATACTCAGGCCTGCCCAATGACTTATGAGGGGTGCCATCATCATGAGCCCATCACCACCCACGTAATCACCTCTACCATGTCACTAATATTATAATTTACCTCAGTAAGTTAGAGTTAATCGGATCGATTCATATTTCATTGCAATAAACTATAAACTTATAGATTTGCTTGTGTCCTAATTCTATCGTTATCTCGTGGAATCATTTCTTCACATTTAGATAAGAAATCCTGGCATCCCCAATGCAACTCTATATATTGGGAAATCCGAATGGAGGAGGTGGTAACATACAGCATTAGTAAAATTTATGAAATTAAAATACGTGTAAAAATCCCATATTGTTTTAAATGACTAACCCTAACCGTGTACATTTGCATTTTACATAAATACACATCGACGGTGTATATTAGACTTAAGTTTTTGCTGTTTACATTGATTTCCACCCAAATCAGGCAATAAGACCAGGCATTAAGCTTAATGCCGAGTAAAATTCAGGCATTAGGCTTAATGCCTAGGCTTTAAGCTTAAAGACTAGGCATTAAGCTTAATGCCGGGCATTTTTAGGCATTAAGCTTATTGCCTAGGCATTAAGCTTAATGCCTGAATTTACTTATTGCCGTTAACACATACATATTGACCTGCTACAAACATTGATATTACCTGTATATGTATGTATTTCATGTATCCATGTATATGTATATATATAATTACAATTAGTAATAAGTATTATTTGCCATTTCCCAAGTCTGCTCATCAAAATTACATGTGACATCTCCACCAAATGACATTTTAATGTGGGAGAGATAGAAGGTTGTAAAATTCTATTAAATGAGATAATAGCTACTAGCCGGTCACAGGACCCAGCCCTGTAATAAACAAAACTAGTGGATTTATTAGCTACTTACTATGCCAGCATTAAATATTTAGACAAAATGAATTTTATGCTCCGCCTATATCATATAGCTCGCGTTCATATAGTGATAAAACAAACAAATGATAGTGATACACGTAGATGTAGTAAAGGCGGAGCATGAAATTCATTTTGTCTAATTTTATTATGCTCGCACTATACCACTATACCATTTAGGCCAATTTTTAATAAGATTCATTATCAGTTTAAGTTGTTTTGACATTGTCTGAAATAATATTTTTTCGCAAAGTCGCAATTCAAAACGGCTCTCATACTCTGTCTCCAACGTATGCGATAAAACTAAAAGAACGACGACTAGTCTGTTATTCCACGACTTTATATAGGTAATATACTTTTACCCAAAATTCATTCAGGTGCTTGTTCTGTTAATAGATATTCAAATAGAATGTTCTACAAACTTCGCATGTTGAACATTCACACATTTTATTTGTTGCAAATCGGTACGAAGTTCTTTTGATAGGGACTTGATTTGCAACATTGAGTTGGGTATCAGAATGAGACAGATTAACAACACGATGGTACAAACCTATGGTATTTTTACCGCGCATGTCCGACCATGGCGTTTATACTGTAGTAGTGATTAGAATATTATTAGCAGCATTGCATCAGTAGTCATGTAGCCAAGTACCTATTATATGTATTTCATTCATCTTTGGCTTTGGAACAGTTTCGGGGAATTAATGTCTTTTCTAGTCACTTTTAGTGTACATATAGCTGTGATGGGTTGGATATTTAGTAGGGGATTCTCTCAGTTGGTTTATAATTATAAGGTACTTAGCTATAAAGGATTAATGTTATCGCTATTGGTATTGGTATTGGTATTGGTAATTTTATTCAAACGTCTCAATTACATAGAGTTATTATTTTTGAATACAGTAGAGTAATCAGTAGAGGTTCAGTTCATATTATTATCCCACTAACAACGGGCACTGAACAAGAAGCTAGCAAACAACGTAACGTGGAGACGTGGAGATTCGTCATCCATCCATTACTATTTGCGGACGATGAAGCAAATTTTCATAGGTAGCCCTCGATCCTGTGCAACGTGGAGTGGACTATGAACTCTTACTCACGGGCGGACTACTGACCGTTGATTTAAATGTACGTAGTAGTTCATAATATCATGTCTACATACTCAGTCACTGTCTTGTGCGGACTTTGGGTCTGGCTGGATAATGTACAATATGTACAGACAGGCTGGCCACTACCTACTGCCCTATTGCACTAGAAATAAACACAATAATGATAAATAAGTACTAGGGATATGGTGTCAGTCAGCACAATGTGTCTCTCATCGAGTCATAAATAACTATCAGCAAGTAAGTTAAGTTCAGTACAAATTGCTGTCTTGCAATTCTCTCGCTACTCAATACACACAAACTTACAGTACAGTTCATAATGATAATGCTATGACCGATCACTAATTGGACAATTTCAAAGGTCATAAACCGAGTGCACTATTCCGAGGGGGGTAGGGTTTTCAGGGTCAATAGAAAAAGGTTTTTTGTCAATAAAAAGAAGGTTTTTAGAAAATAGTCTAATGGTCCATACCATGAAGTAACTGGGTCAATAAAAAAAGTACGAAAGTCAATAGATCGAGTACAAAGGGCAATACTTAGAATGATTTTTATTTAGTCAATATTAAATCATAATTATAATGTCAAATGGGATCTTTGAATGATTTTTATAGTTAGAAAAAATTAAATTGACATGTAATTGATTTTTAGGCAATAAAGTTGCGTTATTTAAACTAATTCACGGTTTCACCAGAGCTTTGGTTATGCCTGGAGGTATCTCTTGAGCTATCTCTTTTGGACCTACTATGGCCTGCATACGTCAAGGCATAGGTCTAGGTCTTAATCAAACTTCTTATCAATGATAGATAAGAGGTTACCTATGCCAATAAATTTCTTTATTGTATTTCATTTGTGTTGAGGCTGTGTCTGAGCTGACTGTTAGTTTAAAAACATGTCGTCTCAACTTATTTACGACTCTAGTAATTCCGAAACAGATATAAATTCTGAATCTGAAAATGCCACCCAACCCAACCCCAACCCAACCCAACCCAAGCCTGAAAGTCCAACCCAAAGTAAACGGAATTAAATGGCGTATTTAAAAAAAGTATATAACATAAAAAAGCATAACCAAAGCTCTGGTGAAACCGTGAATTAGTTTAACTAACGCAATTTTATTGCCTAAAAATCAATTACATGTTGATTTAATTTTTTCTAGCTATAAAAATCATTCAAAGATCCCATTTGACATTATAATTATGATTTAATATTGACTAAATAAAAATCATTCTAAGTATTGCCCTTTGTACTCGATCTATTGACTTTCGTACTTTTTTTATTGACCCAGTTACTTCATGGTATGGACCATTAGACTATTTTCTAAAAACCTTCTTTTTATTGACAAAAAACCTTTTTCTATTGACCCAGAAACCTTTACCCTTCCGAGGGGATGAGTGGACTCCTTATCATCTGTCGTCAGTGTCATATCCCACGAAGTTATGACTACTGCTTATGGCACTTGTCAAGAATGATGCTCGTTAAGTATCCATTGCACGTTTTATTCTGCATTTATTACTTCATGTAGCAATGAAAACTGGATGGCTGACGGATGACGATGCCAGTCATTTGCTCACCAGTGCAAATAGCACTAAAAGTATAATAGGTGCCAATAAGTCTGTCGTCATTTCATTAACAGCCTAAAGAGTAATCAATAACTATTTAAGCCCTTTCAAACGATCTCCAAGAGGTTCTTTACTCCTGTATCTAATACGTATAGTACATCTAATGTAATGCCACAATCACCAAAATACATCTGTTATTATTTGCAATTCGCATTGCTATGCTGGCTGTATGTAGTTAAGTACACCTTTGGTAAAAGCGTGTATTCCAAACTTTGACAACAAAGTGGATCCGTGGATGGGTTTTACGAGATTGTTAATATTAAATCCAGTTTTTAGTAAATGCATAGGGCAATAAGTATAGTGTGTAATTGGCAATTGGCGAATATTTTGTTTGAGAATTCCATGAGGATGTCTTAAGAGCTCCTATAAGCAGTTAATGCGATTGTGCTTACAACTAGTTTTATTTTACATAATCTGGTGGACTCGATTCGAGATGCAAGAAATAACCATAGAGTCACAGGTAGAAGTACTTAGTTTACTTAATACCAAATTGTACCAGGGCATGAATGGGCAAATACAATTAACAATACAGCAAAAATCCAGGTTTTTGAGGTTTTCGCTACAAAAATCTTAGGGTTAACATATTTTCATGCCCTGAATATAAGTGGCCATCTAATGTTCTGCTACATTTCTTTAATTTCTAGCCGATCGCTAGTGGTCGAGCAGACCCCAACAAATTCAGTCAATCAATCATAGTCAACTTTCCCTTTTTTCGGTGCGCTGATTTCAAAATAAATGAATTTGTCTTCAGAAAGTGATAATAATATTTCCTTACGAAATGAATGACTAATATTTTAGCTTTGCATCTGAATCTGAATTAAATAATAGATATATTAAGGTTACACTTTGGCCCTGCATAGCAACCACAGGGGACTATCAAAATGCATGTTAAAAAATCTTTTACATCGACTATTATAACTTCCGGAGGATCAGTCTGATTTTTATGGGACCTACATTTTTGGAACCGTGGACTATCAAGGAACAAAAGTTAGCATTCGGAATTTTGATATAGTTGCTTTAAATGGACCAAAAACATCAACGTTTTATAAAAAACTAAAAATGACTCATTTTTTTGGGAATTTGATTTTTTTAAATGCATTTAAAACAACTATATCAAAATTCCGAATGGTAACTTTTGTTCCTTGATAGTCCACGGTTCCAAAAATGTAGGTCCCATAAAAATCAGACTGATCCTCCGGAAGTTATAACAGTCGATGTAAAGATATTATGATGAATTTTAAATGCATGGAGGTTGACCCGAATTGCTGATGATGGAATACCGAGGGCATAAGTCAATGCAATTCCAAAAAATTAGTTTCTAGGAAACGGGGAAGTGTATTATATTATAAAGATTTCTATACTGACTTGTATAGTAGCATTTCCACCTGTCGTCATTGGCAATGTTATTACTTTAGTACAAAAATCTTTTTGTTTGCATCTTGCTTCAATGCATTCATACTTGTAAGTTTAAGTTATAACCATGGTTGTTATAACTACTATCAAGGATGTCTATTGTCCATGTGACATAAACGGCCATCAAGTACAAGCATTGACGCCGTAGTCATAGTGATATAGTACTAACCAAAGTACTAACCAATAGATTTACAAATATTATACCATAAGACGGCCGTTTATGTCGCATGGAATTCATTTTGTTATTGACTTGATAGCATCTTGTTTATCAATATTGCACTGCCAAAACTTCCCCTTGAGGTAGTGGAATGGCCGGGTAGGTTAACTATGGGGTTTCGGATGTGACAATTGACGGGTTAAATTTTGGAAATTATATTTTTTTCGTTAGCAACCAACGTAAACAGCGTCCTTAAGGGAAGCGTATGAATCTGAAAGTGAGAAAACTCGATAATTTTGTATATAGTACAATAACCATGGATATAATTTTAAATGAAGCAGAATAGACAATTTATTGCACAAAAGTAGTTTGTAAAGCTCTTTCTTGTTCTATCTCTTCTTGCTACTCATCACTTATCACCTTTGAATTTAAATATCTCCGAACCGAATATTACTTATTGGGACTGTGTATACCAATGTGTTATAACCCCATAAGGAATTTTTAAGTTTTCTTCTCTCGACTGGGTTGAATCTTGAATTTAGGCAACGGTACCTCGTTGCCGTTGTTGATGGTAAACATTGTTGCCAATTCATCTTTTACCACCGGCAACAAAGGCAACACTCTCATTTGGTTATATAATAAACTTATCATATATAACAAACCTAACCTAAATGAAATAAACAAAATCGACAGTTATCTATAAAAATTATTAGGTTAGGTTCATTACATTCAAAACTGGTGGAATGTCATTATTCCCCAGATCCCCCCCTTATAATTTGTTTATTTCATTTAGGCTAGGTTTTTTATATCCGTAAAATATGGAACGGTAGGACTATATTAATTTATTATAGTGTTAAAAGTCATTGATGAGGGTGTTGCCGGTGGTAAGTGGTAAAAGATGAATTGGCACCAATGTTTACCGTCAACAACGCCCTACTGGCAACGAGGTACCACTGTCTATAATCAGTCCTCGACTGTGAACAAACTAATTTTTGATACTGTTGTGATGCTGTTTTCCACTCCGACACTTTGGAAACCCATTCCATCACATTGGAAACTCAATCCAACACAACTGTCATATTTTCAAGATTTATGAAAAATCAGTTTTACATAAATAAAGTAGGGAAGAGAGAGAAGTCATGCCTCATTCGCATGCCTCAGATTTACTGAGAGTTTGGCCCTACCTAATGGATTTTGGCTTAATCTATCGGGTCATCTAGACCTGTAGACACCGTCAAAACAAATACCAGGAGAATATCATAAAAATTTGATTTTATAATATATTCTAGCGCTTCAGCATATTGGACTGACTGACAAGGTGACAAGTACAGGCAGTTTATTCACTGAGCCCCAGTTACAGTTTTTTAGATCATGAAGAACATAATACAGATTACATCCGACTTCCTTTACAGCAACCGAATCAACTCAAAAACCAATAGACCTACAAAAAAGTTTAAATAGGCAAACAGATAGTCCACAATCTTCTGCATTCGGCTCCGAAAGAATATTTCAAACATATTGGTCCAATCTGGAGATATAAACGTTTTCGTGCGGAATTTGCAATTAATCGAAACTACAGAAAAAAGTTTAAAATATTCTTTCGGAGCCGAATGCTGTAGGTTATGGAGTATCTTTTTCCCTATTTAAACTTTCTTGTAGCTCTTTTGGTTTTTGAGTTGATTCTTTTGGCGCAAAAAAAGTTAAGAGGCAATATGATAGTCAGAATAATTTACCGGTTGCCAACATACGCTTCCCTTAAGGACCTCTATTAATTAAATCTAGTTTAATAGTGACATCATCAGTTTACGAGGGGATGGACAGGAATGAAAATATTGTAACGATGACGCAATATTGTTTGTCTTTAGGACATGAAGGTGTAAGTACAATCACGGTACAACTACATACTAATAGACACTAATAGAGTGTAGTAAGGGTGAGCACAGGTACCAGGAAGGTAAACAATAAATAGTATGAAATCCGTCACACTCGCAAGCAAACTGCGAAGCTCATTTACTATGCAGTGTTCGTAAAATGCACTCCTTTTCATAAAACTCTGCAAAAATTTTAAAATCGATAAATTCTACAATCAGCCATGGGAGTCACAAGACCCTAGACATATGAGAGATCAGTTAAATGGTGTATTGGACAATTATAGGTCAAAATTAATTAACGCTGATATTATGTGTATGCTAGAATATAATAATTGCAATAATTTATACTACCTCATAACAACCAATCATGTGAACTATTTGAATGGAAATATTTCTTGGACTGTAGCACGATTAATTAGTCAACTAAGGTCAGGAGTTGGATACGTGTTTATTAATAAGTCCTCTATTCAATTACTAGGAAGTAGAATTAACAATTATCAACATTGTGATATATGCAGCTTGAAAGAAGTTGAAAATGAGTACCATGTTATGCTCCAATGCCCACACTACGCTCAGCCTAGAAATAAATACCTTCTCCCTTTATGTCAAAATTTACTCTGTAAGGATCCGCAAACTATGTACGAATATATGCTAACTAATACTAGCCGTGACACTTGTAATAATATATATATATTCTGGAAAATAGCTATGCGTATCAGGCAATTTGTCCGTGAGTTCTAAAATCAATTGAACCGCTCAAAACCAAAAGTACACATTTCAGAATTCTTTTTAGTTGTCAACGGAAATGAGAATTTTGAATTATGAAATATCCGAATGAAGTTTGACATATATCCGACACGTGACTCAAGCTAAAATGTAAAATCGAAACTTTACAAATTAGGGCAAAGTCGTAATGGCCAATTTTTCCCCTCAAATCATGCATTGGGGACTCAAAGTTCAATACCTAATCAATATGATAGTTTACTTATTATATTGCAAATTAATTTAAGGCAAGACAATAAAAGTATATACAGGGTTGCGCAAAAATAACTGGGCCATAGGGATTATACATAGCAGTGTGCAAAAATACATTAGAATACAAACCAGAATTGCCATGGTTTCTGGTACCCGAATCTAAGTTGCATTGCTTACTGACAATACATAATCTCCTATGGCCCAGTTATTTTTGCGCAACCCTGTATATTTTTTCAATTAACCTTTTTTCTCAATCGTATTTTTCTAATTCCGTGTACACCGACAAAATATTTTTGACAAACCAGAACAAACCGATCCTCTAACTGTAGAACATAATGATTTTGTCCACCATTATAGTTAATGCAACCCCTTAAGTATAAGTTTTGCTTCTCATGACTGCTTAAATCGTTGAATCTCAAAAATAGAAAATTCTTTTCATCATTTGTGACCAGATTTCTGCATCCGTGTTGACAAAGAACATCGTTCACTTCCCTGGCAGGTACAACTACTTGCGATCTGTGCCTCGTGTGCGCTTGTCCTATAGATATTTTAAGCCCCATGTGATACATACATTTATATCTTTACCATATAATTTCTGTCCTCACTAAATACTTTTTTGCTACAAAGAAACATTAAAAATGGGAATGATGTTTGTACCAGTAGCTTTCATTGGTTTGCAAACTGGAGGAATATTTTCCATTGCAAAGCTGAGAAAGATGTAGATAGCAAAGATGTGGATGCGACTTTGCCCTAATTTGTAAAGTTTCCATTTTACATTTTAGCTTGAGTCACGTGTCGGATATATGTCAAACTTCATTCGGATATTTCATAATTCAAAATTCTCATTTCCGTTGACAACTAAAAAGAATTCTGAAATGTGTACTTTTGGTTTTGAGCGGTTCAATTTCTGTTTTTATGTAAGTATAAGATATTCATGGTAGGTTGAGCATACCTAAATAATTAATTTTACGAAACATTCTACTTTCGACACTAACTATGACTACAAATTAAATAAGTGTACCTGAAGTTTAATATAGTAATACATGATGTAATCAATAATGCTTTATATTGATGAATAAACTATACTATACAATCAGCCAGCTGGCACATGCAAAAATGAAGCTAACAGTTAAAAGTTTTTTTAAAGCTCAAGAAAAGTTTCTAAGAATTTTCCCACGGGAAAAAAGTCATATCGACGCCATTTTCGAACTCGTAGTTAGTCATTGTCCCAAGAACATATTGAGTTTCATTGAGTTATCTCAATCCATTCGAAAGTTATGACCATATACTCACTCACCCACAGACAAACAGACTGCAGGGGTGAAATGATAAAAAGTTATCGGTTACAAAACCGCTGCTTAAGGGTGATTGGTAGTGGGGTAACTTTAGCATACACTTAGAAATACTCACGAAAGTGTGTATTACTTAGAAATAGAGTATAGTCCATAATTTATTTACCAAAAGTCTTCAAAAATTCCAAAAAGTGACGGAAGGTGAATAGCTCGGACACGTGGCTCCGACATATTAAAAAAATGTAACACGTTTGGAATTAAAGTGTTAGCGGGAATATATGATTTCCCGCTAAAGCTATAGTTCAAAACTTATTAGAAATTTCAAATTTTTATTAGCCGGTAAAATGAAACCTCAACTCTAAACTTGTTACTTTATTTGTTACAGCTCTCAGACGCCTCGATTTCAAAAATACTTTTTAATTTCAGGCATCAGGGAGCAATCGACATATTTACTTCAATTTTGTAGTCATTGATCAAAGACGGAAAAGTTTTCATTGGAATTGGAAACCACCATATAGGCATCTATAAAGGTAGCCCATTCCTATAATATTTCCAAAAAAAATTCACTTTTTTCATTATTGGGAATAAAATCGCCATTTTATTCCCACAGCTATGAATAAGGGTTATGAAAGCAAAGTGTAATGATACATTGTTATTGTAGGAAAATACATAAATATTGAAAGGACAAAATAAGGATGTTATGTCCATTATTTGGGACTATGGTTATTATTGTAGGAAAATGTAAGCGTTATGACCTAGAAGACGGATATAAATATACATGGAGAATGAATGCATAAGAAAAGAGAGTATATAATAAAGACGAGCAGTAGACTCGGCAGTATGATTCGGAGTATTGGGACGTCTACACATTTTATTTTACAGCATATTCTGGCCAATTGTGGTCTAAACCTTACGCAAAGGAACCTCACCCTTAGACAGAGCACAATAAGGATTTTAATGATTATACGACGCCAACAAGCGCCACTACATGGGGGCTCAACTAAGTTTTTGCGTAACTACGACCGCAGTTCTACAATCTGTTAAGTTTTAATTTTTCGAATTTTTTTTCTTATTAATTTATTTCCTATATTTGCCACATCAGACTATACATTGATTTGACACTGAATCCAAATACTAATTCGGATTTCCTTAATTCCGGCTGCTATTGAGGACACGGTGGCAGGGCCCATTTTGTTTTAGTTTGCCTTTCGATGGCCCGGTTGAGCAGAGAGAGAGTGGGAGGAGAGAGTGTAGACCGGATGAATGGTTTAACGATGTTGGTTGATTCTGTTAAAAAAACAATTTTTAGTTATCTTTTAAGAACTTTAAGCTATTTATTGAAGTGACCTTAATCAACGTAAGTTACTTACTTTAGCCTCGTCTTCCAGGAGAGCATCATAACCCTTTAACACGAGTACCAGCGTATTGTGAAATTTCAGGTGTCTCAAAACTCTTATTTCATCATCGACTATCTTTACTTTTAAATATCCTTTGGTAGCCAATTTCTGAGTTAGGATTATTGAAAGGGGTGTCAAAGATACCCGGCATACGGGAGCGTTCGATGTGGAAGAGGGAAATCTACCCATTTTGTTTTGTCACACAGGGTAGGGACTCAATATAGTAGTGATCTAGTTCGTAAACTCAAACGGAATGTGAACATACGATTTTTAGACAATATTTTATAGTAAACCTTAAACAATCGCTTCATTTTAGAAATATTTATCTGTTAAGAGGACGTATCGAACACTTGAACAATTTCACTTTATTTTCGGCAGATATAGTATTATGAGCAGATACTTAGGGATCATTGTGAAAAATTTTATTCATTAGATAGATTTCGTCTTTTTCCCACGAACAAACATCAAAATATAAGTAGCACTGATATGAAATAGATAGCCCACTCCATTCATAAAGGGTAAAACTATTTCTGTAGAAAAAGGGAATAGATGTATATATAGTCACTCAGGCTAGCATTTTGGGCTGAAGGGAAAAGGCAGTTGTCAATCAAAACTAATCAAGTGAACCTTCCATTTCAAGTAGAGACACAATATAATTCATTCATTCATATAGCTGCGATAATCTCAATAGTAGGTGTTAGTAAAACCCATAAGTTATCGACACTCTATGTATACGTTAGCCGACATCTTGCGTATACGTTAGCAGACATCCTATATATACGTTAGCCGACATCTTGCGTATACGTTAGCAGACATCCTATATATACGTTAGCCGACATCCTGCGTATACGTTAGCAGACATCCTGCGTATACGTTAGCAGACATCCTGCGTATACGTTAGCAGACATCCTGCGTTAGCCGAATGGCGTCATATGAGTTGAGGCCGACATGTTACAATACAGGCTTCTGCATACACCGATTAGTACCCAACTGAATAGAGGCCCTCATCAGTTCATGGGCATTGCTTTTGCCAAGTCTGGTCGACTTTCGGCTTTGCGTTTAGGAGTTGTCATGGGCATGGACGGACGGACATACTAACGTACGGACAGACTGTGCGATGCTATAAACTAGTCAGGCGAGCTCAAAACGGGCACTACATTAGAAGGGTAAAAGTAGACTTGTATAAAATAGGGCGTTATGAAAAAAATGTGGGACTAGTCGCTGTAGTTAAAATTTAAAGATAAGAAAAAAACTGGGGTATATATATATAGTTGGACGGAAAAATACGGGACTCCTAAATACGAAATGAGAGAAGTATAGAAAAATAAGATGTACTCACTCTTTACAAGCTAGTTACATTACTATGCGGAACTACTGCAGCTATGAGTTGGTTGGTCCGTCGGGTACAATTGATGATGAGGAAGGTACTTACTGCTGCTGTACAATCAGTAAAACCAGAATCCGCTGAAAGCATGTGGAGATAGTAAAACCAGAATCCGCTGAAAGCATGTGGAGAGAGAAACAATGAACTGATTGTTGTGGTGGACGCACCGATAGTACACTGCTGAAAGCATGCAGTCTAGTTAGCCAACACTACAGCTTGGTAATATAAGTACCCGAGAGGTAGTAAACCTAGAATCCGCTGAAAGCATGCGGAAAGATAACCGTTATGGCACTGCTGAAAGCATGCAGTCAAGTTAGCAAACACTACAGGTTGGTAATGTAAGTACCCGAGACCTAAATCGAACAAAAATTAATGTAACCAACCCACAGCTTGGAGCATGTAGTACCCAAGCATACGATTCCGAATCAGGAAGATATAAACACAACATAATTTTCATGGTCCGCAAATAAGTGTCAGGCATTATAGATAAATAACTAATTGAGAAGCGAAGAAAATAACCTTTTTATTGTTGATATTGTGCAGTCTTATTTATAATTAGATCAACTTTCCTATAGCAGGGGAAAGACAGACGGCTTGGTGGGTATAAAAGCTGGCAAGTTGACAAAAATAAATTTCAGTCAAATACTAGCGATAAAATGAATAGTTGTTCTTATGAAACCTCCTGCGCTGTTTATCAGCTTTTCCAGAAATCACCGGTTTATTTTCAATTTCAACCGAAGTCTCGTTTGGCATTCGGCCGAAAATCTAAAACTATAAAAACCGTAAAAGCTGATCACTATATTTACACAGACAGTCCGGTGGTTTCAAGGGCCCATGTCATAATCAGCCACACCAAAGGAGGAATATGGATTATTCAGGACCTGAACGCATCCAATGGAACATATCTCAACCACAATCGATTACGACCTAACCAAAGACTCCCGTTAGAACATGGAGACCTCATTGGTTTAGGGGTGGACAAATCTGGCTGTTTAGACGAAGAAAACAAAGGCGACCCTAGGGACCCGAGGTGCGTGTATTATAAGTTCTTAGAAAACGTCGACAAAAAGTCATGCACCACTCGAGAACAGCCATGGGACAAGGCCATCCGGGAGGAACTATTTTCTACTTATGAAGCTGGACACAAAATTGACTGGAGTCGAATTCAAAGACAGGAGCAGCAAGCTTTCGAACACGCTGACGACCATTTTTCAGGAGAAAGAAACGGGTTCTTCAGCAGACCGGGAGATCTACAGGAACGAGGACGGAGAAGTTCATCAGTCCGTAGGCATCTCAGTCTCTCACCAGAGTTACTACGCTGTAGAGAATCATCACTTCCACCGTCTAAAAGTTCAACACCGATCTCAAGATTTTCGAGCGGCGCTTTATTATCCGAGGGCAAACCGATGAACCCGGAAACGGCACCTTTACAGCACCAAATACCCCTACCCGGAATCGACCCGGAGGATATAATTTTTAAGACAAGAAACGGGCTCAAGAGGAAAACGATGAGCTTTGACACAGAACCTGACATAAAGCAGCTTTGTTTCGGGAACGAGAAAACAAATTGACGGACTATTCTCATTTATATATTGTCTCATTTAGTGTGAGTTGTTTGTGCAGTTAAGAGTAGTTTTTCCTGTACTCCATATTGGTCAAATAGAATTGTGACTTCTAAATAATTGTGTTAATTTTAATTCACTGGAATATAAGTATTATATCTTATTTTCTTTCTGACGAAAGAAATCAGGGCGCCGGCCAGTGTAATGATACATTGTTATTGTAGGAAAATACATAAATATTGAAAGGACAAAATAAGGATGTTATGTCCATTATTTGGGACTATGGTTATTATTGTAGGAAAATGTAAGCGTTATGACCTAGAAGACGGATATAAATATACATGGAGAATGAATGCATAAGAAAAGAGAGTATATAATAAAGACGAGCAGTAGACTCGGCAGTATGATTCGGAGTATTGGGACGTCTACACATTTTATTTTACAGCATATTCTGGCCAATTGTGGTCTAAACCTTACGCAAAGGAACCTCACCCTTAGACAGAGCACAATAAGGATTTTAATGATTATACGACGCCAACAAGCGCCACTACAAAAGTAAAAGAAATTAGCAAATTGTATTTTTGGATTGTAACTAAGTTATTAATCTGAATAAGATACGATACGATCCAAATCTTAGTCATATAATGCATCAGAATATAAAATATTGTCCTAGCCAAAAGAAATTCTACGACGATTTGACTGTAGTAGTGCAAAAAAAGGAAGCGTACATTTAAAAAGTACAAGCAGCAAAACCGAACTCAAGTATATTTTGTACATCATTCATATACTCTACATTACAATCAATTACAGTATCCAAAATTGTATATCTTGATCACATTTTAATTTCTTAAATTAAACCCTTAGAAAATAGTAATAATATATAATTCAAACATGTGTTTCAAACAGTTCATTCCATTCCTCGCACATTTCGTCCATACTATCTCTTGTATCGTCCCCTTGATCGAATGCTTCACTATCACATAGCGGCTCGCTTAACTTGGGTACCCGAGATCTCAAAAAGTGGTTCAGTTTTGGCCGTCGCTGCTTTAACTGATTATTAACGTACTTGATTCTTATAAAAACTCTAGTTCTGACGTACAGTTTAATTACTTTTTCAGGGACATCAGGGTATAACTTTTTAAGCTCAGCATATAAAAGCTTCATTACATTGTTTCCTCTAAATAAACCATAGATATCTCCATTATCGCGGAATAGATACAGAAATATCTTTTCAAATTCCAGGAATGAATTCAGAAAATCGTAGGATGGTGTAGTAAGATTTCCACGGGAAATATTTTGAGTGAAACTAGTTGGAATCCTACTTGCATTAGATAAAGTAAGACCAGGGATAAGATTCTGGAATTTAGAAGAAAGAAATCCAGCTATGTATTCTTTTCCGTAGTATTCGCACTGCTGTTATCGAGTCATCGATTCGATTGTTTCTTTCCAGTTATCTCCAGTTATAATTTCATTTAGGTCTGAAATTTCTAAGTCGTCAAATAAGTCATTTTCAACTTCACTCACGGGGATGTTCGTTTTATCAGATAACGGCGAGAGTAATTTGTACGAAACAAACGGATCTGTTAAATTTTCTATTTTAATCGATGCAGATTTCACATTGTTGAAAGACCATCCCAACAAAAGGCTTCTAATTCTGTATTTTACGTCTACTGCATTCGGAGTATCATTGGTAAAGCCCATTTAACGGATAACGCTAAATGCGTTTTCGAACACATCTTGATTCAATCTATGTGGCAAAATGTAATTTTTCATATTTGGCAACCATTTCAGTATACAAACCTTTCAATAACGTTATAGACATCATATACCCCTTTTGAAAAGGATATAAAAACGATTTTCCAATTACTTTCATTGTTGCCATTTCTGAATACATTTTGTCTAAAATCTTATTTTGTGCTTCAATATGGAGGAAATATGCGGATTTCCGGGGGTTCTTTTCTTCGTAATCTCTGGCGTTTAAAATATCGAAAGAGTCATTGACTAGACCCAGATAGACTAGACCTTTTATTGTGATTCCAGACGCATAGCATTCAGTAATTATATCGAAAACATTTTCGACCGTAATTTGCTCATATCCGTAAAATACTGCTTGTTTCCAGGTATTGAAAACCCCTCGAATGACTACTAAAGACAATTTTTTTTGATGTCCGTATATTTTGTCTCGGTTAAAATCATAACAAGCACTAGAATCGATTGCCATTTCGTCGAATGAAAAAATTGCTTGTTTATCTCGTTCCTTATAGGTAGAAAATTCGTGTTTCATTAGAGTTAATACATTATGTTTTGATTGATTGATTGATTGTTTTATTGATATTCTCGACGGGCAAGTGGCCCATAGAACATGACATGGTTACAATTACATTCACAGACATATCATAGTATATTAGTTAAACCCACATGTTGACTAACTGACAATTTCCTAAGAGAGTTTTCTGATACATACTCATCTCCCCATACTACCCGCGTAACGAAGGATTATCGTCCCTCTCCTTATAGGTACACGGCTCATCAGGACTTACCCACCTTTAGAGTAAGAGAATTACAATCTAACACAGAGTTGACACCTTATAATATACACTGACATACCCGTATAATGCAATTATCATACAGTGGTATAATAAACATAGTAAAAAACGATTTATCTGCACTTAAGACTGCATAGTACATTATATAAAGAAACTAGTTTCACATGACAATAGACAAACTTTATGCAATAATAACACAATGTTCTACTTAATTTTTCTTTCGTACCCCCATCAGCACGTCAGCTACTAATTTTGTCCATACAGAGTGACCTCAAAAACTCTCCGGACCAAATGTTCACATACACATTTTCCCATATAAATATGTAATACTACTTAACATTATGTATATTATACATTATGTAAGACTAGTTGAATCCTAGCACATAAAGTGTGCTAGAAAATGTTGAAATCAGTAAATTTCTAGCGACTGCGCATTGGCCCGAATTTCATAGACCGTTGATTGGATGGACTCAGTACTGATAGTCTAAGTCTAAAATATTACACTTACTCATTAATTACAAAATATTACGGACATATATACAAACATTTATTCAAGAATAATGAAAGAATCCCATGCGCATGCCCCACTTTATGTTTATGGAAAGTAAAGATTCCAGGTTTCAAAAATATTTCTTAAAATGCTTTTGTAGAGTTGATACTCCAGGCAGAGGAATTTTCATGGCGTCTCTCACGAAATTGTATGCCCTGTTTGACTTTGTTCTTAACGATGCTATGTCGATTTCTGACCACATTGCTTTTTTCTGCTTAAACTTGTGTAGGAGTAAAGACTTCCGATAAAAGTTTGGTAGCAGATTCGTTTGCAAGCTTTATTTCAGATTTACTTTGCTTGACGTTATTCTGCAATTGGTCTTGTAGAGACTTTATTTTTTCTCAATAAACAAGTTTTTGCAGTAAAGGTTGCTTTCATTTTACGTTCCTTAATTAGTTTATGAGATTTCGCTGTTCTGCACGATTTTATAATGGTTTTTAACGTGCTATTCTTTCTTTTTAAGTTTTGCAAAACCGAAGAATGTTGTTCACGTTCACAGTTATCCTCAAAGACATCTACGTGCATTGTTTCAGGTTGTGAACTTCCGATCAACTCTGGAAATGGGGAACGATCGTTTTCAGAGTCAAATATAGTAGGATTTTATAATATATTAATTCTCGTGTTACAATAAAGGTTCTACAAGGTTCTATAGATAGGCTTTTGAAAAGTTGGATATAATTGTAGCATTTTTAATTACTCAATTCTTAATACAGTTCCATCTGAAAGCTGGACGGTATAATAAAATTCTTGCTTCTGACCTTTACTAGAAATTGGCAGTTTTATGAAATGGTTTGGTTCAGGAAGGATGCCTAAGATTCAGTTTTTTAGAGTTAATAGTAATTGTTCATTTTAAATAGTTAGGCGGCAGTAGTATCAGTAATTTGTAAACTCAGCCAATGTAATATTGGGTAATTTACTACTAACCTGCCACAAACAGCTTAGGTAATGCTCCTTTTTGACAATTTTGCCATTTGTTGCTTGTGCATCTTGAAAATCTTCTCCTTTGAAATGTCGATTGCAAATTCTAGTGTCTGGGGTAGAATCATTTTCATTTATGCAACAGATATCTAGCCATTTATGTCGCTCAATTGTTTCTGCAGGCAGTCGATGCAATGAATAATCTTTTTTTCCTTTTTTATAAGTAGAATTGGGACATCCCTTCACTGCACAAATTGCCATATCATTTCATAGACTTCGGTCAGTTTTATGTAATTAATTACAAGTTACAATCCAAAAATACAATTTGCTAATCTCTTTTACTTTGCTTCCATAACCGTTATTCATAGCTGTGGGAATAAAATGGCGATTTTATTCCCAATCATGAAAAAGTGAATTTTTTTTGGAAATATTATGGGAATGGGCTACCTTTATAGATGTTGCTATAGACTACCTTCTTGGGAAACCACTACCTGAATTTATTTCATAACTAAAAGTTATGACGACTATTGACTACTGACGATGTAGTAACAGAACGCTTGAATTCCTTAAAAATCTCATAATTTTCAAGCGTAAAGTTAGTAAAATTTATTCTGATCAATATGGAGTGATGTGTGGAGTAGAATACGGAGTAAATATAGCGTAAATATGGAGTACATATGGAGGGTTGCGAATTAAAGTTTATGGTACACACAGGAATTTTGTATGGCAACAATATTTAGTAAACCGTCGTAATTTGTATGGTGTGTTATACAAAACCGTGTGAATTTATCTAGTATTTAAGAGAAAAATATGTGGTACTAATAAGAGTACCAGAGTAAATAGTTGCAGTTAATAGATCACAAATTGCTGTCTTTTGCTCAGAATTCAAACCAGAATTTAAACTGCCATAGTACCTTACCTTCTGCATACCCCAATACATTGTTTAACCTTAACTTACAGTGTACAAAATACCATTTACCACTTACCACTGGTAAGTGGTTAACGTTAAATACCACTACCTAAAAAGTAGTGGTAAGTGGTATAAATGGTAATAATGGTAAAAAATAGTTTCATTTAAATTTCGTGTTTGAATTTTGAATAAAATTCGGTGCCAAAGTATGAAATAGCTTTGCAGATGATCATTGTTGTCACAAATTGATAAGTGTTCATTGTTCATCAATCAGAGTAGGATTCAACCAATGGGGGCGCTAACAACCTTTGCCGATTGAAAAATTAATTGCAATTAAATTAGCATCAATTTTAAATGAGCGATACCAAATACAATCTTTTTTTCTTCATTATTTTATCATTTTTGGTGTACAATCAAATAAATATGATTAATTTAATTGATTAAGGGGCTAATTGGAAATATTTCATAGAACATAAAGTTTTAAAATTTATATTTTAGGAATTCTAGTGTATCTGTACCCACTGTCTAATCATTCGCTAAAATTTACCATTTTTAGCTCGCCTGATAAGGCAGCTTATAGAATCGCACAGTACGTCCGTCCGTCCGTGTGTCCGTGCGTCCGTCCGTTTACACGATAACTTTTGAAGACATTGATGGATTTCAACTAAACTTGGCAAAAACATTGCCTATGGACCTGTGACAAAGCCTATTGAAAATGAACCACATTAGTCCATAGGTTGCTGAGATGCCGCGCGCTTACTTTGTCTTCATTTTGAAAGTAAAATGAAAATGTGGCTTTAAATGGACATTAAAAGTTCAATTGTGCTTCCTATGGATTGTTAGCGTGATAGTACAAAATATTAAATACCGCTTCGACCAAATTTAAGATTTAATAGTAAAGTAAATAAAACCGTAAAATACCTATTATAGGACGGAAATAAATCTATTTCGCATTAATATGCAAATTGATAGCCAAATTTACATTTTTCGAATTGCTTTTCATTATGATAGTCAATATTAACCGTTTTTTTTTGATTTTGATACTCAATATTAATCAACTTTGATTTTTAGCTCGCCTGAATAAGGCAGCTTATAGAATTGCACAGTCCGTCCGTACGTCCCTCCGTATGTCCGTCCGTCCGTACCCACGATAACTTTGGAACGCAAAGACGGAAGTTGACCAAACTTGGCAAAAACAATGCCTATGGACTGGTGACGATCCTTATTGATTTTGGGGTAAATCGGTCCATAGGATGCTGAGCTACCGCGGGCTCACTTTGTCTTCATTTTCATAGTCAAAGCGAAAAATGGGCCTTAAAAAGTTCAATTGCGTTTCCTATAAATTGTTAGCGGGATAGTATAAAATATATCATACCGCTTCTATCGACATTGAAATTTTATAGTAAAGCCAATAAAACCAGTAAAAACTGGTTATGGGTTAAAAATCAATCTTTTTTCATTGTATTTGTGTTTCATAGTTATTATTAATGTACTTCATAATTTGTATTAATTAACTTTGATTTTCTGTTAATTTAAATACTCAGTATTAACTAATTTTGGTTTTCTGTGGATTTTGATAATCAATATTAACTAATTTTAATTTCCTGTAGATTTTGATAATAAATATTAATTAATTTTGATTTTCTGTTGATTTTGATAATCAATATTAATTAATTTTAATTTTCTGTTGATTTTGATAATCAATATTAATTAATTTTGACTTTCTGTGGATTTTGATAATCAGTATTAATAAATTTTGATTTTCTGTTGATTTTGATAATCAATATTAATTAATTTTAATTTTCTGTAGATTTTGATGATAAATATTAATTAACTTTGATTTTCTGGGGATTTTGATTATCAATATTAATTAATTTTGATTTTCTGTTGATTTTGATAATCAATATTAATTAATTTTAATTTTCTGTGGATTTTGATAATCAATATTAGTTAATTTTGACTTTCTGTGGATTTTGATAATCAATATTAGTTAATTTTGATTTTCTATGGATTTTGATAATCAGTATTAATAAATTTTGATTTTCTGTGGATTTTGATAATCAATAACAATCAATTTTGATTTTCTGTTGATTTTAATACTCAATGTGAATCAATTTAAAATGAGTGAGTATCAAAATAAACATAAATTCAAAATTGATTCACACTGAGTATTACAATCAACATCAATCTGTTTTGATTTGTTGTTGGTTTTTATTTTTGATTATTAATAATACTAACCTAATTTGAATTAAGGTTCACTTTAATAATCAAAATCATATTTATTTCCATAATTGATAATATACCAAAAATGTGCAAACGGCCCCCTTTACTCAGGCGAGCTTCTGTTACGGCTTGCTGTAGGTTTTAACACTAAATGCATTTTTACCATTAAGGGCATTTTTAGCTCGCCTGAGTAAGCGAGCTTATAGAACCGCACAGTCCGTCCGTTCGCCAACACTGTAACTTTTGAACGCAACGACGGAAGTTAACCAAACTTAGCAAAAACAATGTCTACGGACCAGTGACGAACCCTATTCATTTTGACTCAAATCGGTCTATAGGTTGCTGAGATGCCGCGCGCTCACTTTGTCTTCATTTTGATAGTCAAAATGAAAAATTGGCATTTAATCGACATTAAAAGTTTAATTGTGTTTCCTAAGAAATGTTAGATAATAGTATATAATATTTAACTCCGCTTCGACCAAATTTAAGATTTTATAATAAAGTAAATATAACAGGAAAATAACTATTGTAGGACGGAAATAAATCTATTTCGCATTTTTATGAAATTGATAGTCAAATTTATTTTTCGAGTTACTTTTCATTATGATAGTTAATATCAACCAATTTTGATTTTCTTTTGATTTTTATATTCAATATTAATCAATTTTTATTTTCTTTTGATTTTTATACTCATTGTTAATCACTTTTGATTTTCTGATGATTTTGATACTTAATATTATTCAATTTGGGATTTCTGTTTATTTTGATACTCAATGTTAATCAATTTGGGATTTTTGTTTATTTTGGTACTCAATATTGATCTATTTTTGATTTTCTGCTGATTTTGATATTCAATATTGATCTATTAGCTCGCCTGAATAAGGCAGCTTATAGAACCGCACAGTCTGTCCGTGCGTCCGTCCGTCAGGACCCACGATAACTTTCGAACGCATTGACCGAAGTTGACCAAATTACACATAAACAATGCCTATGGACTGGTGACGGACCCTATTGATTTTGGTTCAAATCGGTCCACAAGTTGCTGAGATACCGCGCGCTCACTTTGTCTTTATTTGATAGTCAAAGCAGAAAATGGGCCATATAAATTTCAATTGTGTTTCCTATAGATTGTTAGCGTGATAGTATAAAATAAATCATGCCGATTCTATAAAACTGAAATTAGATAGTAAAATAACAAAAACGGAAAATTACCCTCAAAAGTAAAATAACGAATCTGTTTCAAGTTGTCTTGATTTTAACAGTCAATATTAATATATTTTCATTATGTATTGACTTCTCCGCTTCTACCAAATTTAAGATTTTATAATAACGTAAATAAAACTGCAAAGTAATTATTATAGGACGAAAATAAATCAATTTCGCATTTATATTCAAATTGATAGTCAAATTTCCATTTTTCGATTTCCTTTCAATTTTGATTTTAATACTCATAATCAATCAAAGTTGAATATCTGTTGATTTTCATAGTCAACATTAATGTGCTTTGATTTTCTGTTGATTTTCATAGTCAACATTAATGTGCTTTGATTTTCTGTTGATATTCATAGTCAACATTAATGTGCTTTGGTTTTCTGTTGATTTTCTTAATCAACATTAATCAATTTTGATTTTCTGTTGATTTTCATAGTCAGCATTAATCAATTTTGATTTTCTGTTGATTTTTATAGTCAATATTAATGTAATTTGATTTTCTGTTGATTTTTATCGTCAACATTAATGTACTTTGATTTTCTGTTGAATTTTATGGTCAAAATTAATGTACTTTGATTTTCTGTTGATTTTTATGGTCAACATTAATGTACTTTGATTTTCTGTTGAATTTTATAGTCAACATTAAAGTACTTTGATTTTCTGTTAATTTCTATAGTCAACATTAATGTACTTTGACTTTCTATTGATTTTTATAGTCAACATTAATGTACTTTGATTTTCGGTTGATTTTCATTGTCAACATTAATCAATTTTGATTTTCGTGGTCAACAATCATCAATTTTGACTTTATGTTGATATTTCAAATGATATAGCTTCGTTTCCTTATAATATCAATGTCTGAATTTTTAATATGTCGTAGATACATATATAAAGACTCAATTCTGAAAGTTTGATCAAAATCCGTACGCTTGGTTTTGTGTAACGTGCGAATACTTTTCGCTACCAAAATGTGTACACGGGAAACTTTACTCAGGCGAGCTTCTGTTACGGCTTGCTGTAGGTTTTACCACTGTGATGGTAAAAAAGGCTAAAAAGTGGTAAATTTTGTATATTGTTAACTTAGCCTTTTTACTTACTCTGGTACTCTTATTGGTACCATACATTATTCCCTTAACTACCAGATAATTTCACACGGTTTTCTATAACACACCATACAAATTACGACTGTTTACTAAAAATTTTTGCCATTTAAAATTCTTGTGTGTGCCATAAGAATTCCATTTTTTCCCATATGTAAGTGTGGAGTAGAATTTATAGTAAGTGTGGAGTAGAATATATAGTAAGTATGGAGTAGAATATGGAGTAGAATATATAGTAAGTGTGGAGTAGAATATATAGTAAGTGTGGAGTAGAATATATAGTAAGTGTGGAGTAGAATATATAGTAAGTGTGGAGTAGAATATATAGTAAGTGTGGAGTAGAATATATAGTAAGTGTGGAGTAGAATATATAGTAAGTGTGGAGTAGAATATATAGTAAGTGTGGAGTAGAATATATAGTAAGTGTGGAGTAGAATATATAGTAAGTGTGGAGTAGAATATATAGTAAGTGTGGAGTAGAATATATAATAAGTGTGGAGTAGAATATATAGTAAGTGTGGAGTAGAATATATAGTAAGTGTGGAGTAGAATATATAGTAAGTGTGGAGTAGAATATATAGTAAGTGTGGAGTAGAATATATAGTAAGTGTGGAGTAGAATATGGAGTAGAATATATAGTAAGTGTGGAGTTGAATATGGAGTAAATGTGAAGTAAGTGTGGAGTAGAATATGGATTAAGTGTGGAGTAGAATATGGAGTAAGTGTGGAGTAGAATATGAGGTAAGTGTGGAGTAGAATATGGAGCAAGTGGGGAGTAGAATATGGAGTAAGTGTGGAGTAGAATATATAGTAAGTGTGGAGTAGAATATATAGTAAGTGTTGAGTAGAATATGGAGTAAGTGTGGAGTAGAATATGGAGTAAGTGTGAAGTAGAATATGGAATAAGTGTGTAGTAGAATATGGAGTAAATGTGGAGTAGAATATGGAGGAAGTGTGGAGTAGAATATGGAGTAAGTGTGGAGTAAGTGTGTAGTAGAATATGAAGTAAGTGTGTAGTAGAATATGAAGTAAGTGTGGAGTAGATTATGGAGTAAGTGTGGAGTAGAATATGGAGTAAGTGTGGAGTAGAATATGGAGTAAGTGTGAAGTAGAATATGGAGTAAGTGTAGAGTAGAATATGGAGTAAGTGTGGAGTAGAATATATAGTAAGTGTGGAGTAGAATATGGAGTAAGTGTGGAGTAGAATATGGAGTAAGTGTGGAGTAGAATATGGAGTAAGTGTGTGGAGTAGAATATGGAGTAAGTGTAAAAAAATCAAAATTTTATCAATCAGAATCGTACCCTATTGGCATTTTAATATTTAAATATCTTTTTACATTACTATATTTAATTTAATAAATTTGTACTTTATATGATTGGCTTTTTGCAAATTAAAACACCATGTAGTTTGACATGATTTGGTTAATGTCCAACGAAATTAAATTTATTAGTTATATGCAATAGAGTACAGTATAGTTATAAAAATTGAAACTGATATCCACACCGCGCCGTCTAGTTAAATATAAATCATGTGGTGGGGAGTCGGCTGTAGTGTTGGGTTCCCTGTGGTCCGCTGTCGTGTTGGTAGGTGTTTGGTTCCGTGTAGTCGGCTGTCGTGTTGGTGGGTGTCGGGTAGCATGTAGTCGGCTGTCGTGTTGGTGGGTGTTGGGTTCCGTGTGGACGTTTAGAGTTGAGTGGTTGGCACTCTTTTAGTCTGGAGTCGTGTCTTGTGTTAGCAGGTGACTGTCCCCATGTATGGTCTGGAGTCGGGCCATTTTTGGTGGGTGTCGGGCCCCATGTGGTCTGGAGTTGGATCTTGTTTGGTGGGTGTTGGGCCCCATGTGGTCGGCTGTCGTGTTTGTGGGAGTCGGGTTGGACAGAAGGAATGGAGGATTCGATATAGAGTACAAAGTACAACTGAGACCTGTGAGTGCAATAATAACTACCTGTCCATAGGCGTCGGAACGTAATTAGTAATTTATCAAGGGGGGACAAAATGGCTTCTTCAGAAAGGGGGGCCACCAAATTAATAAAATATTGGTAAAACGAAGATATATTCGCGCGAACCGCGGAAATGTTTTTGGATTTTTTGCCTTTTTTGACTAAAAAATCACCTTTTCTGGTGCTTATGTAATTTTAGTTTGGATTTTGGGGCAATTTTAGGGGGACATGTCCCTCGTGGCCATATTCTAGGGGGGACATTGTCCCCCCTGTCCCCCCGGTTCCGACGCCTATGTACCTGTCTTTATAGTGCAGTAACAATCTAAATGGTCATTCGACTATTTCATATCACTCTCTACTAGTCTCTCTCTACTCTAATTTTCCGTTTCATTTAAAATGGGAGCTGAAATATAAATTTATTTAGTACTTAGATTTCAAGTTCTAATCAGATATTTGAAATTCTTGCAATGATTTCAAATAATCTAAGGAACAATTTGAAAAATCAAAAAAATTTATTAGTTCATGGTACGTCATCCACTCATTAAAATAAGAATTTTTATTGAAAGATTGTTGCATGCAATTTCTTATCGTTTATCACGCCTCAAATGCTTGGTGAAGAAGGGCTTTTGCAGGAGGAGACTTTCTGGCTAGCAGTTATTTAATAATTGGTTCGTACATACTAATAACATAATGCCTGCAATATTATGTAGCTGATACTAGGTATTGCATTACTACCCTGGTTGGGAGTCACAATATCAGGTGTGTGGCATCGTGAATCATGTCAGAGACGAACTTTTGCACTACTGCTTATACTTTACATTATATACCAAGGGTAACTGACAATGCCAGCGGATATCAAAAATTGTGAACGCGATTTCAGCATTGAGCAATGAAAATTGATTGATACATAGAGTGTTGAATATCTTGCTGGACGAGATAGCTGGGTATGACTGTACGACATGATGATGAAATATCTGTTATGTATCTGTATGTATGTGTCGTAGACTGGGAGGGAAAGGTGACTGGGAGGGATATAATGTCCCTCTCCGTCTAGACTGGGTGGGATAGCTCTGTACCGCTAGCGGTACCGAACCATGAGGTTTCCGACTGGGAGGGATAGGTTGTAAAGGATTGATATGAATGATTTTACGTGTATAAGTGCCACAACTATCGCAGATTTTAGATTACTCTTACATGTTTTATTCAATGTAATCATTATTTTCTATAATATTCATAAATGTTAAGTATATTGCTGTGGGTGCGTTTTAAGTCGTATGGCGTACACCTTAATTCTGTATGGCGGAATTATTGACATTTAGTCTTACCTGGTATGGTGTTCAAAAGAGCCTAATGGTTGAATGTATATGGAAGTATGTATATGTATGGGAGACATACATAAATAATTTGTAATTAGACGCAAGTAGAAACTGTAATAGCCAGGAGGAATGCATAGTTATGCAGAGAAGTGAAGGGAAGTCATTGCTCTAGGTTCTGACGTTATCTCGTAATTAGCATGTTATCTGTGATTCTTGTCTGCTGTATTTGTGTTTCATGTTATTTCGTTACAAGTTGCCTTTCAGTGAACACAAGGACCATGGCCGGGTCAAGTAAATTTGCTAGTTTGCAATACAAAACGGATAGTGACTGTGACACTAACGGTGACGATAGGGACAAAAAAATGAAAAAAAGAAGGCAAGAGTTCCACAGACTTGGACAGAAATTGATATAGAGGCTGAAACTTTATTATCCTGGAAGGTGAAGCAAACATTTAAATATAAAACTTAATTTATATAATATAGCTATTTAATATTGACATTGACATTTCGAATTAACAACATTTAACTGCATTAGAAACAAGAAAAAACTATACCATACCTATTCAGTTCTGCCATACGTATTCATAAATTCCATACAAAGTTAGATAAACTTTTTTTCAAAATCTCATACAAAATTAAGGTGTGTGCCATACGAATTCCATTTTTCCCTTAAGTATATTGCACTCTTTCTATGTCATAATTAAATCATAATTTATTATTATCGCAGATTTTAGGTTACTCTTACATTTTTAGCTCGCCTGAATAAGGCAGCTTATAGAATCGCACAGTCTGTCCGTCCGTCCGTCCGTCCGTCCGTACCCACTATAACTTTCGAACGCAAAGACGGATATTGACCAAACTAGGCAGAAACAATGTCTAGGGACCACTGACGATCCCTATTGATTTTGGGGCTAATCGGTCTATTGGTTGCCGAGATACCGCGCGCTCACTTTGTCTTCATTTTGATAGTCAAAGTGAAAAATGGGCATTAAAAAGTTCAATTGCGTTTCCTATAAATTGTTAGAGTGATAGTATGAAATATTTCACTCCGCTTCTACCAAATTTAAGATTTTATAGTAAAGCAAATAAAACCGGAAAGTAACTATAAGAGGACGGAAATAAATCTATTTCGTATTTATATTCAATTTTATAGTCAAACTTGCATTATTCCAATTTCTATTGATTTTCATTATTAATATTGACCGATTTTGATTCTCTTTAGATTTTCATAGTCAACATTGTTCAATTTTGATTTTATGTTAATTTTTATAGTCAACATTCATCAATTTTGACTTTATGTTGATTTTCATGGTCATCATTCATCAATTTTGATTTTTTGATTTTCATTGTCAAAATTATTCAATTTTGAATCTCTATTGATTTTGGGGCAAATCGGTCCATTGGTTGCTGAGATACCGTGCGCTCACTTTGTCTTCATTTTGATAGTCAAAGTGAAAAATGGGCATTATAAAGTTTAATTGTGTTTCCTATAAAATCTTTCACTCCACTTTTACCAAATTTAGTTTGAATTTATATTGATTTTCATAGTCAACATTAATCAATTTTTATTTTCGGTTGATTTTTTAAATAATACAACTTTGCTTTGGTTGCGTTATAATTGTATTAGTTAAAGATGACGTCAGTTTTGATATATCCTTATAATATCAATGTCTGAATTTTTAATATGTCGTAGCTACATATATAAACACTCGATTCTGAAAGTTTGATCAAAATCTGTACGTTCGGTTTTGTGTTACAACGGGTGATGACTATTCGTCTACCAAAATGTGTACATGGTAACCTTTACTCAGGCGAGCTTCTCTTACGGCTTGCTGTAGGTTTTATTTATTGTAATCCTTATTTTCAATAATTTATTTTTTATAGTCAACATTCATCAATTTTGACTTTATGTTGATTTTCATAGTCATCATTCATCAATTTTGATTTTAAGTTGATTTTCATTGTCAAAATTATTCAATTTTGAATCTCTATTGATTTTGGGGCAAATCGGTCCATTGGTTGCTGAGATACCGTGCGCTCACTTTGTCTTCATTTTGATAGTCAAAGTGAAAAATGGGCATTAAAAAGTTCAATTGCGTTTCCTATAAATTGTTAGAGGGATAGTATGAAATATTTCACTCCGCTTGTGCGGGTGTGTGTAATGCTCTATTGCTTGGTTTTTATGAATGACCGTTTTTATGAATTCAATTTCAAATAAATCTTCAAATATCAAACAAACTGGTGTAATGCTAAAAAACTAATTTACTAACTAAAATTAGGTCACAATTACACGAAAATCAATTAATAGTTACACCAGCTATTCACGCGTCTTCAACGGACAACTCTATCGAACTCTCTCGTTCAACCACCAATTCAATTCTCATCTCAAAATGGCGAAAATAGTACACCATCACACTCACACATCGGACAGGAGCAAACGCGATTCTTCTCGAGAAAGTGGTTTGCGCATGTCTAGCATATTACATTCAATTCAGTATTTATCATATTACTACATACTATAACAGCACGGAACATACACCCGGCCTTGGAATACTCTAGTATTTCAAAAAAATCAAATACAAATTAATTTCGTTACAAATTTAAGTATCTACGTATAAGATTCTTAACTAATCACTTCTTACAACTATGTAATATCTATTGTTAATTTCATTCAAATAATATTTTATGCATATTTTTACTTATCTAATGGTAAAAGGCACAGTTTAACTACTGAACGAGTAAGTTCACCATCTTGAGTTTTTAATCTCACAACACGAACTTGCTTGTCCTCTCCGGGAATCACTTCAAGAATGCGACCCATTTTCCACATCAAAGGGGGGTGGTTATCTTCTTTAATCAGAACCAGATTCCCAATCTCCAAATTCTTCTTGGCATCCCACCACTTAGGCTTCTCCTGCATCCGTGATAAATGCTCGGAACTCCAGCGTCTCCAAAAGTGCTGGAACATCTGCTGCACCATTTGCCAGCGGCTCAAGCGATTTATCTTCAAATTCGTCAAATCAGGTACAGGTATACCAGTAAGGGCGTCACCGGTCAAAAAATGTCCTGGGGTCAAGACAGTTAAATCGTTCGGATCTGTGGATAAACTAGACAAAGGACGTGAATTTAAACATGCCTCGATCTCCTTCAAAATTGTCAACATTTCTTCAAAACTTAAAAGTTGTTTTCCGACGACTCTCTTCAAGTGAAATTTAAAAGATTTCACTCCCGCCTCCCATAGGCCTCCGAAATGAGGGGATGACGGTGGATTAAAATGCCACCGAATCTCTTTCTTTGTCATAAAATTCTTGATATCGTCACGAACGGTAGCGTTTTTCCAAATCTTCAAGTACTCCTTCAGCTCTCGCTCCGCTCCCTGGAAGTTTGTGCCACAATCGCTGTACACTTCTGATGGAACTCCTCTCACGGATGCAAATCTTTTAAAAGATTCCAGAAACGATTCTGACGTCATGTCACTCACTACTTCCAGGTGAATGGCTCTGGTGGCAAAACAAATAAACACGGCCACCCAGCCTTTGTATTGTATTGGGTTTCTTCCTTTAGGATTTTTCAACATATAGGGTCCTGCAAAGTCCACACCACATTGCAAAAATGCTCGTGCAGGATTCACTCTCGCTTTAGGAAGATTTCCCATCATTTGCTGACAACACTCAGCTCGCAGCCTCGCACACGTCACGCAGCTTCGAATAATTTTTCGTACAAAATTTCTTCCTCCGGATATCCAGAATTTCTCTTGTATTCTTGAGAGAAGTAACTGCGATCCAGCGTGCTTGAGCTCACAATGATAGTATCGGACTATCGTTTTCGTTACGTCGTTCTTACTGGAGACTAGCATAGGATGTTTCTTGTCATATGCTATTTCAGCATTCTCCAATCTTCCTCCGACTCTAAGGATTCCATTTTCATCAAGAAAGGGAGTCCATCTTCGTAATAGCTTTGAAACGTTCCTTCCTTGCTGTAGATTTTCGATATCCTGCAGATAGCCACTCTCAGGATCAGATTGAATTTTCTTGATGATAATTATCTGTGCTTTGTTCATCTCTTCCACAGATAACACTCCCTTCTGTTTCACCTTACTATTCTTTCTCGAATTTTCAATGAATCTGAGAAGGTACGCCAAAATCCGTTGCATTTTCAGCCAGTCTGATACTTTCTTGAGCAGCAACTAAATTCTGTCTTCACTGGCATTGGTAACACTTGCTGTCAATGAGGGCGATTTGTTTTCTTTAATTTCCTTGAGAAATTCTTCACTTGTTTCTTCATCTATTGAAACTTCTTCAAGTGGATATGGATCTGGAGGGCCATACCACCACAAGGAATGTCCTTCAAGTTCACTAGGATATATTCCTCTCGACGCACAATCAGCAGGATTGTCCAGTCCCCGAATGTGAGCCCAGTTCTCGATCGTCAAGTATTCTTGAATCTCTGATATTCTATTTCCTACGAAAGTCTTCAGAGTGGAAGGGTGTTTTGCAATCCAGCCAAGTACAATCGTAGAATCTGTCCAGGCTGTCATCTTCTCTATCTTCAGAGTTAGAGCTTCATGCACGCATTGCATTAGTCTTCGCAAAAGAACAGCTCCACACAACTCTAGTCTCGGTAAAGTCACTTTTGAATTCACAGGAGCCACCTTGGTCTTAGATGCTATTAATCTGATCATTCGGTTAGTCTCATTTTCACATCTTAAATACACAACGGCTGCGTATGCCTTTTCAGAGGCATCGCAGTATCCATCAAGAAAATACTTGTCAGTAGACTCCATCGTACATCTTCTTGGAATCTTGATTCTTTGAATTTGAGATAATTCTTCAGTGTATTTTCTCCAGACTGCAAGGTGTTCCTCATTAAGCTCATCATCCCAGTCAAGTTGAGCTTTCCATAATTCCTGGAACAGGATCTTCGCTTTCATCGTAACAGGTGAAAGCCAGCCAAGAGGGTCAAATATCTTGGCCATCTCTGAGAGCACTTGTCTTTTAGTCATCGCTGGACGATCAGACACATTCACTTTAAAGTCGAAGAAATCTTCGGCTGGATGCCACATAAGTCCCAGAGTCTTGATACTGTGGTCTAAGTCAATCTCCAGCGTTTCTTTAGTTTCTCTCAATTCCACTGGGAGAGATTCTAAAACTTTTAAATCATTTGAGGACCACTTCCTCAACTCGAACTTGCCTTTCTAAAGGAGGGCGAGTAAATCATTCATCAATTGTTTTGCTTCTTCTTGATTTGCTGCTCCTGTCAACAAATCATCGACGTAAAAATCTCGACAGATAACTTCGGATGCTTTCGGAAAATTTTTCTCTTTTCGCTAGGTGCTGGACACTTTTCACCGCTTGGTACGGCGCAGATGCTGTTCCAAAGGTTGCTGTCGTCAGTCTATAATCTTGTATAGGCTCGTTCTTGGACTTTCTCCAAACTATCCGCTGATAGTCTACATCAGTTTCGTGAATTTTCACCTGCCGGTACATCTTCGTGATGTCTGCCGACAATGGCACAGCATGAATTAAAAACCTCATCAAAATTGCCACCAGGTCATCTTGAATCTTCGGTCCAACCATGAGGCAGTCATTCAGTGATACTCCCGTGGATGATTTAGCCGACGCGTCGAAAACCACCCTTACCGGAGTCGTCGTGCTACTAGGATTCAACACGACATGGTAGGGCATGTAATACACTTCCTTTTTCGTAATCACTTCAATATCCGGAACTTTCTCCATATGATTTAGGTCTAAATATCCTTGTATAACTTCGTTGTACTCTTTCATTTTCTCTGGCGAATCACCATATCTTCTCTCCATCGAATTAAATCTTTTGAGAGCAGCATAGCGAGATTCTCCAATTTGTTGTCGATTATCTTTGAAAGGCAGTTTCACTACGTACCTTCCTTCAGAGTCACGGTTACAGTTTTCTTCAAAATGATCCTCACATTTTCGTTCTTCAACAGTGAATTTCTGCTTCGATGGGACTTCCTCAAGCTCCCAAAAATTGCTGATATTCGAGACGAAATCACTAGTTGCATGATGAGCTCTGAGTGGTTGCGGCTTGTCCGTTCTGTACTTTCCAAGTAAAACCCAACCCAGATGCGAATCTCTTGCCCATGGATTTCCTTCAGGGCCTTGTCTTCGGTTTGATTTCATTATTTCTTCGTAGATATCTCCTCCTAGAAGTACTTCAATGTTTCCAGGTTCATGGAAATACGGATCGGCTAACTGAAGCCCTTCAATGTGTTTCCACGATGACACATTAATTCTTTCACATGGTAAGTCTCCAGTTATATTTTTCAATATATGTGCGTCGACACGAAAACACTTTTTTGAATTATACTTGGAGTAGAATTCCAACTCAACTCCTAATTGAGAAGTGCCGACCTCCAAATCTCCCAATCCAGAAATAGGAAGATTCACTCGATGCATTTTCACCCCAATCTTGGTTGCACATTTCTTTGTGATGAAGCTGGTTTGGCTTCCGTTGTCCAACAAGGCTCTGCACAAAAATTTCTGATTCTTTTCATTCCTTATCTGAATTAAGGCTGTCGAAAGTAAGGTTCTTGTATTGTCACGAATCCCCAAATTGCAGGCAAATAAATTCGTTGTACCTTGACCTTCATCAGTCGACTCAGGTTTCCTTTCTTCGGTCTCAGTCTTTTTAGATTCCTTTTCAAAATGGATCATTGTATGATGATCTTCATTGCACGTTCGGCAATCGTACTTCCAAGTACAATCTTGACTTCTGTGACCTTTTTCAAGGCATTTGAAACATCTCCCTGATTTTTTGAGATATTCTACACGCTGGTATTTCGTCATTTTCTTGAATTCTTCGCATCTTGACAAATAATGCTTAGACTTTTTGCACAAGAGACAGGTTTCTTCGCTGTGTTCTGTACCAACATGAGTTTTCACTTTCTTTTCACTTGAAGATCCATTTGGCTTCACATTTTCCTTCATCTTAGACTTTATTCCCGCAGCAGCTGTTACTCTTGCATGCTGAAGAATGAAGTCGGTAAATTCCTTAATGGTAGGAATTGAATTTGGTTTGAGAGAACGTTCCCATTCCAATCGCGATTCACTATCAAACTTTCTACAAATTAAATGGATCACAAGCAGATCTCTTGATTGTTCAGGAGTAATATTCATAAGTTCCAGGGCCCTGATACATTCACTAGTTGAGTCTCCTAATCTTCGTAGAGCGTCGGGGTTCTCCTGGTTCAATATCGGTAGAGATAACAATCGGTCAAAATGTGATTTGATGATTTCTCTTCGGTTTTCGTACCTAGTCCTTAGGGTGTCCCATGCTCCATCATAATTCAGGTCTGTGACTTGAATATTCTGTAATAAATTAGCTGGTTCCCCCTTAAGCGACGCCTTAAGGTATTGCAATTTTTGTGCACCCGACAGCTTAATATTGTTATGTACGGAAGCAACAAAAAGATCTTGGAATGAAAGCCAATCCTTCACTTCACCAGAAAATACTGGCAGTTCCAATTTGGGTAATTTGACTTCCGACGAACCCGTGGCTGCAGTTGCTGTCGCTGCACCATAGACTTCCAACATCTCTTTCAATTTGATTTTAATCTTACGTAATCTTCGTTCAATCGTAGTAAATTCAGGTTCTTCAATTTGATATTCAGCATCAGTTTTTGCAGCTCTACTGCAATTATCTAACAGAGTTCGACATCTCGATTTCATTGTATCGACGTCTTTCTGATAGTCAGGGATTTCTAGCTTTGGCATGGGATTGGTGACATCAAATGCAGCCAACTCCGTCTCCATTCTTGTAATGTTCGTTATCAAAGCTCGTCTGTCACGTTTCATATTATCCATCTTGATATAAATTTTCTCAGAACAATACTATCTTGTCTTCAGATATATTTTCTTTGAAAAATACTTATTTCTTCAATTAGTTCGATTCACTTTAAATTATACTCGTCAAAAATATAATTCTTTAAATTGTTTAATGGTTACGCCTTACGCTGATTACACGAACAACGATGAACGACCAATCACAATCTGCTCACCATTTGAATTACCGTTCACAAGAAATGTTCACCTGTCCAACCAGCTGCTGTCAGAGATTTCTTAGAGTAATTCTTTTCTTGAAAAACTTCATATGGATGACCGAACGACACTTGACCACTATTTCCGGGTACTCTTGCCTCGCTGTATCCACAGATCAATTTTTCTTGCCTCGCTGTATCCAATGATAAACGATGACACTTTTCTTCTTTGAGTTTGGCACAACTCAAACTCCAATCGTCACAGGTCAGAGTTCAAGGTCAAATCAATAGTCCAAACAATTACACACACAATTTCAAATCTGGATACAATATCTGGTGACGAAGGACCATGTGCGGGTGTGTGTAATGCTCTATTGCTTGGTTTTTATGAATGACCGTTTTTATGAATTCAATTTCAAATAAATCTTCAAATATCAAACAAACTGGTGTAATGCTAAAAAACTAATTTACTAACTAAAATTAGGTCACAATTACACGAAAATCAATTAATAGTTACACCAGCTATTCACGCGTCTTCAACGGACAACTCTATCGAACTCTCTCGTTCAACCACCAATTCAATTCTCATCTCAAAATGGCGAAAATAGTACACCATCACACTCACACATCGGACAGGAGAAAACGCGATTCTTCTCGAGAAAGTGGTTTGCGCATGTCTAGCATATTACATTCAATTCAGTATTTATCATATTACTACATACTATAACAGCACGGAACACCGCTTCTACCAAATTTAAGATTTTATAGTAAAGCAAATAAAACCGGAAAGTAACTATAAGAGGACGGAAATAAATCTATTTGGCATTTATATTCAATTTTATAGTCAAACTTGCATTATTCCAATTTCTATTGATTTTCATTATTAATATTGACCGATTTTGATTCTCTTTAGATTTTCATAGTCAACATTGTTCAATTTTGATTTTATGTTAATTTTTATAGTCAACATTCATCAATTTTGACTTTATGTTGATTTTCATGGTCATCATTCATCAATTTTGATTTTTTGATTTTCATTGTCAAAATTATTCAATTTTGAATCTCTATTGATTTTGGGGCAAATCGGTCCATTGGTTGCTGAGATACCGTGCGCTCACTTTGTCTTCATTTTGATAGTCAAAGTGAAAAATGGGCATTAAAAAGTTCAATTGCGTTTCCTATAAATTGTTAGAGGGATAGTATGAAATATTTCACTCCGCTTCTACCAAATTTAAGATTTTATAGTAAAGCAAATAAAACCGGAAAGTAACTATAAGAGGACGGAAATAAATCTATTTCGCATTTATATTCAATTTTATAGTCAAACTTGCATTATTCCAATTTCTATTGATTTTCATTATTAATATTGACCGATTTTGATTCTCTTTAGATTTTCATAGTCAACATTGTTCAATTTTGATTTTATGTTAATTTTTATAGTCAACATTCATCAATTTTGACTTTATGTTGATTTTCATAGTCATCATTCATCAATTTTGATTTTAAGTTGATTTTCATTGTCAAAATTATTCAATTTTGAATCTCTATTGATTTTGGGGCAAATCGGTCCATTGGTTGCTGAGATACCGTGCGCTCACTTTGTCTTCATTTTGATAGTCAAAGTGAAAAATGGGCATTAAAAAGTTCAATTGCGTTTCCTATAAATTGTTAGAGAGATAGTATGAAATATTTCACTCCGCTTCTACCAAATTTAAGATTTTATAGTAAAGCAAATAAAACCGGAAAGTAACTATAAGAGGACGGAAATAAATCTATTTCGCATTTATATTCAATTTTATAGTCAAACTTGCATTATTCCAATTTCTATTGATTTTCATTATTAATATTGACCGATTTTGATTCTCTTTAGATTTTCATAGTCAACATTGTTCAATTTTGATTTTATGTTAATTTTTATAGTCAACATTCATCAATTTTGACTTTATGTTGATTTTCATAGTCATCATTCATCAATTTTGATTTTAAGTTGATTTCCATTGTCAAAATTATTCAATTTTGAATCTCTATTGATTTTGGGGCAAATCGGTCCATTGGTTGCTGAGATACCGTGCGCTCACTTTGTCTTCATTTTGATAGTCAAAGTGAAAAATGGGCATTATAAAGTTTAATTGTGTTTCCTATAAATTGTTAGAGGGATAGTATGAAATATTTCACTCCGCTTCTACCAAATTTAAGATTTTATAGTAAAGCAAATAAAACCGGAAAGTAACTATAAGAGGACGGAAATAAATCTATTTCGCATTTATATTCAATTTTATAGTCAAACTTGCATTATTCCAATTTCTATTGATTTTCATTATTAATATTGACCGATTTTGATTCTCTTTAGATTTTCATAGTCAACATTGTTCAATTTTGATTTTATGTTAATTTTTATAGTCAACATTCATCAATTTTGACTTTATGTTGATTTTCATAGTCATCATTCATCAATTTTGATTTTAAGTTGATTTTCATTGTCAAAATTATTCAATTTTGAATCTCTATTGATTTTGGGGCAAATCGGTCCATTGGTTGCTGAGATACCGTGCGCTCACTTTGTCTTCATTTTGATAGTCAAAGTGAAAAATGGGCATTATAAAGTTTAATTGTGTTTCCTATAAATTGTTAGAGGGATAGTATGAAATATTTCACTCCGCTTCTACCAAATTTAAGATTTTATAGTAAAGCAAATAAAACCGGAAAGTAACTATAAGAGGACGGAAATAAATCTATTTCGCATTTATATTCAATTTTATAGTCAAACTTGCATTATTCCAATTTCTATTGATTTTCATTATTAATATTGACCGATTTTGATTCTCTTTAGATTTTCATAGTCAACATTGTTCAATTTTGATTTTATGTTAATTTTTATAGTCAACATTCATCAATTTTGACTTTATGTTGATTTTCATGGTCATCATTCATCAATTTTGATTTTTTGATTTTCATTGTCAAAATTATTCAATTTTGAATCTCTATTGATTTTGGGGCAAATCGGTCCATTGGTTGCTGAGATACCGTGCGCTCACTTTGTCTTCATTTTGATAGTCAAAGTGAAAAATGGGCATTAAAAAGTTCAATTGCGTTTCCTATAAATTGTTAGAGGGATAGTATGAAATATTTCACTCCGCTTCTACCAAATTTAAGATTTTATAGTAAAGCAAATAAAACCGGAAAGTAACTATAAGAGGACGGAAATAAATCTATTTCGCATTTATATTCAATTTTATAGTCAAACTTGCATTATTCCAATTTCTATTGATTTTCATTATTAATATTGACCGATTTTGATTCTCTTTAGATTTTCATAGTCAACATTGTTCAATTTTGATTTTATGTTAATTTTTATAGTCAACATTCATCAATTTTGACTTTATGTTGATTTTCATAGTCATCATTCATCAATTTTGATTTTAAGTTGATTTTCATTGTCAAAATTATTCAATTTTGAATCTCTATTGATTTTGGGGCAAATCGGTCCATTGGTTGCTGAGATACCGTGCGCTCACTTTGTCTTCATTTTGATAGTCAAAGTGAAAAATGGGCATTATAAAGTTTAATTGTGTTTCCTATAAAATCTTTCACTCCACTTTTACCAAATTTAGTTTGAATTTATATTGATTTTCATAGTCAACATTAATCAATTTTTATTTTCGGTTGATTTTTTAAATAATACAACTTTGCTTTGGTTGCGTTATAATTGTATTAGTTAAAGATGACGTCAGTTTTGATATATCCTTATAATATCAATGTCTGAATTTTTAGCTCGCCTGAATAAGGCAGCTTATAGAACCGCACAGTCTGTCCGTACGTCCGTCCGTCCGTCCGTCCGTACGTCCGTCCGTCCCCACGATAACTTTCGAAAGCAATGACGGATATTGACCAAACTTGGCAAAAACAATGCCTATGGACCACTGACGATCCCTATTGATTTTGGGGCTAATCGGTCCATTGGTTGCTGAGATACTGTGCGCTCACTTTGTCTTCATTTTGATAGTCAAAGTGAAAAATGGGCATTAAAAAGTTCAATTGCGTTTCCTATAAATTGTTAGAGGGATAGTATGAAATATTTCACTCCGCTTCTACCAAATTTAAGATTTTATAGTAAAGCAAATAAAACCGGAAAGTAACTATAAGAGGACGGAAATAAATCTATTTCGCATTTATATTCAATTTTATAGTCAAACTTGCATTATTCCAATTTCTATTGATTTTCATTATTAATATTGACCGATTTTGATTCTCTTTAGATTTTCATAGTCAACATTGTTCAATTTTGATTTTATGTTAATTTTTATAGTCAACATTCATCAATTTTGACTTTATGTTGATTTTCATAGTCATCATTCATCAATTTTGATTTTAAGTTGATTTTCATTGTCAAAATTATTCAATTTTGAATCTCTATTGATTTTGGGGCAAATCGGTCCATTGGTTGCTGAGATACCGTGCGCTCACTTTGTCTTCATTTTGATAGTCAAAGTGAAAAATGGGCATTATAAAGTTTAATTGTGTTTCCTATAAATTGTTAGAGGGATAGTATGAAATATTTCACTCCGCTTCTACCAAATTTAAGATTTTATAGTAAAGCAAATAAAACCGGAAAGTAACTATAAGAGGACGGAAATAAATCTATTTCGCATTTATATTCAATTTTATAGTCAAACTTGCATTATTCCAATTTCTATTGATTTTCATTATTAATATTGACCGATTTTGATTCTCTTTAGATTTTCATAGTCAACATTGTTCAATTTTGATTTTATGTTAATTTTTATAGTCAACATTCATCAATTTTGACTTTATGTTGATTTTCATAGTCATCATTCATCAATTTTGATTTTAAGTTGATTTTCATTGTCAAAATTATTCAATTTTGAATCTCTATTGATTTTGGGGCAAATCGGTCCATTGGTTGCTGAGATACCGTGCGCTCACTTTGTCTTCATTTTGATAGTCAAAGTGAAAAATGGGCATTATAAAGTTTAATTGTGTTTCCTATAAAATCTTTCACTCCACTTTTACCAAATTTAGTTTGAATTTATATTGATTTTCATAGTCAACATTAATCAATTTTTATTTTCGGTTGATTTTTTAAATAATACAACTTTGCTTTGGTTGCGTTATAATTGTATTAGTTAAAGATGACGTCAGTTTTGATATATCCTTATAATATCAATGTCTGAATTTTTAGCTCGCCTGAATAAGGCAGCTTATAGAACCGCACAGTCTGTCCGTACGTCCGTCCGTCCGTCCGTCCGTACGTCCGTCCGTCCCCACGATAACTTTCGAAAGCAATGACGGATATTGACCAAACTTGGCAAAAACAATGCCTATGGACCACTGACGATCCCTATTGATTTTGGGGCTAATCGGTCCATTGGTTGCTGAGATACTGTGCGCTCACTTTGTCTTCATTTTGATAGTCAAAGTGAAAAATGGGCATTAAAAAGTTCAATTGCGTTTCCTGTAAATTGTTAGCGGGATAGTATAAAATATTTCACTCCGCTTCTACCGAATTGAAGATTTTATAGTAAAAGCAAATAAAACCAGAAAGTAACTATAGGAGTACGGAAATAAATCTAATTCGCATTTATATTAAATTTTATAGTCAAACTTGCATTATTCCAATTTCTATTGATTTTCATTATTAATATTGACCGATTTTGATTCTCTTTAGATTTTCATAGTCAACATTATTCAATTTTAATTTAATGCTGATTTTCATAGTCAACATTATTCAATTTTAATATGTTGATTTTCATAGTCAAAATTATTCAATTTTGAATTTATGTTGATTTTTATAGTCAACAATTATCAATTTTGAATTTGTGTTTATTTTCATAGTCAACATTAATCAATTTTAACTCGCCTGAATAAGGCACCGTATAGAATCGCACAGTCTGTCCGTCCGTCTGTCCGTACCCACGATAACTTTCGAATGCAAAGACGGATATTAATTAAACTTGGCAAAAACCATACCTATGGACTGGTGACGATCTCTATTGATTTTCGGGCAAATCAGTCCATTGGTTGCTGAAATGCCGTGCGGTCACTTTGTCTTCATTTTGATAGTCAAAGTGAAAAATGGGCATTAAAAAGTTAAATTGCGTTTCCTATAAATTGTGACACTGATAGTATAAAATATTTCAATCCGCTTCTACCAAATTTATTTTGAATTTATGTTTCATCGATTTTGATTTTGTATTGATTTTGATAGTAAAGAATAATCAAATTTGATTTACTGTTGATTTTGATATTCAACATTAATCAATTTTGATTTTGTTGATTTTCATAGTCAAAAATTATCTATTTTAAATTTTCTGTTGATTTTTCAAATGATATAGTTTCGTTTCCTTATAATATCAATGTCTGAATTTTTAATATGTCGTAGCTACATATATAAAGACTCAATTCTGAAAGCTTGATCAAAATCCGTACATTCGGTTTTGTGTTACGTGCGACTTTTCGTCTACCAAAATGTGTACACGGTAACCTTTACTCAGGCGAGCTTCTGTTACGGCTTGCTGTAGGTTTTAATATGTCGTAGCTACATATATAAACACTCGATTCTGAAAGTTTGATCAAAATCTGTACGTTCGGTTTTGTGTTACAACGGGTGATGACTATTCGTCTACCAAAATGTGTACATGGTAACCTTTACTCAGGCGAGCTTCTCTTACGGCTTGCTGTAGGTTTTATTTATTGTAATCCTTATTTTCAATAATAGTCATAAATATTAATTATAATATTGCATTTTTTGTATCAGTCATAATTAAATCATAATTTAATTAAGTCAAGATTGGAATTCAAATGGTTATATATGTTACACTGCTATGCTACGTTTGTTGGCAGTAAAGTAAGTCTAAGAGCGTGTGGAAGTATCACTTTCAGCAAGGTTTACATTTACTATGAAGAGCTATAAGCTGAATTACATAGAGGTTGCTGTTTTGTGGGAAGTGGGAAGTTAGGGAAGTGAGTTTCATTTAAATTTACTTTTTTAAATAAGACAAAATGGAATTTCCGCAATAGCAGCGTAATCTACTTAACCATTTGACTGTCAATCTTGACTTAATAATTTATGATTTAATTACCACTGATACAAAAAGTGCAATATACTGAATATTTATAAATATTATAGAAAATAATGATTACAATGAATAACAAATATAAGAGTAACCTAAAATCTGCGATAGTTGTGGCACTTATACACGTAGAATCATTCATATCAATCCTTTACGACATATCCCTCCCAGTCTACGACATATGTACTATATACACAGTCTAAACAACACGCAAATAAGCATTCTGCTTTGTATCCAGACATGATATTTTTACCGAGTTTTATAATCAATCCGAATCTAAAATGCAATGTCGAACTGCCAGCTTGCCAGTTTTCATACTTTATCTTAAACCTTTCCTGTTCGTTCAGAACATTTTGTGATTCGTGATTATGACATCTTCTTTACATATCTGCACTCATTATGTCTCTCTTTACTGTCAGTATAACTTCTACGTACTATAGCATTACAAAACATTTGAAGTACTTTAAATACTAGGGAGTACCATCTGTATGTATTATATACGTTGCAGCTTTACTTTATTGGTAAACTGGAAGTGCATATCTAGTTACTTAGTTTCAAACACTTAAACATCCATCAATTGTATAAATATATAAAATGCAACAGACATGCAAGAGCCACATGTTACACGGTACTGACATATTCCTAGATTGAAATCCAACCTGACTCAATCTTTGTCAATAAATGAACTTGAGTTTGAAAGATGTAGGACATCATGAGATGTGGCTATAAGAACGGTATTCAAAAGTATCTTCCACATCATTGCTGCCTGACATTTATACACATTCCCTGTAAATAATGTATTAGGGTGCTACTATAAAAGATTATAGAGGAACTGCTATTACATGATTACAAATGTTATGAATGTACTTGTAGGTACGTATCTTATCCGTATGAATACATAAATACCTTACAAGAATACGTAATAAATGTGTATCACAACAGAAGAAGGCTTGCACCTCTTGTCTCAACTTTTATCGTTCGTCCTTCGATGAATTCAGAGAATTCGTTATTAACAGTTTGCTTGCCAGCCTTTGATCTTTGAGCAGTGACCTGAGCATGCAATGGGAAAGCGTAGTGTGTGATGAGGGCATCTACTAGTGATAGGTAACGTGTGTATGATGTCGTGTAGTGCGCACTGCACAGAGATCTACTTCATTTGCCTATTACAGAATTCATGTACATGTTTTAATACAACATAATGATATGGTAAATGTAGTTAATAGCTGGTTGACTAGAATTACGTATGCCAATCGAACAAGACTGCAGGAGAGTGACTAATCTAATTTTAAGAATGAAAAATTTAATTTATTCCTTTCCCATAATCTCTGCTACTCCTCACTTTTACATCGTCTCAGGACGTTCTTCGTGTTTTTGCGTGGTGTGTGTAGTACTCCCTAAAACTGTAACAATTTCTTTGTCTCTACATTCTAGTAACTACTACAGTTTATTATTCAAACTGTGTTCACTCCTGTAGAGATGCCTCACCAAATAATTTGGGCACAATTCTCAAAATGTGTACCAAATATCCCCTAAGATGAATAGAGTGAGTCAATAAATTATTATTATGTCTCAATTTGAAGTTTTCTCAGAAATATACGACCCAAGTGGGATACTACTGAGAAAAGAACTGGAGCTGCAGTATGTCGTTGTTCATTTACATGGACATTCCCAACTCTGACTAAACTACTGTGATTCCAAAAATTTGCATTCATACGTATTGAGGGAGAAATTTTTGCTCCCGCTGGCCATTAAAGATTTTAAATAGCGGGCGTTTCATTTCTGAAGTAAAAGATAATGTGTGTATACCTAAGTATAGTAGTAGTAGTTCATACATAATATTACTATCATAGATTTTTATGTCAATGTAATGCATAGTTTTAGCATACTACGATGCATTATTATAATAAATGTAGCTCGTAGCAAAGTTCGTTCGTTTGTGATAATAAGTAGCATAATATTATAATAATGGTGGTAGTCTTGCATGTTTGATCTGTTCCCAGAAAGCGATTTTATTGCAGATGTTATTACAATTTGATTGCGCTATTATTTTTACTGTATACTAATATACACTCATGTAACCCTGTTTGCTTATCGTGTGGATTGTAGATGACTGTCCTGTATGTAGAAGCAAAAAGAACAAAGAATAGCAGTTGAGTATTTTCTTAGAAATCTAAACGTATGCGTAGCGTTAGAGCTTTAATTATACATAGAGATTTCATAAATGCCATATTACAAGAAAAGAAAAATGATACACTGTAATAATGCCATGCAGGGAAAAATGCGTACATGACATGCTTGCTAATTCCCTGACAAAGGTAGCAATTACAAAAGGCTAGTTCTGATACAAATACTATTATCTTTTGCTTATTTTCAAACGTTCAATTATTTTTGCAGGCTGTGATTTAGCTATAAAAATATCTTTTAAATTATTCACAATCATGTAGCAATTAAAATATTCTGTTCAGTACCATCTCTAAGTGCTACAGTTCTACAAACAACTTAGATATTTCAACGATACGTATTTTTATTGGTATCATAACTTATTTCGGTATGTAAATCATTTTACAAGTAAATGCTGATTAGTCCAAGGATTTAAAACTAATACCCAAGAAATTCTGTGACTGACTAGAAGACATTCTCTCCTTTTACTGTAACCTTAAATACTACTCTGTCAATGATTTCAGCAATCGCAAGTTTGCCCGGCTGCCTTACAGAAGCAAGCAAACATCTACTTTAGCAACACAAAATAGACAAAAAACATTGAGAAATAAACAAGATTTTCTGATTTGGTCACACTAATCAGATTTGCGCATACATGCATACAAAAGAAATAGCCAATTCTTGTACATCCAATACTTGGCCAATTCAGGATCAATTTCTTAGATTTTTCTACATATCAATTTCCTTAATAAAATCTGCTTCATGCTCCCTACGATAAGTCGACTTCCAAATTGTTTGCCCAAAAAGTCCAAAAGAAATTCTGAACGCTTTAAACCTATTTTGACAGAAAGTCCTGGGGAGGAACAAATTGATAAACTCATTTTCCAACTTTTTATCATCCATTTAGAGTGTATATGGCATATGGCACTGAAAATTGAGTCAGCAAATCATAAAATGTTTAGTCTACAAGATATTGTTTGTCTCCCAAGTCTGTCTGGTGTACTGTAAGTTTATCTACTACTAATACTACACAATCTATTACATGCGACATTAACATCATGCAGTGCCAGTCAACATTTTAAACTGTCTAGATCTGGAGTCTAGTCTCTTTGATTTTTTCCTAGACTACAGATCTAGAATGTTTAAAATGTTGAATGGGACTGCATAGTATAGACAAGTGCCCCAAGTGTCAAATATTCCCTATTTTATATACACCTATTCACTTAGTGTCAAATACACGTGGACAGAATACATACATTTTTAGATGCATATATTTAGCGTCGATTCTCATCGCTCACCAAACCATAAAGGGTATTGAGCTTCTGTCGTTAGAAAAAGAATTTGATATTATATACGCCAGCACTTGTTTTTATTCTGTACGTTTTCCAGTTTCTCATACCATGTATGCATAATCTCTATATATAATCTCAGACTTGATAAATCAATAAATTTACCTGTCTATATATGTATATATGTCTGTACGTGTGGTAGGGAGAACCAAGGAAACTTGCATATACTACGTACCGCAAAACCTACTCCCACCATGTGCAACGCAAGTGCTGACTGCAACACGTTTGAATGCCTCCTCCTCCCATTAACTGCACACGTAATATATGCAGGCTCCTTAAAAGCAAAATGCGCAAGTCCAATTCCTCTAAACCACCGAAATGAGTCGTTTCATAATATTATCATGATAACATCAAAATAATAATAGAAATTTACATAAGAAGGTTGAATGGTGAGTGGTGATGGAAAGGGAATGATTAGCGAAAGAGGACATTTCGTAATAATCGTAATGTGCCTTATTAAACAGAATTTCAAAACTTCTAATTCCAATTGGTTTTGCTATATCGACAAACTTATTCAATTTTTTTAGTAGAGCTGGGTTTACCTTTTACTACCCTCTTGATTCTATTGGGCCAGTTGGACCATCTTTTTGTAGAATGAAATAACAGTGATGGGAGCCAGAGCCACGATTTATTCTATAAAAATATTTATTCGTAAGTTTGTACTCATGGGATTTGTACGGTTTTCCAAAATCCCACGGAGAATCTTATTTATTTCATTTTGAATGGGAAACGTTTTGGTAAATTTGTGGGAGTTTTTTCGAAAATAGAGTTTTTCATTGTTCCCTGTATTTGATGCTATACGAACTACAGTTATTAATTTGGTGTAGGAAATTCCTTATTATCAGGAAGTTGGAGCTGCAGCTAATTTTTCCAACCATTGTACAGCACCGTATTTAGAAGTCGATTTTGGAGGGGGCATTGACGTCATACACTTACATGCATTTGACATATTCGCGCAAAGCGCGAAAAATTTGGGCCTATTTTGTTTAAAATGAGTCAAAAAATAGCCTAAAGCGAAATATTTTGGTATTTTGAGAAAAAATTTTCCCTTTTCTTGGATTTTGGGGGGCTGCTCCCTATGCCCCCCTCAATACAGCCTTGCCACTGTAGAATACACATCCATAAGCATATTTCCCCTTTAAGTTTCCCTGGCATGGAACTCGTCTGATTTACTTGATTTCGTTTGGTATGTTTTCTCTCTGTGCTAAACTTTGATGACAGTCCTCTTCAATAGTAATGGTAGATTGTTGTCCACCTGTATGTTTATAATCTTGAAGAAATAGATATGCATACTTTTTAAATGGAGAATTAAATTCACCATCTCAACTTTGACTATCTCAACACAAAAGTAGTAATGAAGTAATTTGTAGCTCAGTTTTATGGCCACATTTCACTTGGTTTAGGATCCAGTAGGTAGGTCAAAGCAACTACCCTCACTTTTCCTCGCTAAGAGCAAGTTGTATTTAGACTCGAAAGATGCATATGTTAGCGGCAATAAGTGAATTCAGGCATTAGGCCTAATGCCTAGGCATTAAGCTTAATGCCTAAAAATGCCCGGCATTAGGCCTAAAGACTAGTCTTTAAGCTTAAAGCCTAGGCATTAAGACTAATGCCTGAATTTTGTCCGGCATTAGGCTTAATTCCTGGTCTTATTGCCTGAATTGGATGGAAATGACAGTAAACAACCAAAAATTAAGTCTAATACACACTTTCGCTGTGTATTAATGTAGAATATAAATGTATAATATGTGCATCTTGGTAGGTAATACCATTATGTACATGTAGAACATGAAAATGATTGGAAAAAATAGATAGTATAACATGCGAAAATCCAATTCTTTTAGTTAGACGAATATTGAGGAAATTAGATAGTTTTCATTGAGACCGGGTTCAGAAAAGAAAGATTCAACCTATTTCAATCTCAAGAATTTTAAAGTTATTGAATTCAAAGATCATGTTACTGCTGAAGTGACTACTTCGCTATATAGCATGGACAATACAGATATTTCTGCTACGGAAGATTTATATGACATTATAAGGCACACACACTTGTTAGCGGCCAGTCACGGTGGACGGAATGTATTAAGAAAAAATTGCATTTTTTTCATTGCGACCAGGCAATGCATAAAACATTTATACATTTAGTTTCACCACAATTGATTTGAGAACTCTTGTTCTCTGTAGTTGACATTGTTCACACTTTATTTTATATCCGATCTCATTAAAAACTTTTTTCTCATGATTCTTCTGACTAGATTTTATAATTAAATTTTAAAATAAAAATAAGTGAGTTCAATTTCTTTGGTGACGATTTTCTTTCAATCATTTTCATGTTCTACATGTACATAATGGTATTACCTACCAAGATGCACATATTATACATTTATATTTTACATTAATACACAGCGAAAGTGTGTATTAGACTTAAGTTTTTGTTATTTACTGTCATTTCCATCCAAATCAGGCAATAAGACCAGGAATTAAGCCTAATGCCGGACAAAATTCAGGCATTAGTCTTAATGCCTAAGCTTTAAGCTTAAAGACTAGTCTTTAGGCCTAATGCCGGGCATTTTTAGGCATTAAGCTTAATGCCTAGGCATTAGGCCTAATGCCTGAATTCACTTATTACCGCTAACACATACATATTAACATGGTACAAGATCTATACTTTTATGACTTGAGATTCTGCCTGCGAAATGTCCATGGGGAAAACTGGTTACATAGCTCCAATAAAAGATTACTCACCACGATACAACACTTTTGAAGTCATATAAGTAATTGAGCTGTAGCAGCGGAAAGTCTGCAGGATTTTTAGCCTCGTTAGCAATTCAATCGCCTCTACACCTAACGCTTGTGGAGATACATAAAACTGCTCTGATGTGACGAGCGAGTAGTGCAATATTTGCTATAAACTCTCACGAAACCCCTCATTTGAGACATTTATATGTAAATCTCATTCATCGTCCCCAACAAAGATACGAAGTAAAATTATAAATGCGCGTGTGTCCACTGTCAGTGTGTCCCTTAAGAAAGTAGTCAGTTCGTAGGCAGAGAACTTTATCTCCGCAGATGAATTAAAACATACACCCATGTGATACAGAAATCGTCACCTTACTCGTCCGTCTTTGTTTCTTTCAACTCAACCATTATCAACAGCTACTGATGATCCGATTACCAGAATCCTTCCCTTAAGCGGATACAAAATCTTCTTTTAGGATTTCATTTTTTATAACTTACTTGACTTGACACTTGAGGAAGTAGTGAAAATAGATTTAAGTATTTATTTTTGGCGCAATGTTTTTGTATTCAAGTTAAGCATAGCAATATGTGGCTTTGGTATTAAAAAGGGAACAAAACCATATATTATTTGATGTGAATGAATTTAAGTAAATGTATTTACTAACGGGTTCGGTTCACTTTTGTTTAAAATAGCTAATTGAATTTATTTAATTTGGAATTTAGAACTTAGGCCTAATAATAATCTAATTGGAACACAAACGTTTGTAACTTAAAGTTAGGGTAGGGAAAAGGAAAAAGGAGAGGAGCAGTCACAGCCCCAAGACCACAGTCCAGTAGTCAGTGAGCTAGTCCAAGCTCACCAGACGAAGAGCATTTAGCAAGTAAGTCAGGAGGAATAGGAAGACACCTCCTTAAATAGATTTTAGGTAATAGTATGGCTAGACATTGATTAGCATTGTCATTGATATCTAATCATACAAAACTAATTTAAATGCTTTAGCAGTCAGCAGCTTAAGCTAAGGAAAATATATTACTTAGTATGTACATACGCCACACACCCCCGCCCCAAAACAAACTTTACTCCGTTAAGTTTGCCCGTTTTCCGTTTTTTCTTCGGCTTAAGCCCTTTCTTTCGCGGATTGATGCAAACCTTCGCGACATGTTCGGTTTCTCCGCACCGGTAGCATGTGACGACTGTCGAGTCCTGCCCCAAGTCATTTTCGATCGTCACCGAAAAATCAGGAACAGAATTTGGAGAGGGCTGTTCTGCAGTACAGTCATTCCAGTAAGGGTCGTCAGGTGAGAGTAGATCTTTCAGCGTGTCAGCAAAGCAAAAGAGAGAGTCGAGTGACGTAATTGAGAGAGGCAACACACTACGAATTGACGGCAGCAACCCGCAAAGTACCCGGTTGAGTAGTTTCTTTTCGGGAATTTCCAATACCATAGTAGCAGCTCTCATGTCCTGTTCTGTCCTCCAGGCGAATGACTGAATGTGCTCACCAGGCATCTGTTCATACTGGCGAGGATTCATTGCTAGGATAAGCAGTTGGGACGATCAGGTGTAAAATAAGAAAAACCTGATAGAAATAATTATACAAAAAATTGCTACAAGTACACAAGACTCTAGGAGCAAAAATAAACCATGATTAGCATACATGAAAAGAAGAATGCTTATAGTACACAAGACTCTGAAAGCAAAAATAATTAAAATTAATATTATACACTGTATACATTAAATACCCTTTTTTGAACGCAAATTATATCTATTGCTGGGAACAGGAGTATTATGAGTGCTATTGTCAGAAGCAACCACATTAGAAACAGAAATAGGTAAAGTTTGAGAAATAGAATTACCAATGTCCTCAGGACGGTCAAAGAATGGCTTCAGATTTTTCACGTTGTGAATACACAAAGGTTCATCAGAATCTAAAGAGCTAAGCTCATAAGTGACAGGAGTAACTACACGAATAATTCGGAAAGGTTGTAAAGGTGAACTCCATCGAGGTGCAAATTTTTTAGTGAATTTCTTTGACTTATCAGATAAATGGTGAGTGCGAACCAATACTAAATCGCCTACTTTAAAGGAACAATCTTTATGACGAGAATTGTACTCTTTAGCCTGTGCGTTCTGTGCAGAAAACATATTTCGTTTTGCTTTGTCGAAAACCTGAACTAACTTATTGATCAGCTCCGTTTTATAATGAGTGCGGGAATCTAAGATGTCCATGTCGCCTTCCTCTACCCATCTATCGAATGGAACTTTGATTTCGCGTCCTAGATTTAGCATTGACGGACTAAAGCCAGTAGTTTCGCTAACGGCAGTTCGTAAAGCCAAAGCTACAGCAGGTAAATTTTCGTCCCAAGTCGAATGACGAGAAGCGACATAAGATGAAATTATAGCACGTAAGTTACGGTTGACTCGTTCCGCAAAATTAGCCTGTGGGTGATAAGGAGAAATGAATTTTTGTTTGATGCCCCAAGCGGAACACAAAGTTTTAATAATACCAGATTTAAAATTAGTGGCATTGTCTGATAAAATGGCAGCTGGGGCTCCCCACCTACAGAAGATTTCATTCTCGAGTACCTTTTTCACTCGGTGAGCCTTGGAGTCTCGCATAGCAAACAACTCGACCCACTTTGTGAAATGGTCCACCACAACTAAAAGTTGAGTGTTGGAATTTTTTGTTTTCGGCAGAGGGCCGCAGAAATCAATGCATAATAAATCAAAAGGACCACGTACAATTGTCGATTGCAGTTGACCAGATGGCTTTTGAGAAGAATTCTTGGTAGTTTGGCAAATCGGACAAGACCGAATAAATTGTAAAATGTCTTCCTCCATCTTAAACCAAAATACCCTGCGAATTATCCGTAAGATTGTCTTACGGTAGCCTAAATGACCACTATGAGGCTGATTGTGAAAGTAATCCAATATTTCGTTACGAAGTATTTTAGGAATGTAAGGGCGCTTACCGTCTTGCTTCCCAAGTTTGTAAAGAACGCCATTAATAAGAGAGAAATTAGAAGGTAAATCGGAAATCAAAGCCTGAGTCTCCGGATCTGTAGATTGAGCAGTGCGAATTCTATCTAAGGTGATATGTGCGGTGATCAGAGTGAGAAGGACGGGAAGAGAAACACAATAGTTGACATCCATGACGTCTTTACTTTCCTCTTCTTCGGCCTCCCCAACTGGATACCTACTTAATGCATCGGCGACAACATTTAAACGACCAGGACAATGAGAAATGAAAGGTTGGAAATCCTGAATCTTCAAAGACCAACGCATAAGTTTAGAATTTAAATCCTTATGTTTATAAAGCCAAACCAACGCTCTGTTGTCTGTCTGAAGGGAGAATTGTTGGCCGTCAAGATAGGCTTCAAACTTTTTAAGGCTCCAAATTATTGCTAGGCATTCCTTTTCAGTAGAATGATAAGAACGCTCACATTTATTAAGTGAACGGCTAGCAAAAGCAATGGGACGTTCGCCGTCGTCAAAAGTTTGAGAGAGAACGGCACCGAGACCAAAGTCAGACGCGTCGGTTCGTAAAATGAAGTCTTTGGAAAAATCTGGAAAAGCTAGAGTAACAGAATTAGCAATGGAAGATTTCAATTCATTAAATGCAGATTCTTGAGATTCACCACAAGTAAAACGAGTAGAAGATTTTAAGAGTAGATTCAAAGGTTCAGCAATATGAGAAAAATTCTGAATGTAATGTCGATACCAACCACAAAGTCCAAGGAACTTCTTGACGTCTTTCGGTGTACGAGGCTTTGGATAATTAGTGACAGAAATAATCTTGTCTGGATCCGTTGAAACACCCTCAGGAGTGGTCAGAAAACCTAAATACTTGACCGTAGTCTTTCCAAAAGAACATTTTTGAATATTAGCTGTTAAATTATTCTTACGTAAAATTTCCAGGACAGTGCGAAGGTGAAGTAAATGTTCATCCCATGAATTGGAATAAATCACAATGTCATCAAGGTAAACCTCAGCGAATTTTCCAATACAGTCTTTCAGGATAGTATTCATAAACCGTTGAAAACAAGAAGGAGCCACTTTGAGGCCAAAGGGCATGCGCAAAAATTCATACTTCCCATCTGGGGTAATAAAACTAGTGTACTGGATAGAGTCTGCCTCCATACGGAGTTGCCAATAACCCTTACGTAAGTCTATTACTGTAATGAATTTAGCTTTACCCAAACGGTGAATTAATTCTGGAATACGCTGCATAGGGAAAGGATCGTTTTCACATTGACGATTAAATAAACGGAAATCTATACAAAATCTATAATCATCCTTTTGCCGTCTTAAATTAACAGGAGCAGCCCAAGGTGATTTGGAAGGTCTAATAATTCCCATTTTTAACATTTCGTCTACCATAGATTTCATAATTTCTCGCTTTTTAGGTGAAACAAAATACGGTTTACACGCTATAGGTGGCCCAGTAACGTTCAATTTACATGCAGTTGCGTTAGTACAACCTACAGAATCAGAAAAAACATCAGAAAAATCAGAAGTTAGAGAATTGATAGCAGTCTCCTGAAAAGAAGTTAAACCTTGAAGTGCACACAAATATTCAGTATTAGTACATGGATAAACAGTTTGAGGTTGGTTGTGAAAGAAAAAATTACCTCGAGGAATGTCCAAGACCAGATTTGCCTTAATTATGAAGTCAGTACCAAGAATGCAGCTGAACGGCAAATGTTTCAAGATGAAGAATTCGTGTGTAAATGTTTTTCCCGAAAAAGAAAATGATACAACTGCAGAGCCAACAGGATGTACGGATTTTGAATTTCCCGTAGTAATCGTACAGTGAACCGGTTTAACGTCTAATTGGAGAGAACTAACCAAAGACGAATGAAGAAATGAGTGAGTAGCACCAGAATCTAGTAAAGAGGAAACTATAATTTTACCAATAGTAATTTTTACTTGTGGAGTAGTTTTTGGAAAAATAGGTGAAGGGAGAGAAACAGACTCCAGACTATTTACTCCCACAATTAGTTTTTTGAAGAACTAGTCGAAGAAGCTTTTTCCTTGTCACGCTTTTCTTTTGCAATCCGTTTAGGACACACAGAGATATCGTGATCAGTTTTACGACAATACTTACAGAAAAGTGAAGGATTTTCAGATTCAGAAACAGTAGGAGTAGACTTTTCAGATGTAGAAGTGCTAGTTGAACTAGTAGGACTTGATGTCTGTGGGATTTCAGAAGTCTTTTCAGTGGCAACAGAGCTATCTGATTTACGAAAGTATGACTTACTAGAAGAATACGATGTTTTAGTTTGATGAGTCACCTTGACTAAAGGATCAGACTGTCTAGCCCGCAGAAGCTGCTTGTTCTCAAATTTCCTAATTTTATTCAAATCAGCGATTACTAGACGTGCTTTTACAATAAGTTCTGTAACTGACAAGCGTTCAGAAGTACGGAGTAATACACTAATCTCAGGTAGACAGGAGTTAATTATACGAGTGACTACCGCATCGACGTCCTCGCCTGCATTCACTTTGTTAAAGAGAGCTTGAACTCTCCATGCAAATGTTTCGAATGGCTCGTCGAGTTTCTGTCTAGTCGCAAATAATCTCTGCAGTATCTCGTCTTCTGAATTACCTGACTTTTCATATTCCAAAAACTTGACCTGAAATTCTTTCCATGAGTCTATCGATTGCCTTGACTCGCGATACCAGCTAGCGATATCAGAGTCTTTGACGAAGAAACGAGATAACAAGAAAACCCAGTCTGACTCCGGAATTCTTTTCGTCGTCAGATAATCTTCGATATCTCTAAAAAAGGACTCAGGCGTCATGCATGTGGAATCATATACAGGTAAAGGGAACGAAACCGAGCTATCTACGATAAACGATCTAATTTGGTTAGAGACAGGAGTTTCAGCCGTATCAGTGTCGTCTGTTGACTGACCTAGAGAAGCAGTAGCCTCTTTACTTTTCCAGCTTAATTTACCAGAGGTTCTAGTGGAAGACTGACCTAGTGTATCTAATCTCCTATTTAGCGTATCTAATGTAGTAGTCATACTGGCCTGCTGATTAACTACACCTAATAAAGCAACCTTGAGATCGTCTATAGACTTTTGTAGTGCAACTTCTGACGACTTCTTCTCATCTCCCTCACCGTTAACCATGATTGAATCTAGTAATGAAAAATCTGAATAATTCCAAGACAAAAAAGAGTATTGCAAGGAAAGAAGAAAATGTTTCGCTTCAATTACAATGTTCAATTGAAAAGTTATAATACACGTAACAAATGAAAGTTTATATAGAGTTTTATAGAAAAGTTACTTAATTTTGTGTGGAATTGCTAAACAAAAGTGAATTTTTAAAGATTGGGCGCCATATGTGGCTTTGGTATTAAAAAGGGAACAAAACCATATATTATTTGATGTGAATGAATTTAAGTAAATGTATTTACTAACGGGTTCGGTTCACTTTTGTTTAAAATAGCTAATTGAATTTATTTAATTTGGAATTTAGAACTTAGGCCTAATAATAATCTAATTGGAACACAAACGTTTGTAACTTAAAGTTAGGGTAGGGAAAAGGAAAAAGGAGAGGAGCAGTCACAGCCCCAAGACCACAGTCCAGTAGTCAGTGAGCTAGTCCAAGCTCACCAGACGAAGAGCATTTAGCAAGTAAGTCAGGAGGAATAGGAAGACACCTCCTTAAATAGATTTTAGGTAATAGTATGGCTAGACATTGATTAGCATTGTCATTGATATCTAATCATACAAAACTAATTTAAATGCTTTAGCAGTCAGCAGCTTAAGCTAAGGAAAATATATTACTTAGTATGTACATACGCCACAAATAGCAAGTAATGATGAGTATAAAATGTAGGATGCATGTCGCTGACAATGACAGCAATCTTTCAGCAAACATGTAAAGACATGGTTGCCTTGTGTTGGAGTGTATGTGACAAGAAGTGACAAAGTCTCTCCGAGCAATGAAATGCATGATAGCACAAGTACAATAGAGAATACACGAGTGCATGCAAATGCACTATCCTACAATTACCCTTCCTCCCTCCTATGTGTATGCTCAGGCACCTTTTATCTACTCCATTTGCATTTTAGTGTGGAATATCACCCATTTCCGAGTATTTGTTGGTTGTTTGTGCCAAATTGTGATCAGCAAATCACAACCAAGCTTCACATGACTTCACCAACGCCTAACGAGTTGATACCCTGTGTCCAAATCTACGTAATTGCACCGAGGCAAACATTTATTTACTGGTGCACGGTAGGTATAAGTGTGTGCATCTACTTGTATAGCAATGTAACAAATATGATGCGTCCCTTACCTTACCTACAGCTACGTCTTGTTTATGTTTATGTTTATGTTAGCTTTATCCAAGTGTCAAAATAGTCCAATCAATACAAGATTAATATCAGTAGGCACAGTCAAAGACAGGTCACTGCTTTCCAACTCATGACACACTACTCACTACTTATTACTTTATATTCCTACTTACTATTACATTATTATTACATTACTAGTAACTAAATTGTACAGTGATATTAGTAATTAATACTTCACTATAACGTTTTTCCTTTCAGTTATCATGAGTTGCTGCACTTTTTCCGTCAAAATATTCAAATTGAGCTCTTTATATACAAAGCTTCTTGGTAACTTGTTCCAAGCTAATGCGGCAAAATGCTGCACAGATTTCCTTTTTAGAGCTGTTCTACAATGACTAATATTACATAGTGGCATTGCCCTTCTGGCAAGGTAATCCTGTTTGATGGTAAACCAACCCTCGGTACCTTTATAGCCATAATTTAAATTTTTCCATACAAATTTGATCGCATATACATTACGTCTTTCCTTAATGCTAAATATACTACATTTACCTAGCATATCACACACATTTAATTGATTACACTTTCTTTTTTTCTTACATTTATTCTTAAAACTATCCAACTTACACAATCTTAGATAAAAATAATTAACTATAAATCTATTAATTTTATCATCTATTTTACATAATTGTAATTCAGTTTGAATTGACCATACTAACAATCCATAATCTGCTATCGAAATTACAAATGAATGTATTAACATTTTTATTACACGTAACGGAACCAATCTTTTTATTCTGTATAGTCTACCTATTGCGCACTTTGATCTAGTATCAACTGAGTCATAGTGATGTTTAAATGATAGCGTTGAATCAAAGTATATTCCTAAATATTTAAATATATATACCCTTTCTAATCTATTACCATTTAGCATTACATTATTAAATTCTGCTCCAGCTACCTTCAAATCATGTGATTTATGAAATATCATGTACTGGGTTTTTGGCAAGCTCACAATCAAGTAGTTTTTTTCACACCATTCAAAAATTCGAACTAAATTTTTATTAATTTTTTTAATCGCTGCATTTACATCTGTGTCACATGTCCATAAAACGACATCGTCTGCATACATGCAATAGTTAATGTCTATACATTCACCTATGTCATTTATATATAGTGAAAACAGTAGCGGACCTAGTGACGAACCAGCACCAGTGCCGGCTTGAAACACATAAGTAGACTTTGACATATAATTACCATTTTTAATCCTAAATGTTCGATTTGACAAATGATTTTGCAATAACTTAAGCATGTATGGCTCTACCTTAAAATTGGCAATCAGTTTCAAAATTAGGCAATTGAATTGACAGGTGTCAAAGGCCATGGTCAAATCTAAATAAACTGCCACTACTCTTCCATTCATTTTGTCTAACCCTTCATATAAGCTCTGTGAGAACTTGTGTAGTGCATTCTCACATCCCCGCTTTTTTCTAAAGCCGAATTGATTGTCGTTTAAAAATTCATCAACCATACGGGTTAACCTATTAAAAATTATTTTTTCAAATATTTTTGCAAAGAATGATAAGTTAACTACTGCTCTGTAATTTTTTACATCAAGAAAAGAGCCTTTTTTCTTATACAAAGGTATCAATACAGCACTTTTAAAGTAAGCAGGAATGATAGAAGTGTGCAGTATCATCGTAAATTGAATAGCAATTGGAATGGCAATCACATTCTTGGTCTGTTTGAAAACTTTGACAGGGATATTAGTGGAAGAGTTGTATCCCTTGTCAATTATATCAATTGATTTTATCACTTCTTCACTATTTACATCAAATTCTTTCTGATTATTGAACTTATCACAGTATTCATCTATACGTTCTTTAACGAGCTCATCAGATACCACATTGTCTTGTTTTTTTATGATATAGTGCGCCGCAAATATATCACATAACATTTCATCATCCTCTATTACAGTACCATCGCTATCTACTAATCTACATACTTTACTAGCTTCTCTTACTCTGAAACTAGTTATTTCATCAATTATTTTCCATGTATTTTCTGATTTCAGGTTTTCTTCCAGTTTCCTGACAAAATACAAGCTCTTACATTTTCTAATAACATTAATTACATAATTTTTCATTACTCTATACTTTTTCCAACTACTAGACATTTTTATTCTAATAGCTTCCGTTTTTAATCTATCTCTAATGTTAATTAACTCCTTAATAATGCTAGAAAACCAAGGTGCTTGTCTATTCTTACACCACTTTTTTCCTTCTGGTGCAAACCTATTTACTATATTAATAATAGAACCGACAAAGTTCATACACGATGTTTCCGTGTCATTGACACCCAAATAGTCATAATTTTGATTTAGAATTTCTTGAGACAATATTTCCCAATCTACCCTCTTGTAGCTTCTAGCAGTTATCAGCGTTGGAGACAGTTTGCTCTTTGGAGTTTTTCTAACTACGTATGTCATATTGTGATCCGACCCTGCAAAAGGGAATTGACCATATAAACTATAATTATTCTTGTTAGATACATATATGTGATCTATAAGCGAAGAAGAAGTCTGAGTAACCCTTGTTGGTTTATCAACTATCTGAAACACATCAAATTCCGTGTATATTTCTTTAAGCTTTGCAACATCATCATTTTTCTCAGACAGATCATAATTTATATCACCCATAATTACGATTTCATATTTATAGTATCTTAAGCCTTGCAAAAGATTACAGAAGAAATCACGAAATTCTGTTTTTAGGACAAGATTGGGGTGACTATAAATTGTAACAACTAGTATTGGTGCAAGTCCATCTCTTCTAATTAATACCACTTTATAATGGATTTCTATATTCTTTGTTAGCTTTCCCATCTCCTCATCCAGGATTTGGTATTGATACTTATTACTTATATAAATCACTATTCCACCACCTCCTCTATGCTCCCTGTCATATCTTAAACAGTGGTATCCTTTAATAAAAAATTTTGACCTACAGTCTAGGTTTGATAACTTAGATTCCGTTATACTGCAAACTGTTACATTATTTTTATTTGTAAGAAAACTATAAAGTTCCTCAAATCTGCTACAGCAATTTAAGCCATTGACATTTGCATGTATAAATTTCAACCCTTTTGGAAATCTATCCGCTATATTGTCCTCTGTACACTTCGATTGTTTACCATAAAACGACGACGACAACAATACACTTACATCGTTTCTAGCTACATATAAATTATCTACATCACTATTATTACTATCTATATTACTTTCTTCCATATATGGTAATACATAAGACGATTCGTTAATCCTCTCATTGGTTGATTCAGTAGACAACGTAGACGACAACGACGACACTAATAATTGATTTTGCTGAGATTCTTGTACGTCTTGATTTACATTATCGGAACAACAGATAAACGTAGCACAGAATTGGCGAAACTGAACGTTTGGTATTCGGATATCCAGACACGTACGATGAGTCCAATTTCCGCAGTTCAGACAGGTAATCTTGTGTCTCTTCCCAGGTTCCTCGGAACATTTAGTGCACACGTCCATTTCAGCAATATTTGATCATGAAAAAATTACAGTTACGTTACGTTAGAAATTTACGCCCACTATTTCAATGAATGCGTTGAAAATAATTTAAAAATACGTATGAATTAGTACATACGCACAGGGGGGAACGCCTAGACCATTCACCCCCACTTCACTCAAAATGCCATTTTTTTAGTCGCCTTCCTCCCTAAGTTGCAACTGGTACAATGATTATCCCTCACTGTTCCTCCAGATCGTCCTCAGTGCCGGCAGCTCAATCAGATATCCATTTGAAAATTAAATAGGGTCATGGTTGTTTTGTTTCGTGATTAGTAGTTTGTGACGTTGCATGACGCACAATTATTTTAATTGTGCCCACGAATCCCTATAATATTGATCACTACTGTAAGCGGCATAATTTATGAACAGCCAGCCATGTGGAATATTTATTCACGCACCTGTTGTCTGATGACGCGTATGTAATGTATTGCTCACTGATTAAGATGATTAATAGTAATTGTTCCCACTCGTTTTAGACATTTCGTGCTACACAGAAGTACAGAGGAGTTTTGCACTGCTTTTGATTAGCACCATTTCGTTACATGTGGCTATGCATATCATTATACTAACCGTTACGCAATGCACTTCTTCATATTATGTAAAGAGTTATTTCCTGAGTAATAAGAATGCAAATCAGAATGCGTTCGTGGGAGTGCGAGAGAAGTCAGCAGGATTGATTTCAATGCAATCATAATTATTAAAAACAGCGACAGTTTAAAGTTTATTAAAATGAATACGGTGGACTTGTTTTTCTTGCAGGCAAATTAAATCTAAGCTGTTGCCGACCAGGTAACGTTAATTCAAATGGTGTTATGAAATAATGTAAGTAAGTGTGTATGACGTAAAGAATAACCTTAAATAATATAAATGTATTTGTTTTCATATAATTGATTTCCAATAAGCGAAATATGTATAGGGCTTGCACTGTTAATGATGTCCCTAATCTCGCTTTTTCGCCTCAATTCACTCACAACAGGAAGTTAATTACTTATTTTTGCAGTAAGATATAAGCATCATCCGTCCAGATGACAGGTAAACGGATGAAAGGGAGCTGCTAATTGCCTCCGATTCAGTTTCATAGATTTTGTACACGAAAACTACTGCGTCATTCGTTTTGTAATAAAAACAAGCAATATTCTGAGAAAGTAGCTTAATTACTATATAATGTCTTTTAAAGCACAAAAGCAATCTCCAGATTTTGCACTAGTTTGCACTTCAGTTACTCAATACAATCAATTTGTTCGCGGAAAATAAGTTGTAAAAGGTTAAGATAACTTTTAACATTGAGAGCGAAAATTTCTTGAGTGGAGCGGAGTAATCATAAAGTAATTTAGTAATTATTATGAAAACATTCTGTAGGTACATATAATCTTGCAGAAAATGTATTTACAACTTGAGAAATTACTTACTCATTCTGCATTCTTACTACTATGAAGTTCGATCCCCAAATGTTTTCGAAATATAGATAGAATGTTTCTGGAGTAAAAAGAAAATTATAATACAGCATAGGTTAAGATAGCAAACACATCATCGTTATAAAATGTGATTGAAGTATACGCAGAAGCATTTCGCAACGACAGATTATAATACATAGACATGTAATGTTGTGTACATTTTATCTGTACAAGTCAGATTATCGTGCTGATTCCCTATTGTTGGTTATGATCGTGTCTTGTAAGCGTCTTCATTACATATTTGTGATGTAGTATTGCTGAAATGACTCAGTCCCTGCTGCACGACCTTTTCCATTGGCATTGGGATGACTGTGACTATTACTACTACTTGCCTACTATAGTGTGAGCAGTATATAGTATATGGGACTATGATGATGTAGCATGTAACTACATCATTCTTATTCTTTATTTCACCCCATCACTGCAATTGTACTCAAAGTAAAAGTACAACTAGAGAGGTGTGTGAGTAAGGTGTACAGTAACCCAATATTAAATCATCTTCAGTTTAATGCACACGTTTCAGTCTGTCTCAAGTGCATTTCTGCTAAAACACGATAGGTATGATAGTCATGTGAACTTTGTTACGTATGGTAGGAGGTGAGGGCTAGAGACGGGAGGTTAATGAGGAAAATGAAAAGTTAAGTGTGGAATAAATGGACAATATATAAGAAAGAGGATTTCCATTTCACTTGCTATTGAGTTGTTGCAGGTGTGAGTGAGTGACTTGATCAACTGGAACTTACTCTGTAGGCAGGCACTGAGTCTACATCGTAATCAACGTGAACTCATCTTCCACTCCAATAATCACCAAGGATTGAAGATAATAAGCTCTCGGAAATAACTTTCAGATGTTTACACACAGACAATAATTATTGTAGTTATATAGCACCATTCGCCTTTATTTTATTATTTCTACATCTTCCGATAATATATTGACCATACGTATTCGCAGTGGAATTGTTTTATTTAGTAGCTGCTGACACTTGCTCTGATCCATACCGATCTCATCTTCAGTTTGGCATTAGGAGAGGAGAGTAGTGTCCAAAAACAGAAAATAAACTCAAGTCTAAAGTCACAATAATATTCGCAGTTTAATTCCGACATAATGTGTTCAAACATGCTGTCCAACGTCCTACTCTGTGGAGCTCTCTTACTCTTCCTCTCCAACTTAATTCTTGCCAATGAAGGGGGTGGACAGCCCATGGAGCTATCGGAGACCGACAAAAAGAAAATTGCGTTAGCCATGGATTTACTTGACGGGTGAGGCAAAACTTTTATTTTAAATACAATTTCTACTCCTCAATTTCATTTAAGAACCGACACTAATCGCTACTATATGTCACCCACGTACTTTGGGATCGGGGTACCTAATCTCTTTTATTCTACTATATTATGCCTCAATCCTGTCTGCTCTTTCTATCAATTAAGGCATTTCAGGCATTTGTCATATTTCTAAGGTTAACAAGGTTTAACAATGAAAGAAAGGTTCTACAAGGAACATGTAGATTTCATATGTGAATCCGTTTAAAATTCAATGCAAAAGGCGTGGACACGAATACAAAGTTTTCCTTTCCTCAACCAGACTCAACATTTTTCTGTAGCCAATCACTTTTTCTGTATTATCTTATGCCTCCGTTATGTACTCCTCTCAAAGCTATATCCTATGATGGAAGCCCATTATATGCATGCAATTTTTGCAACTTATCTTCTGATTGTAAGTCTCCTCTTTTGCTTCTGGTGGATATAAATTCACATCACGCTACAATAAAATCTTCTTGATATTGTCCAATAGGTGGTAAGCTTATGTAAAAATGCACCAAATGTTTTCATAAATGATCAGTTTTTGTATTTAACATGCCTCCAGTGAATTCATACCTGTTTCTGGACTCTCCGTGGATGAAATCCTTGATCTCGTGTTGGCCAGGTATGAAGAACATTATGAATTTCTTGATGTTGAACTCCGTATTTATGTAAAAACTTTGAAGCTCTTAACTAAGCAAGGTAGCTGTTGTTGACGAACGCAACTGATTGTTGAGACAATTAGAAAGTCTATCTATAGCTTATACTTTATTGTAGATACACAATTTTTAGGAAATTTTTGTTAGAACAGCATAGTGGAGTGTCATATTTGTGATGTACCACTGAAGAATTTCTAATGAGACTCTGTAACATGCAATCCCAAGTCTTTTTGATTAGAACATGACAGAGAAAGGAAATTAAACATAAAGGGTTTGCAGAAAGAAAAATACGAGCATTTCTATTGTCTCGAGTTACTGGAAGTAAGAAAGGAAGGCTTTTCGTTGGTTTCGTTGCGTGAATTTCTCCTTGCTGAATGATGAATTATTACGCAGAGCAGAAAGAGTAAGATGAATTCAAAAGAGCATTGACATCAAACGAGAAACGTCTCCAAGTATACCAACTCCAGTCTGATATCACTTGAAGTACTATACATCTACTTATTTAGAATTCGTCAGTAGGTACACATTTAAATACATTCAAGCCAAGGAGCTTTTACGTTGTTATAGTATCATCGTTTAATAAGGAGGGCCAAGTAGAGAATTACCCGTAAGGGATTTTGAAGATCTATAAGGGACGTTTTCTATTTCAAATTGGGGTAAAAAATCCCTTATGATTATGATCATAATAACAAGTTCATTTCCCAATGACGTTGTGGAATGATGTAAGAAATGATATCACATCATTAATAATAAACTAGGCTAGATACATTGGATTGCAATTTCATAGGAAGAAATTAATTACACTATCCGATTATTACAAATAAGTTGTAATTCCTTGAATTCAAACCCTTGTGGACTGTTTTTATCATTTTGCACAGTTTCGTAGCATGTTGTTGCACTTCCACTTATAAATCCCATTTGTATCCATATGACTATGACACACAATGTATTATGTATGACTGTCTCAACACATTTAACAGTTAGCTGTACAGTTTATGATGCAGAGTTAAAGTTTTAACGTATCAGAAAAGTTGAACTAGCAAGTGTGAGAAAAGAGAATGACAGACTCAATAAAAAAATGGCTCGTAGAAATGAAACCAATTGAGGCATTGAGGAAACAATTAAACAGGGCAATAAAAATTGCAGAAGTAAAATGTAGAGACTACTAAATTGGAGTATTTTAGTCTTTCCGGTTCTAGGACCAGTAACGGTAAATAGCAGTAATAGCGGATTTTAAAAGATTTATTAAATACATAACGATAAATAACAACTTTAACAATAAAGATTACACACGTTCTGGCTGTATGCATTTACACTTTTCAATACACACCAGACACATCAGCTATATGAATTGGTTTTCTATATCAATGGTAGCTTACATTTGAGAAAGGAAAATATTTTGCCTTCGTTTCTGTAACCTTTGCTGTTTTTCCAATTTTTCTTGGCGTATTGCTCTGTTGATTGAATCAATTCGGATAATATTTCTAGTACGCACGTATAATTGTATTACTCCTTTGGGAACTTCAGGATATAAATCAGAAAGAAGAACGCTCAAATTTTCCACTACGGCAAAGCTCCGATTAAATGTGTGCTGACCTATCCCACGATGGTACTCAATAAAGTATTCCACAAGGGTTTGAATTCAAGGAATTACAACTTATTTGTAATAATCGGATAGTGGAATTAATTTCTCCCTATGAAATTGCAATCCAATGTTTCTAGTCTAGTTTATTATTAATGATTTGATATCATTTCTTACATCATTCCACAACGTCATTGGGAAATGAGCTTGCTACTATGATCATGTAATCATAAGGGATTTTTTACCCCAGTTTGAAATAGAAAACGTCCCTTATAGATCTTCAAAATCCCTTACGGGTAATTCTCTACTTGGCCCTCCTTATTAAACGATGATACTATAACAACGTAAAAGCTCCTTGATTCAAGCCAAGATACCTTATAGTGACTATTATTGGGACTGGCGTCAGGTAGCCTGATAGTCAAAGCAAAACAATACAACTCAATTTTTTTCTTATTTCATTTCCATGGAAATCAGTATGGCTATCCCTATCTCTGCCCTATCACGCCTATCAGTCCCCATCTCACCCTCTGGTTCTCTTTGGCACAAAATTGTCGAATTTTGTACCAAAATGAAAAAAAATTGGATTTCAATTGTTTACATCTGACTATCAGGCTACCTCATCCCAGTCCCAATAATAATCACTAAGGTAATTATCTTGCATTCAAGCCTTGTAGCTTGTTTTAGCTGAGCTTAACGATACACTTACATGTGTTATTTACGCATAATAAAATACCAAGAAAGAATTTTCAACCCCAGTACCTTTTACCATAACATCTGGCATATATTAAGCTATTTTCCCGCATTACGAATTCTATGAGCAATATTATGTACTTACCAAAAGAAACCTCTTAACAGACGCTACTACAGAGCGATTGTAAAAAGTGAAAGCAATTATTTATAAATTTGAAAGCACAATATTTTCAAACATTGATTTGGAAATGTACTAAGTACAGCACTAGGAATATTGTGAGATACTAGGCACTTAAATTTTAGGATGCTACTTGGTACGTGCACAAATGAATTATAAAATACATTAGTGGACATACATGCGACATATATTAAGCTAAGTGTGCCTATTATATAGGCACATAATATTGACAAGTGTTTCTTGTAAATATGTTTCATTTTTGTATCCTAGGCAGGGGAATGGGTTGTGTAGGGTGTACAGTTATCGATTGACATTTTTGCTTAACAATAAAGTACAAGTACATGCATAAATAATAAGTATCCGAAATAAATATCTGTAGCTGACAGTTAAAAATATAAGCTAAGTAAGCGTGGATTGTGTTTAGGTACAAAGAAAAGCTGAAAAAGATCCAGGAGCCCAGGATGCTTTCTCCTCTCTCTGAATCTCCTGCTACCACTGAACGAAATTCTCGGAGAAAGATCGGGGGTAAGCTTTCAACTAATTGCATTTTTAATAAGCCAGGAGAATTTGTAATGGGTTGAAGGAAGTTACTTATAACCTTGTCGTTGGTAGTAAAGTAGCTCAGAATAGTTACTCCCAATTCAATCTCTTGCAGTAACCATTTTGGTTGTCCATTTGTATGTGTGTAATCTAATGTCAAGTGCCCCAGGCTCTTAAATGGTATCCCCATAAAGCTAAGAACATTCTTCCGTATATTATCTCTAATTTTCATTTAATGATGGATCTAGATTTACTAGTTCCTGTCAATTGGGGCAATGCGAAATTTTGGAAATGCGACTATTCTATGACATAATTCCCTTATTCAGAACAAACTGTACAATTTTAATCATCCTGGCTTTTACTTACAAAGAATCCATTTTAGGAAGTCTGTGAAGGAAAATCTAAATGCATAAATCGGTCAACCTTACCTAACATTTTTGACATCCTCCACCTTTCTTTAAATACGCCGTCATGTAACAGTAAGTTTCGGTTGAATTGGAGTGGGATGAGTTTTGATGATGATAAAGGTGAATGTTGACTACAAATATCTTTTTGTAAGTGTAAATTTATGTCATACCAAAGGACGAAATATGCATTCCTTTTTCCACCCATTTGTGTTTGCGTACAATTACATTTTATTTAAGTGCACATTTGAGCGTAATGGTAAACTATTGGCATTTTACTTCGTCGCACTTACTACATGCTCTTTCCCTTAGAGATTTGCGGTACAAGTGCATCCTTGGAATGTGGGAAGAAAGTATTGGCTTCGTTGGAAGAAGAGATGGAGACGACTACTCCAAGCATTTCACTCTCTCTACGGTGTCTCGTTCGAAAGGTAAATAAATGTCAAACTCTCCTTTCTTCGTTCTCAGGAACGACTTACTTACACCCACACACGTGCCAATTCAACTCTCTTTATACCATGCTAAGTGGATGTCTTGTATCCCGAATTATGTAGCCATAGGCTATTAATGTTGCAGGTACTTTTAAATATAAGCTTCAAATTCAATCCGATGGAAAATAATTATTGTAAAAAAGAAAAATGGTTGTTTGCGAATAGAATTTTCCCATTTTGACAATTTTTAATTTCTTTCGTTTTCCCTAGAATTATTGAAATATGTGAAGGTTTCATTTGATTGGAGAAAGTGTGGAAGCAGTCCTATCATAATGTTTAATAAGTAGTACAGTGAAAATGCAACCGAGGATTATTATTTGTTTTTATACTTAAATCAGTTCTTCCCGAAATCAAATTCCCAAAAGAATTGTTCGGCTTACACCGAGAGTTCATTGGGAATTTTCAACGGGAAGGATGAATTTCAATGGGATCAATAGAATTTTCTCCGTGGGTTGTGCACATTTGCAGAACAACCCACGGAGAAAATTCTAAATAAAAATAATAAAATTCCACATAAAACCAATTAGCATTATTTCCATCTCAATTCACTGTCTGCTCGTACATTTTATCTGTCATACTAGTCCTAGGTTTTAGATTCAGTTTAATATATACAGACGGATACGGACATTGCACTCAAATAGAATTCACTTCAACGGTTTTAATACGAAAAAAGAACACTATATAAATATAATGTAAGTCTAACGAAGCAAATTCCGATTTCTACTCCAGTATTTTCGATTTCTAGCTGTAAGCTTACATCTCCTACTTCCTGTTCATATTTCTGAGCATGGTAAATTGTGTAAATAAGTAAAATGTGGCAAAATGTGTTTATTAATATTATTGCGTCGGGTTAGATGCAGCCGTTATCGTGAGCTTAACACGGTAGTGTTGGGGCGGGTTGAATAATTATTTTTATCCTCACTTGGGTAGTTTAGGTAATTCATTTCTGTTCCAAAACATGCGGTGAAAAAGTTTTATCTACGTGCACTGTGCTGTGAAAATCCGCATTTTGTTATCAGCCCACCTTATTATGTACTTTCAAGTTTCAACAGTTTGAGGTAATCAGATGCTTTAAATAATAGACTTTTATTAGCTTTGACTAGAAATACTGAATGTGAAACAGACGATCGCAATGCCTTTGACTATCGTCATTTGAATTTCAATTGTAGACTATTTTGGACTGATTTTTTTTATTTTCGGGCGAATATCTGTAATAAACATATCTACTTAAAATCTCAGTCCTTGTCTAGCCAAGTAAATGACGTGAAGGAGTAATGCGTGGGACTGTGCTCAGTGCAGTATTAACTATAATACTTTTATTTTGTGCTACAACATATGTACACCAATTTCACAGCATTTTGTAAAATGGTTGTTGATAATAGCTAAGCCCGTCTAAATAAAAGAGCTGAGTAGATGCAGCCTTGGAAGAATTCACTATTCTCTGAATATGCTAATTAATTCCAGCAGCCTCTTTCCAGAAATGCCTAGGAGAAGTGCAGAATGTGGAGGCTCCGACAGAGACGTAATAAAAATGGCATTGGTATTACTAGCATTAGCATGTACCTGGAGGGAACCAAAAGATGCTTCTCCTCTTCCCAATGTTTTACATTTATTAAGATAGACATTCCAATTTTACTGCTATAAACGCTAAACTTATCAAAGTATTGATTTTTTTCTGTTTCTTTCCAGGAGTTTCTCCAATGCATTGAGCTTCACCGGAGAAATTGCAGACAACTTGCAGAGAAAGGAATTGTTCCTCAGCTACCGGCAGAAGATGTTATAAAAAACACTCAATCCAGAATTTGGCGTGCACTCTGGACTTCTGGCGGGTGCACTTTGGCCAACTAACTCCTGTTAATTATTTCAATCGCTAAAGAGTTTTTTTATTAGTTTGTATTGAGAAGTAGTATTAGCTGTGCTTAAATTGCTAACTGTATATACAGAATACCTTAAAAGTTATTTGTAGTATATATACCTAGGTATAGTTGTTGTTTGGTGGTTTCTATTCTAAACGTTGTTGGCCTATTGCTGATGTAAAGTGGCTGATGATCATCTCACATTTGTGCACAATTTGGATGTTGGAATTTTGAAGTTTCGGCAGAACAACAGTGTAAAGGATTTTTAATGTTTTGTTATGTACCTGAATTCCAACTATATGCTTATTATTAGTAGTACTATGCATCTATGTAGTTCAGACTCAGACAGATTGTGCTCTAAGAATTCCTAAGCAATGCTTTACTTGCCTAAACTAGGAACATATTTCGTAGTTAGTAATGAAATAAACATAAATTGACTCTATCTTTTTGGTAGAGGTGATTAGGTAGGTATCCAACTCAGCAGTTTCAAGAGGAAACGGTATTAGTGAAGTCAAACAGGAAAATGTTTCCTGTCTTGCCAACTTGCTACTATTTCAAAAACTATACTTGTTGAGAATTTTGTTGTGTCACAATCTCAAGCTGAGCTTTTAATATTAAGTAGCCCCATATAACATTCTATTCAACTCCAGCAGTAGTCGGTTTCTATAATATTCTATAATAAAATGAGCCATTTGTAGGACCGCAGCCAGAACAAGGAGAGCAAATGGGAAATTTCTTGAGCTTGAGCTTTTCCTTTTAAGACTTTTTCTTTTTTACGGCTCTGTGCCTACTGACTACGACCCTGTTAATTTTGAAATTTCAAAAAGAAAATATTTGCTGCAGAGCCTGGGCATGTTACTTTCAAAATAAGAAGGTATCCAAAATATAAAACACATACAGCCTCCAGTAAGTAGGAACTAAGTATGTCTTTCTATCAACAAAGTTATATATTAACCTTTCAAAGAGAGCTAAAAATATGCAAAACATTTTTCAGTATAACGTTGCTTTGCTTACTCCTTGTATTAGCACAGAACAGAAATTACTTTTAAGCGAAATACAGAAATCTTACAAACAGAACGGGTGTGCAAGTACTTTAATTCAGAAATATCTAGTCAAAGAAAAAAATTGAACTATCCCTATGTATTCTCAAATTATATTATGAGCCGGAATTCCTACAGAATCACTCTAAACATTTCGCTGTATTGTGTCTTTGAAGGATTACATTTGTACGGATAAGTAGTACAAGTCAATGGTAGCAGTAGAGTTCCACGAGACACCCACACGGCGCATTCTATCAGACACTCTCTCTTATGTAAATATAATCTAATCTAAGCAATGCGTGTCGTTTCCAAGCTAAGTTGAGTCTCAAATGTTTCTAAGTATTTCTGATCGAAAACAGTAGCGGTGTATTTTCTTCGAATGTTTAGCGATAAAGCAATTGGGAAGATTCGGATTCGACATCGACTTAAGAAATCTGACATAAACACGTAGAAAGTTTCATTTTCATGAACGTTAAACTAAAAACGTATCTCAGTAACAATATGATAGTATCTCAATACAAATGACTATGAGACTTTCGTTTGAAGCCATTAACTTCATATAAAACTTTCACTTGTACTAATACTAATACTATCTGTAATAATACTAATAGTATGGTAAAAAAACGATATTTATAACGATATTACGTAACTTGTTACGTCTCCCTTATTCTTTATTATTATTAGATTAGAAAGTAACTTGGTGAGTAGATGAATAACGTTCGATATCTCCTAGCGGGCCTTATTATTCATCTCCTTAAACTGTTCCTATTTTTACAAACAATGGAAGGTAGACCAGTCAGAATACTTTCGGCTTGAAGAGAATTTTAATTACAGAATTGACTCGTAACGAGTAGTATTGGAATCATACATTATGTAGGTACTATAGGCGATAATATAGGTTATTTATCAGTATATATCAATATATCATGTAAATGTTTCAAGTTTGTAATGTATGTATTTACTTAGCTCCGTAATTGTTGTTTTCTTTTCACGCAATAAAATTATAAAGTGATAATCAACGTTCTTTCATGCATATTTACAATAGTAATTTCTTTCATCTAAGTTAATTATTGCTCCTTTACTAATAGCTAATTATAAGTACATTGTGTGTGTATTCCACGGAACACCATGCATATATGTTTAGCTTAGATTCTCTTATATTATTGCTATTCTCTTCTATACTAGAGATGAAAGTTCAGGCAAGGCAAGGTGAAAGTGTAACTGTACTACGTGTTGGAGTGCAGAGAAATACACATGTCAAGAGGGAATGTCGAGTAGCTGAATGAAGTTGAGAGAACACACGGATGTTCCAACCTCTTTGCATTGTCATTTTCAAAGGGCTGCTGTTGACTACCACATACATCTTGAATTATTTTAATTACAGATCTGAAAAGTCATAGCTAACTATTTCTAATTTCTTCAATGCTATAAATTCTAACTTGAAATTCACACTTTCACTCTGAAAAGTTAAATTGCATAAAGTAAAGGCACGTGCAGCTAATGTGGAACAGAAATCGATTCTGAAAGCTGAAATAGTGCTACGCGTAGCTACGGTGTGGATATCTAAACCTTCTCCTTGTCTCCATGATGAGGAAGGAGTTAGTATATCAAGGGGAAATGCACAACTTCAACATTCTTTCAAGTACACCTCAAGGACTTCCTACTTCTATCTAAAGGGTCTGTCAGTCTATCAGAAAAATTAACTTTGTCGTGCGCTGCGGGAGCATTCATCATATTTAATGCATTCGTCACCACGCTTTCTTTCTTGGTAGGTTTGTTGTTTGTTTGTTAGTGGGAGAGTGCAAACTTGCTTTAGATGAGCAAGCTGCACTACCGCTCAAGCCTCTAGGGCTTACTTGCAGTGACTCCCGTGACATTTTTGATACCCGACCAGAGGCACGTCAATGCAACAATGTAATGACAGTGAGATTACAGTGAGGGTGAATCTAGTCACCAATTCTTAATAATGTGAATTAGTACACCTGCGTTACAGGTGGGGTATAGTATTAAATGCTAGGAGTCCTAGCTATGTTCTATTGTTAAATTTTAAAATTTGTCATCATGGTGTAATGGTCTACATTAAAAAAGGCAAAACGACAAGATACACATGATTTTAATTCTCTTCATTGTATTATTTATTAGAAAGGAATCAAATAAATAACATATGTCTATTGTTCTCTCACTGCAAGGGAGCTAGAGAGATGAAATAGTTTCCAGTTGTTAGCCCTTAAATAAAGAAGGCATTTCTCCTCCACCCGAAAGTAGCAGATGAAAAAATTCGGATTGTCTTTTGGACATGGAATGGCACGAATTGCCACCCACTTCCATGTTACTTCAAATCCCGGGTTTTGCTTGGCAATCTGGGAAAAGAATTCAATATAATTAGGGACATTTTTATTGAAAATTTGTATAGAGATGACATCTTGTTTATAGTTGTCGTTCAACCATCCCTGTAAGGGCTGTTCGAGTAACTCCGAGCAGTCAACTCTTGGTTGGAATTCATCGATTTTGGCAATGATCCAATTTGCAGTGCCTGTATTGGCACATGAATAGATGATGTGGCCTCCAAGGATTTTTCTCGTTTCAATTTGAATTGCAAAGGGGAGGTTTGATTCCTCCCCAATTTTAATATCAAGGTATTCCCTGACAGACTCAGCCAAAGTTTGTGGAATTTTAGCCAAACTGTCTGCTCTAAATGTAATTGTAACATTGGCGCAGCCTGGCTTAGAAACCTTTTTTATTGAGAGTCTGTCTTGGGGTGGTGTAGAATTTGGTCTTTTTCTAGAACCAGATCTCTTCATAGCAGAAGGAGCAGGCATTAGGCCTGCATCCCCCTTAGGCGTCGAATTTTTTTGCTTCTGTAGCTTACTTGGTTTATTTTTGTGTACCAACTGCCACTCGTTACTGCCAGTAGGAAAGGAAATTTCCTTTGGAGGGTCTGGGTCAGCTAGTGTCACTATCGGGTCTTCAATTTTGCTCCTTTCAAATTGATCTGGCAGACCTGGGGAGCGTAACAAGCCTGGTGAGCGTAAGACCTTAATGTCCTCGTCGTTGTCCTTCAATAATTCATTTTCATTGGCTTCGAGTTCGGCTGACCAGCTTTCGGAAAGTGATCCAAAGCCTTCCGGATTTCTTAAGACTTTCCCAGCAGGGGGCCTAATAAAATTATTAGATTATGCATATATAACAAAACAGCAAAAAGACAATATTGTACGCATACCAAATAACATTAATAGTCTTGTGCTTGATTTTAACCAATTTTACTGGTGGTTGATATGTTATGGATTAGATTTCATTTCAGGATTATTATATAAAGCAGAGTAGTAAATCTGAATATAAATGTGCATGATTAAGCATAAATAAATATTCTTTTTAAAGATTTAAATGTATATAGATATTAAAACGAAATCAGTAATACTAATTAAAATAAAACTTACTTCATTGTTTTTTGAAGATGACGAGGAGACTTTTAATAGGACGAATGTCTTACAGAACTTCAGTGTAGTGATTCAAGTGTGCTTACCATGCACGTTACCTGTACTTTAGTACTTACCTGGAGAAAAAGAAAATGTCAGCCTTCTTATCAGCATGTTTTAAGCATGCCTCGAGGAGAGATTTGTGTGTAGTTCTATTATTTGTGTAGTTTATGTTATATGCAGGATATGTATATGTAGACACAACTGTCAAGGATAGTTGTATCCATTAGTTAATCTTCATGTCCAGTAGAGGCAAAGCAGTTAATTTTATGAAATATTATTATAAAATAATATTTTTAATTTTCGAGACGGTCCAGACATTCTGTTGATGTCCGTTACGCACGAAGGCGCGAGACCGACTCCTTACAGCGAATAACTGTATACCTAATCACTCTATAATATAATCTTCTTGTTTGAGTTGCGTAGTGAAAATTTCCGTAGGGATGCTTGTTTATATCATCGTGTGTTATCCTTATAAGCGCGGTCTATAGTCTCCTACTACTTACAAGGCACAAAAAAATTCATTAAGGACGCAGTTTATGTTGGTTGCTAACGAAATAAATATAATTTCCAAAATTTATCCCGTCAATTGTCACATCCGAAACCCCATAGTTAACCTACCCGGCCATTCCACTACCTCAAGGGGAAGTTTTGGCAGTGCAATATTGATAAACAAGATGCTATCAAGTCAATAACAAAATGAATTCCATGCGACATAAACGGCCGTCTTACGGTTAGTTACTTATACAGTATTTGTAAATCTATTGGTTAGTACTTTGGTTAGTACTATTATCACTATGACTACGGCGTCAATTTTTGTACTTGATGGCCGTTTATGTCACACGGACAATAGACATCCTTGATAGTAGTTATAACAACCATGGTTATAACTTAAACTTATACAAGTATGAATGCATTGGAGAAAGATGCAAACAAAAAAGATTTTGTACTAAAGTAATAACATTGCCAATGACGACAGGTGGAAATGCTACTACAAGTCAGTATAGAAATCTTTATAATATAATACATCCCCGTTTCCTAGAAAGTAATTTTTTGGAATTGCATTGACTTATTCCTTCGGATATTCCATCAACAGCAATTCGGGTCAACCTCCATGCATTTAGAATTCCTTATAACATCTTTACATCGACTACTATTTCTCCTGGAGGATCAGTCTGATTTTTATGGGACCTACATTTTTGGAACCGTGGACTATCAAGGAACAAAAGGTGGTTTCAACATTTTTGATATAGTTGTAGTAAATGCATTTAAAAAAATTAAATTCCCTAAAAATGATTCATTTTTAGTTTTTTGTAAAACGTTGATGTTTTTGGTACATTTAAAGCAACTATATCAAAAATCTTGAAACCACCTTTTGTTCCTTGATAGTCCACGGTTCCAAAAATGCAGGTCCCATAAAAATCGGACTGATCCTCCGGGAGAAATAGTAGCCGTTGTAAAACATTTTTTAACATGCATTTTGATAGTCCCTTGTGGTTGCTATGCAGGCATGAAGTAAAACCTTAAAGGAACAATGCATGCATTCTGTATGAAAATTTTTCCAACTTTCAGTGCTCTCAAGGTTTCTATTACTTCATATGCGGGAAAATTCAATTCGACCATACATTGATGTTTTGAATTTTGAATTGGTTTAATAAAAGTTAGATTCCCAAAGAAGTGAATCAGTTTTCGATTCTGTAAAGCAAATTTTGCACCGTTTAAGGCAGTGGTGCAGATTTCAAAAGACTGTTTTTACCACAAATGGGGACGGTGCTAGGTAACCAGCAAAAATTATCATGCATAGAGGGTAAATGGGAATCGCGAAAATTCGTACTTTTTTTGGGAAAGGATCTGAGATTACTGGTCCCATGTAGTAAATGTAAAAAAGATCTTTCAAAACTTATTCAAGAGGTTATACTTTGAAAACTTCACATTTTTGTCTCTGGCTTGAAGATATCATCGTTTGAAACTTGAAATTGATACATAATCCTGTATTTGCATTTTGTGATCCGTGTATCTTCCAATCAAAGACAAAATTGTGAAAATTTCTAAATATAACCTCTAGAATAAGTTCCGATGAATCTTTATTGAATATACTTTATGGGTGATGGATCAGTAATCTCGGATCCTTTAGCACTTTTTCAAAAAAAGTTAATGAGGAATATGATAGTCAAGAGATCATTTACGTTTGTATGCACCAGGACTTTAAGCTCCCGGTACCGCAGATTTGGAAATCTCTGATGATCATCAAAATACATGTAGAAATTGCTTTACAGCTCTTGGAATTCTGTTTAAAGTTCTAACCCGATTTTCTTGTGTGGTACATTTTTGGAATCCTGAATATAATGTCGACCATCACAATGTATAAAATATACGATATACATTAATGCAACCTGCGGCATTCCAGGCTTCATTCGATTTTTTTGTAATGTATTCGATTTGTGACGTCACACGGCGACATTTCCTATACATTTCCATGGGGCAGAAAAATATTTTAGACAAAATTATTTTAATTTTTTGACATGCACTTTCACCATGGTGATGCCCCATGCAAATGTATAGGAAAGTCGCCGTGTGACGTCACAAATCGGTTTATATGCACAAAAATTCAGAAGTGACTGGGAATTCCAAACCTATTTTACTTCTACTAGCCTTGACATTAATGGTATAATAGTATGCTCAATGAGTTACTCCAATAGTCAAAAAATATTCTAAAATTTCATCTTACTACTACCTAGGGTCAATAGGCATCGAAAAAATTTTAATTTCCAGTGTAACAGGCCCTACCCACTGTCTAATTTTCACACTTTAGCTCCGCCAATTAGCCACGCCCCCAAAGAGGGCGTGACATTCTATTGGCTGAGAACATGTAAGCTCCCTCTACTTTGGGGGTGGGGCAAGGGCCGATTTCCACAGTAACCATGCAGGTTGCAAGAGATTTTCCATACCTGAGTCAATATGTTTGTATTAAAATAGCATATTGGCCATCGGTAACATACTCTGGCCACCCACGAGGGTCACATTTTTAGCTTGGGGTATAAGGTAACGTTACTTTGAGAGGGGCGCTGCACCCTCTCCCCCACTGGACACGTCCAAGCACCAAAAAGGAGTGGACGCTACTCACGTTCAAATTTTACTCCTTTTTGAGTACAGGAGTGGAGAACAAAACCTACAACAAGCCGTAACAGAAGCTCGCCTGAGTAAAGGCGACCATGTGCACATTTTTGGTAGAATGATAGTAGAAATTGGTCTATTTTGATTTGATTACTAAATCTACAGTAATTCAAATTAGATCAATATTGATCATAATTGACTATCAAAATCAAAAAGTTTTAAAATAAGTAAAATAAGTTATACTTAGACTGCTATACTTAGAAAAATAATCAGATCTACAATTTAACGTCTTGAGGTCAAGGCTGTTTTAGGAATAAGGTGATTATCAAATCGGCACTAATCCAGACATATGACATGCACCGATGACACAAAGTCCCCTTCAAATAAAAATATAGATGTGATACACACATTTGGCAGTACGAGGAGAAATCCATAAATATATTTATGTATTTCTCCCAAGAAAACGATGTGAAAAGATGAGACAGTAAAAATGTATCTTGGCATTGGCGTGCAGTGTTTTGTACTTGAGATCAGTCGAGCATAAAGCATCCTTATTTGACAAAAGCAGCTGCTGGTTCACTGGTCTCTTTCACTTACTTATTTTTATGTCTACCAGGAGGGAATGCTATGGATATGTTGTAGGCGGAGAGGGAAAGGTTACTGGGAGGGATATAATGGCCCTCTCCGACTAGGCAGGGAGAGATAGCTCTGTACCGCTAGCGGTTTCCGACTGGGAGGGATATGTCGTAATGGATTGATATGAATGATTCTATGTGTATAAGTGCCACCAATGTCGCAGATTTTAGGTTACTCTTATATTTATTCATTGTAATCATTATTTTCTATAATATTCATAAATATTAAGTATATATTGCACTTTTTGAATCGGTCATAATAAAATCAAAAATTATTAGGTCAAGATTGACAGTCAAATAGTTAAGTATGTTTCGCTGCTATAATTATTAATAATTGAAATTTTTTTCCAAAGCCAGGAGTTCAATTATCTAAATTTTTGCAAGAACGGCTGCTGCCGTTGTGGCATTTAGTGCCACAGTGTATATCATTCTTTTTACAGGGACATTTTTTACTTTGACAGTTACCCTTGCACTTGCAAATGGATTGAGAGGTGTACGATGTTACAGATGGCAATGCAGTTATGTGCTTTATAGGTGCCTCCGGCCATTCAGTTGTGTCGATTTCAGCCGTCCATCGACCGACATTTATTTCACTTATCGTACATTCAATGATCCTCTTGGCACATTGTAGTTTAAGATTACCATTTTCTAGTCTTTGGAGAACTTTACATGTAAGTTTGTTGGATCAGTATTTGATAAACAAATAAACGAACTGACCAATTCCCAAGTGACACCAATTACGATATATTAGTAAATATTATAAAGTACTAAATGCCACAACGGCAGCAGCCATTCTTGCAAAAATTTAGATAATTGAACTCCTGGATTTGGAAAAAATATCAATTATGTATAATTATAGCAGCAAAACATACTTTACTATTTGACTGTCAATCTTGACTTAATAATTTTTGATTTTATTATGACTGATTCAAAAAGTGCAATATACTTAATATTTATGAATATTATAGAAAATAATGATTACAATGAATAAATATAAGAGTAACCTAAAATCTGCGACATTGGTGGCACTTGTACACATAGAATCATTCATATCAATCCATTACGACATATCCCTCCCAGTCGGAAATCTCATGGCTCGGTACCGCTAGCGGTACAGAGCTATCTCTCCCTGCCTAGTCGGAGAGGGCCATTATATCCATCCCAGTAACCTTTCCCTCTCCGCCTACAACAGATATACCTAAAGGATGTTCAGAAGATTTTTATTCTCTCGTCGATGTGACTCTATTTACTTTCCTGCAACCTTCTAATAGACCGCTTTACAAGAAAGGGCTTGAAAATATCGTAGTTTAAACTGATCGTAAAATAAAATAAGTAAGTACGTATTGTGATTGGTTGAGCGGGTCGAGTATTTTATGAGTTCTTAGCCCAGTTGGGTGTCATCCAATTCCATTCCTTGCATTTCTTACAACCAAAATTAATTGCTCAGAAAATTATTAGTGGAGGCTAGAGGACACCCCATTTCATTTTTTGCATTTCTGCTTTCACCACTTTCACTCATCTGCATCACTTCTCAGAAAGTGCCCTCTGACATTGCTGAAACTTCACTACCTTCATAAAATGATTCTACTCATAAATAACTTCTGCCGAGTTGCAAGAGCTTCTTGGAAAACGCTTAAATTATAGGAACTACAGGTAGGTCCTCATGCTAATGCATTTGTATTGTCTACTTACATTTAGCTACTTGGCATTAACTATAATAATAATGGTGGAGTTGTACAAAAGTTGAAAAATCCTTCAGACGGATTTGCATCAGTTTATAAAGCTCAGCACAGTCAGCAATCGATGGAACAAATATTTCATTTTGTAGGAAATGAAGCCGGATGTGCACTATCTACCAATGTTATAATAAACTTAATATTTTATTTAGGTACTACTGTACAGAGACGACAGAGAGTAAACAGTCTTAAGGAAGTTAAAACCTACGCCTAAGCCGTTGTATCCACACTGCTTACCTTAACAAAAGTACGTATGGTACGTAAACTGTAAACTACACAAAACGTATGTACATCATTGTCATTCTAATATGGAGAAAATCCATGGTACGGCTATTTATTATAGATTACAAATAGATCAACTCCTACGAGGGAATCACTCCTAAACAAACATGGCACTTGAAATATTTTTCGGAAATAAATAGGCGAAATTTTTGAAATATTTCGCGAAATATTTCACTCCCACTTTCCTTGAAAAATGAAATATTTTAAATAAACGAAATAAATAGAGTACATGGCATCATTTCAAAAATTTCAATAATTTTCACTTGAAATAAATACAACGCGTGCATGTATTTCATTTATTTCAAACATTTCATTTTCAAGAAAAATTCCTTGAAATAGAAATTAATGCCATGTCTGCTCCTAAAAGGCTTTACTCCTAAAGGACTTCACTACCAACTATACCATATGCAATGCACCTTCTTCGCACAATTCAGCTCAGGATTGCTTTACAATTGTAGCTGCCCATAGATTAAACTTTCACAAGCAAGAATTGCCTCGTCTGAATCAATTTGGTAGCTCTTTTCCGTATCGCCAAAGGAGAAAAAATCTGTTTGTGTTTACATAGTACATCCGTGATATTTATCAACATAAATTATATTTCACTTTAGAGGCCCGTTTTCGACTCTCTAACCTCGCAAGCAGCGGTGCGCGGAAAAGGCTCACTTAATGTGACTACTTTCTTGCGCCCCGAATGGCAGAGTTAAGCCTCCATCAAATCTGTCCCTATTCAATTATAAATTACTAGAAACTAGCTGGTTAGCCAATCCTAAGACAGGGCTATGATTCACATAAGCAAAATTAAAGATTAGAATGACTAATCTCAAGCTCAAGTGACCTGATTTTTCATACCACAGTTTACTGTATTACTGTTAATTCTTTGTAACAATAGTATTGTCCATTGCGGAGTGGCACTTGGATACGCATTCTGATTGGCTGAAATTTTTTGAAATCCAGCCTTCTGATTGGCTATTGCTATAACGAACATTCTTTACAAGAGTTCGATCTACAATTTCCAACTAAAAATAATTTTTATCGTTAAAGAACGAGAACAACAAATGGAAATAGAAAAATATTGATATTTCACTTAAATATGATCTAACCTCGAATACTTACGACACCGGAAACAATGCCAAAAACTAAAAATAGATGCATCTTGTCCACGGTCAATGGTAGAAGGCAAGGAAATTTAGTAAGCACAAAAACTTAACTATTTAAAGTACAGATTTTCTTCAAAATGCATAACAGGAAATACAACAAAGATTAAAGAATGCGGGAAATCCAAACTGTATGTTACGTTATTGCTATTATAGGTTGAGTAAAATTATGTGTTTGCAACTGTCAATGCAGTAAAATAAAACCGAATACCGTATTAATCGATTTAGTTCCCCATATCGCAATAATTCCCCAGTTGGGAAACTAAATGAATAAATTTGGGAAAATATGGCTATTCAAATGTTTAGTTCCCCATATCGAAATAGTTCCCCACCCTAAAATCTTAAATTAAAGGCATAAGAACCATATTATTATACAAATCAAATCAGTGCATCTGTACCCAGTAAGTGCATATAAGTGCCAACCAGTATACAACATACTATTTACCACTTATGATTGGTAAGTGGTTTTTAATAGTATGAAATTTTATTACCAATACCTAAACATTGGTGGCAAATGATATAATTGGTAATAAATGGTAAAAATAGTCTTATTTAAATTACGTACGGAGTTTTGAATAAAATTTGACACTAATGCATAAAATACCTTAAATACCGTTCCATCTGACGATTGTTGTCCTAAATTGACTGCCTAACTTAATGTGTGTTAATTAATCCAAAAAAGGGTCAACTAATTGGGACAAAATCATCCTTACTAACTTATTGACTAATTAATGTTAATTGAATGAGTACTTTTTCTAATTAAATGATAGTTGGCTGTATACCAAGCGAACAATGTCTTTTAAATTACCTCTTCACTACTTTCAGTTAACATTGAAATATAAATCTTAATTAGAAATATTTTAGAGAAAATAGAGAATGAAAACATATTTTAATGTGTCGTTTGTGTCTCTCTGCTTCACTATAACTTACCATTTTTACCATTAAATGCATTTTTACCACTGTGATGGTAAAAAAGGCTACAAGTGGTAAAGTTTGTAAAGTATAGAATAATGGTGATGACGAAGAAATGGATGTTGATCTAACCGCACCTATAGACGTGCCTCTATTCTCTGACGACGACGTTGAATTCTAAATTCCTACTAATATGCTCATTCACTATATTTACAATTTTATTTTGCTTTGAAATAATACAAAAATTTGACATTGAAATTTTTTAATTTGCCATTCGAAATATAGTTCCCCATATCGTAATAATTCCCCATTTGGGGAACTATAAGAATATTTTTGACCAAAAAATGGTCTCCAAATGGGAGTTCCCCTGGGGAACTAAATCGATTAATACGGTATGTCATCTGTATGAATCGGAGGCAGTTTATCAATAATTCACATTTCTCAATAGTTCACATTTCACACTTCAACAACATCAGGGTTTTAGCTCGCCTGAAAAGGCAGCTTATAGAATCGCACATTCCGTCCGTCCGTTCGTCTGTTACCACGATAACTTTCGAACGCATTGACCGATTTTGATCAAAATTGTCAAAAACATTGCCTATGACCATAGGACAAAGCCTATTGAAAATGGGCCACATTGGTCCATAGGTTGCTGAGATGCCGCGCGCTCACTTTGTCTTCATTTTGATAGTCAAAATGAAAATGTGGCATTAAATGGACATTAAAAGTTCAAATGTGCTTCCTATGAATTGTTTGAATGATAGTACAAAATATTAAATGCCGCTTCGACCAAATTTAAGATTTTATAATAAAGTAAATAAAACCGGAGAATACGTATTATAGGACGGAAATAAATCTATTTTGCATTTATATGCAAAATGCAAATTGATAGTTAAATTTATATTTTTCGAATTGCTTTTCCTTATGATAGCCAATTTTGATTTTCTGTTGATTTGCATAGTCAATATTAATAAATTTTGATTTTCTGTTGATTTGCATAGTCAATATTAATAAATTTTGATTTTCTGTTGCTTTTCATAGTCAACATTAATCAATTTTGATTTTCTGCTGATTTTCATAGTCAACAATAATTTTTTTGTTTTTCTGCTGACTTTCATAGTCAACATTAATCAAATCTTGATTTTCTGTTGATTTTCATAGTCAGCAATTACCTATTTTGATTTTCTGTAGATTTTCATAGTCAGCAACTACCTATTTTGATTTTCTGTTGATTTTCATACTCAACAATTATTTATTTTGATTTTCTGTTGATTTTCATACTCAACAATTATCTATTTTGATTTTCTGTTGATTTTCATACTCAACAATTATCTATTTTGATTTTCTGTTGATTTTCATACTCAACAATTATCTATTTTGATTTTCTGTTGATTTTCATACTCAACAATTATCTATTTTGATTTTCTGTTGATTTTCATACTCAGCAATTATCTATTTTGATTTTCTGTTGATTTGCATAGTCAATATTAATAAATTTTGATTTTCTGTTGCTTTTCATAGTCAACATTAATCAATTTTGATTTTCTGCTGATTTTCATAGTCAACAATAATTTTTTTGTTTTTCTGCTGACTTTCATAGTCAACATTAATCAAATCTTGATTTTCTGTTGATTTTCATAGTCAGCAATTACCTATTTTGATTTTCTGTAGATTTTCATAGTCAGCAACTACCTATTTTGATTTTCTGTTGATTTTCATACTCAACAATTATTTATTTTGATTTTCTGTTGATTTTCATACTCAACAATTATCTATTTTGATTTTCTGTTGATTTTCATACTCAACAATTATCTATTTTGATTTTCTGTTGATTTTCATACTCAACAATTATCTATTTTGATTTTCTGTTGATTTTCATACTCAACAATTATCTATTTTGATTTTCTGTTGATTTTCATACTCAGCAATTATCTATTTTGATTTTCTGTTGATTTTGATACTCAGCAATTATCTATTTTGATTTTCAATGTCAATCTTAATTTATTTTGAATTTCCGTTGATTTTCAACATCAATCTTAATCTATTTTGATTTTCTGTTGATTTTCATAGTCAACATTAATCAATTTTGGTTTTCTGTTGATTTTCATAGTCAACATTAATCAATTTTGGTTTTCTGTTGATTTTCATAGTCAACATTAATCAATTTTGGTTTTCTGTTGATTTTCATAGTCAACATTAATCAATTTTGGGTTTCTGTTGATTTTCATAGTCAACATTATTTAATTTTGGTTTTCTGTTGATTTTCATAGTCAACATTAATCAATTTTGGTTTTCTGCTGATTTCGAGTCAACATTATTTTTTTGTTTTCTGCCGATTTTCATAATCAACATTTATCTACTTTGATTTTCTATTGAATTTGATGGTCAACATTCATCTATTTTGATACTCAATGTTAATCAATAAATATGAAAATAAACCCGGCTTGCTGTTACGGCTTGATCTGTACCCATTCAACCCAAAGCTAAAAAATAATTTTTTCATCCACATATAGTTTCCAACGGGACCACCCCAAATTGTCAACACCTTTTTGTCAACACCGAATTGTCAACACAATTTTGACCCCTTTGGTCGTCAACACCTTTTTGTCAACCCATTTAGACTTTTTGTCAACACAAGTTTAGCATCTCTCTTCCATGATTCATATTATATCACAATTCATTTTTTGGCTGGAGCACCACAGTGCTGGTACACTAGTAAAATAATCATTTTTTGAAAAAAAGTTTTCTCGAAATGGGGTATGTATGAGCAGCTAGAAAAAAAATGCAAATGAAAGTCCAATATACGTTACATAAAGAGCACGAATTTTAACATTGGTCAAAACTTGGACTTAATTGGAAACGTCTATTACGACTATAAAATTACCTATTAAAAGCAAGCAGAATAAAATGGACAAGTTGAACGTAGAATATTTTAGCCAATAATTAGCCAATTAATACTCTATTAATGCATGTTAATTAAGAGCAGAAATTCATGTCTGAAAAGTATGCAGATTTATTTTGGTCTGTTTTTTAAAACCATTACTATGATTTCAACACGTTTTCAATAAAAGCGGCATTATTCCAATCAACAGTAACACCGAAGATTAAATAACATGTTCTTTCGACTGTTATTTGCGTACCGTTGGACATATTTTGTCAACAATCAATAGGGATCGTCACAAGCTTATAGACGACGTTACTCCCCATACCCAGCCACGTTGGCTTGGTGGAGCACTCAGTCGTCTGACTATTCAATGTGTGTGCTTCCACTGCCAGTTCGTATCTTATCGGCTGTGTGAAATGGCCGAGGGCTGTTTAAAGGCGAGTGTTTGAGTTGTAAATGTGGAATTAAGACAAAGGTTAAGCACAAACCCGCAATTACAAGGGCCGTCCTATTGATACCTCGTATATGTGTAGTGTACGTAAAGTAGCTTGGATAACATGTCTTTGTTGGGCTAGTAGACTTCCGATAACAGTCCCACAACAGTGACTCGTATATGACAGCCTTTGGCTTCTCGGGTATTAATTAACAATAATACCAGTGTTGAGGGAGTTGGCAATAGGCCCGTAATTGAGGCCTGCGCCCAGTACTATCACTTTGTAGTGAGGCAGTACACCCCATATAACATACATACATACATTCCAACTCCCCGCCTCCTCCACCAAATCCGCCTCTTCCCAAATAACAATTTTTTCATCGACATGAAGTCTCCACTCCCCATCCCTTCACAAACATAATTTTTTCATCGACATGAAGTCTCCACTCCCCATCCCTTCACAAACATAATTTTTTCATCGACATGAAGTCTCCACTCCCCATCCCTTCACAAACATAATTTTTTCATCGACATGAAGTCTCCACTCCCCATCCCTTCACAAACATAATTTTTTCATCGACATGAAGTCTCCACCTCCCCATCCCTTCACAAACATAATTTTTTCATCGACATGAAGTCTCCACTCCCCATCCCTTCACAAACATAATTTTTTCATCGACATGAAGTCTCCACCTCCCCATCCCTTCACAAACATAATTTTTTCATCGACATGAAGTCTCCACCTCCCCATCCCTTCACAAACATAATTTTTTCATCGACATGAAGTGTATAAATAAAATTCTTATTATTTTGAGATGGATGATGGGACCTTCTGCTTGTAGTACTTTGCAAGAGTCGTAAGCAGGTATATTTTAAACACAGAAATTCACAGAATGCAAGGATTTAGTATTCAGGTACCAAGCAGGTTAGTCCGTTGAATTGAAATTTATTATAAACGTTAATAGTGAAGCAGGATGAAATGCATTGACGTTCGATACTTTATGTGTATCGTGTACCGTGTACCTAAGACGTTTTTATTAGCTCGTCCTTCCTAACCGTCTTCAAAGGAAAAAGCATGAACTAATTTTAGATTATTCCTAGAAATTAGCATGATGTCACTTGAGAGCTATGATAGTGAGCAAGCGGTCGAGTTGAAGGTATTGGTAGTTAATAATAAATTCTCTCGCACTCAGTAAATACGTTTTGCTTACACAACAGCCACTACTTGGAAAACGTACTTACAAATGCCAGTTCTATAAAGATAGGCAAGGACTAAATTCCTGTGTTCTATTACCAGGTCTACTTAGTCCATATAGTACATCATAGTGCAATAGGGTTTTCTTTTTACTTACCATAACTATGTGGGCTAGACTACTACTCGCTATTTTGAGGCTCTGATTAATTTTTAGTGTAAGATATTTACTACATTCATAGTCATTCAAGTGCCTTCTTGGATCAGAAAATTAAATAACTCAATCAACAATTAATTTCAAAAGTACTCAATGACCGAAAACCAAATTTGCAAGGCCAGGGCCTAAACTAAATGGATCCGTAAACCTATATTATTATGTAACACAATTCAGCATAAGCATAAGTATTGCTATATCTTACTGTTCAACCGACTTCAATTTTTTGTGTTGCAATTTCTACTCGGAAGTGTATACTGTAGAAAAAAGCAAAGTGTTGACGTCGCAGTGCAAAATATTTAACTAATTTGGCATTCGCATAGTAAACTACAGTGTAGTGTGCCCAAGGGCCAATTTCTATATAATATTTACAAGCAGTTCAGGAGTTGGTTAGTACACTCCCACAATGCACAAATATCGGCCTAAGGATTATTAAATTGCAGTAAGTTAGCTAATTATTTATTATTATTGTCTTCCCATTGTGGATTTGTTAAAAAAATTCGTAGATTAGGTTAGGTTAGGTTACCTAACCTAGCCTAGAACGGCGCTTATACGGCTTTATGAATTTTTCCAGTATATAGGCAGTGCAGTGAAATAACAGATATAGACATGAATTAGTACAAGCAGCAGCCCAATAAGAAATCAATAACATTGTAAATAGTAGCGCAACAGAAAAGGAAGCTTGTGCATTATTTATTTACAGAATGAAAAGCAAAAGGCAGTAAGAGAAAGTCGAATTAAGTCCCGGATGAGCTTCGTCATGAGGAATAAAAAAGGATCTTTTTTGCCTTTTTTATAAAAAAGGTAGGAGCAGTACCGTATTTAGAAGTCGATTTCGGAGGGGGCAATGATATCATAGGACAATATATAGTAGGCATAATCGCGAGAAGCGTGTAAAAATTTTAGCTGTGGTCTAAAATGAGTCCAAAATAGATGACATAAAATCGCCCGAAGCGCGAAATTTTTTGTATTTTTTTAATTTCCCTTTTTCTTGGATTTCGGGGGGGGGGGGCATTTGCCCCCAATGCCCCCCTCAATACAGTCTTGGGTAGGAGTAAGATTTTTAAAAAGCAGTCCTTTTTTCCTTTTTTTGTTTGTAGATGTAGCAGTGTGCCCCATTTACTTCCACTTTACATGTAAATAAGGTAAAAAGGAAAGTTATTTATTTGTTAGTATTTACTTATTTGTTTACATAGGCTATAGTAAGAGTGTGGTTAATTTTCGGGAAGTCATTTGCTGAGCAAGCTCATTCCTCAAGGTTAGCAGGAATTAAGTACAAACATTAATTTTAGATAAGTAGTGGGCGTGTAGAGGACTTCATTATTGTCCACAGCACAGTGAATAGTCAGATTAATAAAAAGGTATTTGGAGAGAGGATATCCAAAGAGGAAGAACATCTAAAGAAGACAGACGGAGGATTTCCTAGGATTTAATATGATGACTATTTCTGAGTGACATTTAGTGCGAAGTGTTACTGAGAGTGAAAAGTCACTCATAGCCACAAGGAACAAAGACCACACTATACACTATAACTACTGTAACACTAAATGTGTATAGGTATACTACCTAGGTAGTATGCCTATACAGCTGCCAATATAATATGCCATAGTCAAGAGGTGTATTTATATTGTACTCCCACCTACAGATCATCACCAACCAACCAGACAGACAGACAATATCTATCTTGGAAAGTGAAGTCAAAAGACAGAACGAGGACGACGGAAGAGGCGAAATGAGATTTCTTTCTGTAGGCAACTTCCTTCCTCACCTCCTTCCCTCCTCCCCGAGTCTCTTTCTTCTTTTCTATTTCTCCATGATGTCTAGTGCCGAGACAAGAGACTTGACAGAAGAATACGTACGAAGAGCCGGCATTGTGCCTTCTAAACAAGCCTTGCAACTTCTAATGAGCAGGTGTTTAATTATCTATTTATTATGCCCTTCTCAATTTCCATTTTTCACAACCAGAGACTGGCATAACAGCGCCCATGCAATAGAATAGTATCAATGGCCTCTTTTTATGTTATATTATAAGGTGTCCATATGCTTGACACGTTGTTAGGACTAAATAAAGAATAAATTATTTGATATCCAAAAGCATTAAATTAAATAAGACCGAATCATTTTGATTTTCAGCACGTCAAAAGACAAAACAGTGACACATGCTTTGAGACACAATTTCCGAGAAGCCCGTTACAACTCTCAGTTGAAACAAGACTTAACACTGGACAAGAATAACAATATTGATGGTAATTCTGCTAACTTGTTTCTTTTAATGAAATACACTTTTATGCAAAGGTATAGGTCGCCTAATTGTAAATTTGTGCACTCAGGATAGCGCCTTTTCTAGCTAGACCTAGACAGAATTTAGAAATTCACTTTCAGCAATACTCTAGAATTTGTTAGAGAAACGATCAAGCCATAACGATTCTTTTCCTTGTAGCCGAGAATGGTAGGAAGGATTAATATTAAATAATATTATATCTGACAAAGATTCACTAGGTGCGATTTTCAGTACCATTTGCTTGATTGCTTCTGATGTGGATGAACACGCTATTCATGTACATTTAGACCATGCGATACTTTGGAATTTTTGAGATCCCCTATTGATGAAACCAATTGATTGAGTACTTAGCTGTGGCTGCTGGCTAGAACTTAAGCTTGCAGTGAACTATATAGGAGCTGTTTATTTATCCTTAATGCCAAAGGTCCAAAGTATACCAAAGTGTTCTATTTACAAAAGATAATAAAATATACCTGTCTATGGGCAAATCACCTTTGTATATTATATAATATATATGTATAGTAATTTATAGCCCTATTTAAGACGATCCATTTTAGCATGGAGTGAAGGCTTAAAGGCAAACTATTTTATTGCAATATAAAAATCAATTTTTTGTTAACCCCCACTTTCGATTTTGTTTTGCTAACAAAACATCTTCGAAGTATTCCTATATATTGACTTGACTTGGCCTTTGGCAATTCGCCATTATTTAGCGAAAGTTGCAACGTTGGTTCTTCGTTGGACAATAAGTTTGCCAAAGATCTAATTACATTAGATCTAATAATATTATTACTATACTACATTATATCTATGTCTCTAGACAACAGTGACAGAGAATTGAATGGCCCTAAATGGAACTAATGAAGGCATTCAAACAAGTCAGCTGCCAATTAATGTAACAATATTATCTGACTCTTTCAGACCCGCCGCGGGTAGTTTGGGTTGCATATGTTTTGTAGAAGGGAGTAGGGCATGTCCAAAACGATTGATACGTTAAATAGAAGCTCCTTTGGAGTCTTAACACCCCAATCAATACTCTAAACTCATACTATTTAATAACAACCCTTTTTAGACTTCAATGCAGACAAGGAATTGGAATATTCGAAACATCAACATCATTTTTATGGTGTAGTACATACTATTACCAATCAGCACTGGTCTTTCTGTAGCTTCTTTATCCAGTAGAACATTGAACATTGTTGATTACCTTTCCTTGTTGACCAATCGTTGCAGTGAAAAACAGTATATATGCTGTAGTATAACCGTTTCCTCTGTACAACGGCGTCATTGTACTGGTAGTATAACCATAACCGTTCCATGGCAGTTAGTTATGATATCTCGGCTTGAATATCATATTTGTGCCATAAATTTTCATTATTGTGATATTTTCCATTTCAACACAATAAATCTGCAAATACATGACGGATTGCCAAAATAAACTTTGTCCTTGTATAAAGAATGACATACCTTGTAGTACAAAGTGACTTATTGGCATTGACAATCAAAAATTGTTAAGAGTAATTAATTCTTCATGCAGTTAAGTGCATAAATTGCCTTATTCAGGCGAGCTAAAAATGAATATTATTCATATTTAAATAAACTGTTGGCAACAGGCGTATACGCAGGATCGAAGCGGGAGATTTAAAAAAAATTCTGATGGTCTGGTTGCACGGAATTAGACTACTACTAATAGGTTAATCTGGAAGGATAATGCTATAGGGCAAAAAGTGACAGCGTGTAGCTCTGAAACGGCAGTAGCGAAACTACACCTAAGGGAAACCAATTACTTGCTAAAGCTTGTAGACTAGGTTGAAATGGTAGATGGTGCACGGCGCAGTGCACAACAATAACAATAATAAACTATATCCTGCTTGCATTGCATTCACATGAAATTTCACGTTTGCAAGTTTGAGATCGCGCCACGACCATTTGCCTGCTTCGCAGCTTATGCCCAACCAACAATTGTTTATCAGTAAGTCTATTGCTCTTAGCATGGTTTCCCAGTGGGTTGTCTGGTTGTCCTTCGATAATAAAATGCACGCATATTTTGGAACGACATAACTTGTTTAAAATCTGCTTTTTGCATATGGTAGCACATGTATTCAGCCACAATCAGTTATCATTAGAATCAAGGCAAATAGACAGATTCCCGCCTCTTCCTCCCTCCTTCCCCCTGCCCGTATCAGCTGGGTTCTGTAGAGAAAGTCCTATAAAATAGTTTGAAATTTTATATGGGACTTTCTTTTTGAATTAGTCCCATTCCGGAATCCCATTCCTGTTCCAGATCAAACTGCTGGTAGTCATGAATATCCACCCTCCAGGAGTCAATTAACACCAAGCTAAATAGTGATATCTTGTCGATTTTGTAGATTCCACGATAAAATGTTTATTCCAAATAGTGAACTTCAATTCTTCACCATGTGTCAACATGCAGAACTCAATTCCTAGTAGACTGTAAAGCTGGAAAGAATGGAATATGTCATTTAATAATGAGTAGGGATGCATTCGGCAAGTCAGCTGGAAATACAAATTCAATATAGTAACGTGACTTAAACAATACCTAAATAGTAATATCTTTGTTGATTTTGTAGATTTCACTTACTACGCCATCTAAAATCTAGGGTTATAGTAGGAGAGTCTTTGGTCCAACAGTCTGGGCGGGAGTTAATGGTATTGGTATTAGAGTATTCATATAAGTTCATATGAGTCAACATGCAGAACTCAATTATCCGCACCAAGTGACTGTAAAGTTGGAAAGAATCGAGTATCACGATTAGGATTATACCAGATTAATATTTTTTTGGATTTCAATGCAAATTGAATATAGTATTGTGATTTAAACAATACCTAAATAATGATTTGTGACAACTGTAGTTAACTGCACTCAGCACTGATGAATCCCACACGAGTATTTATAATGAAGTGACGATGGACGACCATTTCCATTATATTTTGACAATTTTTACTATAAAATGTTTCAAAACTAATCACAACCCAATCAATTCCGCACCAGGTGACTGTAAAGCTAGAAAGAATCGAGTGTCACGATTAGGATTATACCCGATTAATAATTTTTTGGATTGCAATACAAATTGAATGTAGTATTGTGATTTAAACAATACCTAAATAGTGATTTGAGATAATTGTAGTTAACTGCACCTCACCCCTGATGAATCCCACACATGTATTCATAATGAAGTGAAGATTTCACTTGGACAACCATTTCCATTATATTTTGACAATTTTCACGTTAAAATGTTTCAAACTGTATTTAACTAATCACAATGGACAAAAATCCTCTTCTTTAGCCAATTTTCACTTTTTGGGTTACAATGCAGTGACAATATTGTTGCAATGAAACGAAAATTGTATTCAACTAATCCTTGCACTAAAGAGAAGCTATTTTATATTGCATTTGTCTCCCGCAGTTTCAGAGCATGTTAATACCAGCGCGGTGTGTAGTCTCTTAGATAGCTCAGCTCATCTACAGTCCTCTATGCTACTACGCTGTCTGTCTCACCTGCCGTACTATTACTGTCTGCCTCACTTGCTGCATGTTTTAATTTCCACAAACCAGGGGATGCATCGAATTTGAATTTTAATGATAACTGGTTGATCCTGAATATATATGCTACCATATGCAAAAAACAGATTTGGAATAAGTTATGTCGTTGCAAAGATATACGTGCCAATAAAACACCCATAAAATTAGTGGACGACCAGACGACCAGACGACCAGACGATCGCCAGAGTGACAGCGACAAATTCATAAGGATACTAAGCAAAGCTTCGATCCTAATAATAGTGAAGAAATATTTGCATGTTTTATTTAGAACTAACAGTCTGTCTCACTTAGACCCTTATTTAAATCCACCTACATTTCTGACCTATATAAGATTCATAATATTATGAATCATTCATAAAAAATTCAAGCTAATAAGTTTTGAACATAAATTATAATGATATCATTATAAAATTGTAGCCTATTATATAATCTATGATTCACAATTCACAATGTATCTAAAAAAAGTAACAGAGTTGTACTGAAACCCCGGGGGTCGGTTAACCTAGTATAACTGCCGAGGAACGGTTATACTAGCACATTGGCGCCGTTATACAAAGGGGACGGTTATACTATGACATATATACATACATTCTAAAAATGAGGATGTTTTAATTTACTACAATTTTGGGTTCTTTAGGTTCGCTCACTTACTGTACTGTCCCAAAACCCATGTTTTATACATAGAAATATATTATAATATACTACTATAGGATATAGAGGAAGGAGCAAGCAAGCCTAACAAATGACCCTTTCAAGCCGCGAGGGCTTACTTGCAGTTACTCTCGGACAAGAAAGTGTACAGAAGTCTGCACTATATATTCAGAGTCATAATACACGAAGATAGGGGTACTGTACCATTATGTAGTACAGCCCGAGGGAATCCCGCACTCTACCGAATGACAAAGTGTGTGGGATATGGACTTGGTGCTGAATCCTCAACTCCGCCACATTAACAAAAAGATCCGCAAGGTTACTCTTAGTAGGGTGTTGTCGATGGTTCAAAATGAGTTGACGGCAACGCTCTCAGGTCTCAAAACGGACTCTCGGAAAGAATGACAAAACGCCAACCAGCACTAATTCTAACGGTCGCTACTCAATGGCCATTGGTTGATTTAAACTGAGTAAATACAACGCATTATTTAGCCTAACTCGATTAGAACGGGTAAAATGCTAGCAGATTTGACTAAGTGTACGCAATGCTAAGGGCTAAGCTTACTTTACCTTCCTACCACATAGGGAAAAAAGAAGCACCATCGACAATCGCAATTTACCCTTAAGCAAATTTCCCATAAGCAAGTTAATTTAGTCAAGCTGATGACGGCTAAGCGGCAGCAACACGATAATAGCCTAATTGAAACTGAACGATCCAATACTTTGGTTTTGTATCAACACAAGTTTTACTCAGGCTAGGGACTTATCTGTGCATGAGTTGCCCATATGGGGTTGAGCGCGCCCATGCCCATTTATCTGCGCCCTTAAAGCTATATAGAGTTGCATGGGCATGGGGGATGGGTTCCCAGGCAAGTCTCTAGCTCAAGGGAGTCTGTGTGTTCACACCCAATTAATCCGTATCAGACCGTTTTCAGATAAAAGAACGAAAAGCCATGTACAACGATTTTAAGACCTTTCAAAGCTTTAGTGGAGTCAAGAAAGATGAAAACTTTTGAAAGCGTAATAAGAAGTCGTAAGTTGTTGAATTTGGCAAGGATGTGTGCTCTATTAGGATTTGTATTCAATTCATAAATTTAATGCCTTCTCAAAAGCAGCTTGCATGTAGCTTACGTAAAAGTTGAAGCAATTTTACTTTCTAAGAAAGACTATTATAGGTCCCTGGTTTTTTAAACTATATTGCTCATCTAAGAACATTATCAGTCTTTCTATGGTATTGGTTAATGCGATGTATTGGTGTACATTGTACGGGGAAGAAAGTAGTCTTTAAAAGTTATGGCGAAAGATGTGCTTTAAAATATACTCAGAAACCAAAATCCGCATGACAAAATAATGCCATTCTTACTAAATACTACGTCTTGTATAGCACAGAGGCAATTTCATTGTGCTCTTCGTGAATTCATGTTGATAGTCGATTTGGAAGTATTCACTGATCAGAATTGCTGCTTATATTTCAGAAATGTGTGCAGTCAGCTCAACACTTACCTGTGGAAAGAAAGTATTGACAGATTTTGTTGTCGAAGATATTTCAAGTGTTCACGATCGATGCGCTGCTAGACAGGTTTTTATTTGATAATTGATCGTTTGTGAGTATGTCAACTATGAATGAATTTGCAGGGATGTTTATGTGTACTCCACTTTTGCAGGAGTTCCTGGAATGTCTGAATGAAAACCGATCTGCATGTCGAGAGCTGGCTAAACGGAATGAATTACCTTATCTTCCGTCTGACTCGGTTATCAAAGATGCACAAGCGAGAATATCTAAGGCTCTGTGGACTTCAGGTGGATGTCTTCTCAGCTAAATAAGACTCTTTCAACAAATTCTTGATAGTGTGATGATTCTATAGCATAGGGATACAACGTGACTGCATGGGATATACCTACTCTATATACTACATAGATGTACGCCACAATAGAAATCCCATTCATTTTTGTTCAAACAGTGAAGACAGGTGCACCTTTCTTCTAAGGCACCTCATCAAAACAAAATGAAAATCACCAAAAAGGGAAGGGCATGAACAATGAAGTTATCTGATGCGCTGATTTGAAAAAAATGATCATAGTAATCTGTACTGTACCTTTGCGTTCCAGAGCCCGCGCTGTATCTATTAAATTGAAAAGTTGATAGTATAATTGTACAAACATTTGTTAGCGTTGCATTTTCGTTGCATCTCATGCATGCGCATGAATTGATTATGGTTTTCAATCAGTAAGACTGTCGTTTGAATTCAAATGCATGGACTAGACCAGTATGGATTTTTCAATTGAATTGGTCACAGACTGTGGGACTGTAAAAGTTTGAGAAATGGTTAGATGGGTGAAGTTGTATAGATAGATAATGCAGTTTCAAAAATGCGGAGTAGAGGAGAGTGATAATCCCTGTAGGCGTCAAATGTGGATGAATATTTTATACACCTTGGTCTGGTTGAATTACGTTTCTTGTCGCTACTATCATCACCTACTACTACTAGGATACATTGGAAGTGCGTCACTCCATTCACCATTTGGAGCTTTCATTTGCAATTGTAAACATTTGCCGACATTAGAGTTTGCTGCTTGCTTGCGACAACAAGTTTATTAAATAAACAAACAGAGCATATTACGAAAGCATTTGAATGTACAGAGAATGACAATATTGAAAATAAAATAAACGTTGCCCTAGTCAAAACTCAAAAGCTAATGTATAAGTACTATACTATAAGAACTGTATTTCGGGCTAGGATCGTCACGTCGTAAAAAGAATTCGAAAAATAATATTTTTGCTATAATATTACTAGGGAGTATGTAAACGATGGAATATGAAGTAATATAATATATAAGGTAATTTAATAAACATTTGGATTACGGAAGAGTTTGAGTGGTAAAAGTGGAATTTACGACTTAGGTAAAGGACGAACCGGTGTAATTTCAAGGGCGGTCATATGGAAACTTCGTAGAACGACTGCGAAAGTAGCTTAGATGATCGACCTAGGTCTTTGTTGAATTTTAGACTTCCATAAAAGTTGGTCAACAATGACTCGTAATGACGGCCTTAGGATTCTCAGTGCTGAGGTAGTTGGCAGTGGGCCCATAAATGAGGCCTGCACCCATTCATGTAATTGGTCATTTTGTTTGCTTCATATCTAATATTCATGCAACAATGCGAATGAGAGACAAAGATGATAAATGTGTGTGGCATATAACATAGGCATACTCACGCAGCCAATTAAAATATGCTGCACGTATCATATATGATGAAAAACCGAGAGAAAAAGTAATCCTGTTTAAGTGGGCTTAGCTAGAATGTTTCCCTGCCAGTTTAAACTCGTGATAAGTACAATGGAACTATATAGGACTTAATCATAAAGAATCCTGGCCACTCCAAAACCTTTTTTATTAGTCCTTTATTTCCTCTCGTTACTTCTCCCTTATCTATTACAACACATTTGATCACCTTTACCTATTTTTACTGGTCAACTCAAGTTGATGTAGTCAAGTTTCTGATGTAGTTCTTTCAGTTTAGAATTATATACACTGTAATAATAATCTCTGCTTTATTGCACATAAAATTATTCTAGGTTTCAAATTGTTACGAATAGGAAATCAACCGGGTAAGTTGGTATGCTGTTGTTATGTAGGATAAAGTTTGGGATTCGGTGAAGATCGCAGTGGTAATAGTGCTAGGTACACTAACTGCAGTCGTCGCTGTTGAAGTTGAGTAAGACAAGAAATAACCACTACTCAACACTTGTGCTCATACATTTCCCAAAGTATCTTGTCTTGTGCACATGCACTTTGCCCAACCTACAACTTCAAGCATAGCTAGAACTACCTTTTATGAATTCGAGAAAATATATGCACCCATAATCTCAATTCTATAAACCTTCCGACCGAGACGAGTAATAGAGAAAGACGGCTTTCTGACGGGAGGGTTATGCACAGGATTTATTGTAGTTGGTTGGAGTCAAGTTGCAGAATAGTGTGATACAAAAAGCAGAAACAAGTAGCCAGCTAGGAAAGGAGAAAGGATCAGTAGGTGAAATACGGCAGAAAGAGAAAGTCGACTTTCTCTTCAGTTCATCTTTCAGTTCAGTGCAAGTCGGCATCTCAACAAGTACATACTACCATCTAAAGCCAACCAACCGACAACCTTTCTTTCTCCGTCTAACATCTCCCCGTGCATCTTTAGCCTTTTACTCTAATTTCCCCCATGATTGATTAACTCTCAAATTCGTTACAGTTGTTAATTTATTTTACTGTTTTCCATTATATTAATGAGACGATTTTAGAACATTCGTTAGTATTGTTGATTTAATAAGTTATTCCATACGAAAGGTTCATAGATAAATTAACTCTGTCTACGTAACATCTTAATACGATGGCTTTGTAAGGCTGTTGTTCATTTTAAGGATTCAATGAAATGACGGAGACATTGATCGATTTCAAAGGAAAGGAGTCCTGTGAAGCACGAGAAAGAAATTGTACAGTAAATGCTGTAAGATGTTTATAAATGGATACCGTTGCTGCATGAAAGAAATTAAATCTCATTTGTTATAAGACTTTTGGCAAGAAAGTGACTGCGAACCAAATAAAATTCTTGTTATCAAATCTCCAAATAAATGGAAATACGATATCAGTGTCAGAATACCAAACAACTGTAGAAAACAAGAAATATCTACGTTTGGGTGGTTAGATGATAGTAAACTATATAATATAGTTCCAGTGACTCAAAAAGCGGAAAGGGTTGTCACCTAAATGCAAAGTATCACCTATCTATATTTCATTCAGCCCACGTACATGAACTGATCTACAACTGCAACGGAAAAACGTGGAGAATGTGACTCCATATTTATGACTTTTCACTTTTTAAAAGCAAGGTGAAAGGTGAGCGGTGGAAAATAACTTTGTGACTCCAAAGACTATTAATATTTCATAAATTTATCCCACCGACCCTGATGTTTGTTTAAATCTCGATTCATGTGTCACTGTCGAGGATTAATCAGTGCACTTCCTTTTAGATAAGATTGTCTCGTTCAGTCGCTCAGTGTATTCAACCGATCGTGTACAGAAATGAAAATATCTCCGCTAAAGTCGTAAAGTACCCAAGGGATTTGGCAGACGCACAGTTCATTTTGTTCCACTACTTCCTGGTATGTGCTGAATGTTCAGGGCTAGAGTGAGTTAGTAGCACTATTTTGATTACGATGAATTTTCTAAGTGGGGAGAGCGACCATCCCGAACACTCGGAAATGTTTACAAAATTGAATTCCTCGGAGAGCGAGAGACCTATGTACGATTGGACCAATTTGTCAGTCAGCTTCGAAAACGGGTCGGATCTGGGCGTGGACACGATGCTACGTCACTCGCTGCCCTGGACTGTCGTCTTCATTTTTGCATACCTGATTGTCTTCGCCCTGGGCGTCGTGGGGAACTGCATGGTCGTCTGCGTCGTCGTTTTCCGATCCACAATGAGAACTGTCACCAATCTCTTCATTGTCAATTTAGCCGTAGCTGATCTCCTCGTCACTCTCTTCTGTACAGTGCCAAATCTGTTGGCCAACATCTTTGTCCGTGAGTTTTTTCCTTCATTTTCTGTATATTCTTAAAAATGTTCTATGGGCAATAATAGGGTTGATTAAAATAACATATTAAAGAGTTATTGATCAAATACCAGTGGTACAATATCCTATTTTGGCCCCAAATCTGTTATATGGACATTGTACAGAAAGGCCTTTTACATGGTAGCCAAAGTAAGCATTTGTTACATATAAGAAATAAGTAGATGGTTTAGAAAAAATAAATATAATACTTTTAGATAAGTAGTACTTTACTATAGGTAATATTATGCGAATAACCCTTAGTGTTTGATAAACGAACTGGAATTGGAATAGAAATGAACTATACTATAATATGTTAGGTACCACTGTAAGTTTTAGCAAAAAAAAATTGGCAACAATTTTGGCAACAATCCATTACTATACCTAATAGACGTAATAGAGAGTATGTATAAGTCATTCTGCAAATAAAAGGAGTATACAGATGCAACCTAAAATAACATCATAGCATACCTATTCCTCCAAATAATTGGCATTTCTCTTTTCACGTCCGAGTGCTAAACTCATCAAAGTGTACTAAATGAAACTTGCAGTCTCATGCGTGAAATCAATTTTTATATGCTTTATGAATAATTTAAATATTTGTATGGTGAAAGTGGCATTATTATAAGGAAGCGTTATTTATAGGTAACGCAGTATATTTGGTGGAGAATGTAAAGCCTGTTTTAGCGCGCCTGAGTAAGGCAGCTATAAAATGAGAATGAGACAATTTAACTTCAGGAGTTAGATTTTTTAAAACTATTTAAAGGGACAATGTCAAAAATCAGAATAATACACTCTTTAACTGGATATTCCTGGATTCCAAACCTGTGAGTACAATCAAAATCAAATGCTTGGTTCGGGAGGAATTTCGCCAAATGGAATGACAGTTTTAATTTTAATATGCATTTTGATGCTCCCTTGTGGTTGCTATATAGGTGTGGAATCCATACTTAAGTGAATAATGGGCTTTGAAAATTGCAATTGCGTTGTTATTTTTAATTATGACTTATCACCAATATTGACCGAATTTGAATATGCTGTTCACTTTAGTAATCAAAATAAATCTTATTCTACTCTTGTTCTACCAAAAATGTGGACACGGTCCCCTATACTCAGGCGAGCTTCTGTTAAAGCTCTCTGTAGGTTTTTTACCTTGATACTCAAATATAATCTAGTTTTAATTCCTTTTGATTTTATGACCTTGATAGTCAAATATAACCTATTTTAATTCCTTTTGAACTTCTGTTGACTTGCTGTATGTATGTTTAAATATTTTTGTTGGTGATGGATTTTACATGAAAGATAAAGTGATGTAGATTATTATGGATACATTTATCACACGATATATTGTATTAATGAAAGGTAGGCATAGCGTAGGTTAAAAATTGGAAAATTCAAAGAAGACAGCTAGAAGTCGAGGAAATACACACTATGAACCCTTTGACCTTCGAACCATGCTATTAACTAAATACATGGGACATATTTCATCACCAGCAAATATATAATGGGCTGATATATTTTATTTATATATATTTTATACTATTATCATATATTTATATGATACATATACTTTAGACTTCCTTCATACTATGTCAGGGAGTATATTACTCGTTATGGGTTACTGAGATGAGAACTGAAAGGGGCATTCAGGAAGATAGTCGCTCGAATAAGTTCGTTGTGACGAGTCAGACTTGAAAGTCACCGTTAATTTTACTTACGATTTTGTGAGACGTGAACGTGACCGTGTAGTAGAGTCATAAGTAAGGTAGGATAGAGTGGAAGTTTACATTCACTCTGTGTTATAACTTTTGTGGTAGAAATCCCCGCGAAAGGATGTAGATATACCTATAGACTGTGGAGTTTATATATATAATAATGTTCGCGGGTATTTCTGCCAGTAAAAGTAAACAAACGAAACTTCCACTCTATCCTACCTTACTTATGACTCTACTGACCGTGTAGTACAAGTGAAGATTCTTTCTACTTTTTATTATTTATGAAAGGTTCTGGTTCAAATCGTGTAAACAAATATATCTTGTGATAAATTATCGTTTGTTAGAAAGGATCTTGTCTCATAGGTAGAATCGTTTCAGGTAGGTCAGAATATCGTTTCAAGATAGAAACTGCTGCATGGGAGATGAGCTCTTATATTTAGTTATCATATTACTACCGTGCGTATGTTAATAATGCTAATCCATGGTTATAAATACAGACAACGCTATTTTAGTTAAGATAACATTTTACCAAAGGGGTAAAATGTGTATTATTGGAACCTCTTTGCATTTTACCTGTTTATGCTACACATAGGGATGTATAGTGTAAAAATTGTCACACTGGGCAAATGTGAATCACAATTTAAGAATACTCGTAGCTACGAAGAAACGTTTTACCGACTATCATATTTAAGGTCATCTTTTTATAGTAAATTCCCTAAGGACTTATTATGCTTAACTTACTGGACCTAGGTAGAAGTGCAAATCCACAATAGACTGACAGGAGCCCCTTATATAAAAGTCCTATCGAAAAGTTTTTATTTAATTTATTTAATTTTTATCTTAGTAAAAATATAAGAGATCATCACGCAGGCTGGGAACCTATTTTAACAGGCGAAGTTGACAATTTCAGCATCTACTCTACTTTAGGATATGAGAAAACTAATTTCATGATATTTTTTTAAACCGCCGCTGTTTTTGAGTTATGGCGGTTTTTACCCGAAAACTTTTCATGGAAGTATTTCGAACTTACTGAACCGATTTTCACGAAATTAGTGCCAAAATAATCGCAAGGCTGTTCTTTACATGATGTATTCAAAACATTTTTGAAAAATCAAAAATTTTGAAAAATTTCGACAAACTTCGAAAAATGCTTTTATGATTTGAAGACAACTTAGAAACGTTTGTATTTGCATTAGTCTTCATAAACTCAATGGCATTATAATATTCAAATTAAAAACGTTTTTCGCAATTTTTTCGAAATTTTTAAAAATTTTGGGTTTTTTAAAAATATTTTGAATACATCATGTAGAGAACAGCTTTGCGATCATTTTGGCACTAGTTTCGTAAAAATCGGTTCAGTAGTTTCGAAATTACTCCCATGTAAAGTTTTAGGGTAAAAACTGCCATAACTCAAAAACAGCGGAGTTGTAAAAAAATTCGTGAAATTAGTTTTCTCATCCTAAAATTTAGTAGATGCTGAAATTGCCAACTTCGGCTGTTAAAAAAGGTTCCTAGCCTGCATGATCTCTTGCATTTTTGCCCACCTTGGATTTTTAAGATATCGCCACTACATTACAAACACCATAAAATATAGGATTTATTTACATCAATTTAGTGGATAAAGTAAGTGCTTTTGATCTGTTACTTTGGGAAATTGAATAAGTAGAATTTTCATTGAGTGCGGGGAAATAATCTCATTTCAATTCATGATGTTCAGTTCATGTTCAAGTGATGAGTGTAATTAGTACTATTAGTAGTAGTAACCGCATACAAAGATAGTTGACATGTCGTTAGTAGCTTGCCAATAAAATCAATCCTTATACTAAATCAAGAAAGGTGAAATACCAAATATTTTATTTTCTTACCCTTCCTCACCCATTTTATGGCATATTATTTATTGTGCTTTTATAGCTACTGTACTTTTGCAAGAAATAATAATACTTGATAATAATATGACTTAATTACGCAAATGATGGATGGAAATATGTTGTATGTATAGTTGCTCATCCATCATTCCTGCCGTATGGCTGACTAATCACTCCACTAAAAATTCCAATCTACGTCTAAAACATATCAAAGTTTAGGAAAGTTTAGTTTAGTATTTGACGACGTACGTGATACTTCAAGGTTGCAAGGATATACACAACAATATATACACATTCGTTGCTGTTATTAAATAACATTTTCTGTAAATAACACTGCCAAATGGTCTTCACATAAACACAATCGACAGAATAAAGTAGCAGAAAAGGTTAGGACATTCCAGTTGTTGTTACCTGAAAACTGAAGAGTCGCGATAGACAGCAATGTAATCCTCTCACAGGAATGTGTTTGTGGTAGACACGGTACAGAGTTCGTAAATGGTTATCTATACAGCACAATTGTTTGTAGTTATAATAAAATAGTACAATAAATTTACTGCCAATTGCCAGTGTAGTAAATGTAGTTATAGTACAATCCATTATAATCCAGAATACAGTCTGGTAATAAGATAACACTTTAATCTTGCTGCAACAATACGATGTTCCTTTTAAATGAGTACTAACGTACAAAAAGCGTCAAGAATTCTCCTGTGCCCAATAAATGGCCATCCATGTCAATAACATTAAACCCAGCCACTCATATGCCTGTACGAGTACATAATATTATGAAGTCCTATTGGGATTGTGAAAGCATTATAATCATTTCTACGCAATTAGTTAGGATATTTGTTGCAAAAATGCAAAGTTAGTACTTGAGCTCTGCTTGGGTATCTTTGTAGAATAAGTGGCAGCCAATTACAGTTAATTATGTGTCGCTCATATACTCATGCTTTTTATAGACATGCAGACTATATTAATAGACACCTTTGTACTTATCTCATTCATCTAATCCTCCCGGATTCAATTTCCATGAAGAGCTAAATAGTTGGTAGTAGGAGACTCCAGGGGAATGAAAGTTAAACTTTCCTCTTTGTCCCTAACAAGCAAAGTTGCCGATTGTATGTCATGAATAGGGAAGTACAGAATTCTCTTAAACAAATGTTTAATCTTCTGTTTGAAATTCCGGGAAACTTGTATAATTCCAAAAACGAAAGATGAGTTTGCACACGTGCAAGTTTAAATTGCCATAACCATTTAACTTTCACTGGGTGACAAACTTTGTCTTAATTTGCATAAGTATGTGTGAAAGTAGAAAGAGGACAATGTAGGATAATAAATAGCATAGATATGAAGCTTATCTATATATTATCCCTTATTGATTTATTGAATTCATTCTTACTTCCCAGTTCGTACCAAACGTATAGGACAGGTGACAGAGTGTATATCGAAGAAGGGAGACCTATCATAAGGCGTTGATTGCATTATTTGCAGTCACATGAACACAGATTTGTTGTACCTACCCTAAATTGTTATCTACTGTAGCGATTAATTTCAATTTCAGCCTGGGTCTTGGGTTTCTTCATGTGCAAGGCTGTGGCTTACATTCAAGGGGTCTCGGTTTTCGCATCCGTCTACTCTCTCGTCGCTATTTCTTTGGACAGGTAAAAGCTCCAACTTGATTTGTTCTCCCCGTCACGTTCCTCTGCAAATATTCAGAAAGGGTATTTGCTCTCTCAAATAGAAACTGCGGCGGTGTAGATACAGATAGAACCGAAAGCCCAAAGGATCTTACTATTCATAATAGGCAGTTAGTTTTATCCCTTAGTGTAACTTTGGGGTGTGTGTAGGGTAAGTCTTTACGCGGCTTCCTTTTCGAAGCTTACTTACACTACGGTTACGTAGAATAGTTAGTGATTTTCCGTAAGTATTTGGTTGCTAGGTGCCACAATTTCGAAAATTAACTTTGTAGAATAAACATGAATAATGCCAGTCGCCTGGGTAACTACATCCTGGGAGGGTACAAGGGCACTGCGTATGCCCGTAAGTCTGAAACGTAGTGTAGTCATTTTTACGTTTCGTAACTCAATTTTTTTGGCTTAGCCTAGGATTTTTACGGAAAGGGGAGGGGTTTGACGTAAGACTTACACTACGGGAGGTTCATTCTTACACTACGGGAAAAAACTAACTGCCTAATATCACTGCAGATAATCATAGAGTCTGTAATCATATTTCTTGAATGGGTTGAACCAAATGAAAACCCCTTTCTGATGTGTAATAAGATATTTTTTCTTTATTTTAAGCGACTTGCTTTCGATTTAATTTCGAGAGTTCAAATATAAATAATATTATAAATGATAATAAATTAGATAACCACTAATGGCCACTACTGATACCGTAACAGGTAACAGGGTTTCGATGAAAACTGAAGTTAGAATGATTCTGGATATTCGCAAATCGTTCGCCTCATTCTCACTTTGATATGTTAGTTTGACTAGACTTTGAGGACCAGATTTGTGCTCAAAAAATACTCTAGTGTGCAAATATGAAGTTAAAGATATACTTACAAAAAACGAGCCACTAGCCATTTAAGAAGTGATTGCCATTCAAATGCACATGATCCTCTAGCTAGATGAGCTAGCTAATAATTAAATGCACACCGACCAACTTTCCCTATGATATTGTACAATTATAAAAGTTTTCCCTGTTGAAGTTTCTGTTTAATCAGTAGGAAGGTACAACTGATGCAATGCCTCAATATATTATTTATTCCGCAGATTTCTAGCAATTTGGTTTCCAACTCGGAGCCATGGGGGATTACATAAGAGACATGCCAGAGGAATAATTGCCTTCATTTGGGTAATTTTGAGTAATATTTTGAATAACTATTGAGTACAATTTTTAATAATCATGAGTAAAATTTCGAATAATATTGAGTTGCGTTGACTCAACATTTTTCCCAAAAGTTGAGTAACATCTTGCTGAGTGCCCAACAATTGACCAAAATATTCTCAACAATTTATTCAATTAGTTGATTCGGAGCAAAAAGGTTGATTAAATTGTGATAACCTTTTGTTTAGAGTGTGGCATGTCTTGTGATTCTTCCTTGGGCGCTTTTCTTCACGACGAAATTGAAGGAGGACGAGCAAGAGTACTGCGTAGAAGAATGGCCGGAGAATATAGACGGCAATTTGTACTTCCTCGTGGCCAATGTGCTCATCTGCTATGCCCTTCCCCTGTTCTCCATCTCCGTTTTCTACCTCCTCATTTGGTTCCGTGTCATCCGACGAAAAATGCCTACGGACATGGCCAGCACGAAGGACGTGAAGAGGATGCACCAGAGGACGAAGAGCGGAGTCCTCAAGATGGTCATGTTTGTCATCCTTATATTCCTCCTTAGCTGGCTGCCTCTCTACATCATCTTCACAAGGCTCAAGTTCGGTGGACCGACGAGTGAGCGGGAAGACGACATCATCTCCATTTCTATGCCCATCGCTCAATGGCTTGGAGCTTCCAACTCCTGCGTCAACTTCTTCGTCTATGCATTTTTCAATTCCAAGTTTCGCGAAGCTTTCAAAACAATTATTTTCAGTCCTCATCGCCTCCAACGACATTCGACCATTACCTCTTACTACTTTGCTCAGAAGAGGGTTACTTTTGCAAAGAATATTGTACAAGTATAAAAACAACTCTTTTTAAATAAAATTATACTTGGGACGTGTCATTTACGGGGTTAAAATTAGCCAGCGCTTGTTGATAAGAATAGTAAAGTTGATAAGAATCGGTCTAGAATATAATGCCTATTTTGACTGATCTGTTGTTTCCATTTGGTGTCTCTGTCTGTATGTATGTACAACAAATCAAAGTATACCATGCATACGCATAGCAGCTAAGCTGAAATTGAAAGCCAAATGAAGGGTGATAATTCATAACTCATAACTTATGTGCTATCTATACCGTTGTTAATTAATATCAACAAAAATTAAAACTTTCAAATGTCCATATTGTGCAATCAACACGCGGCATTTATTACGCTAACGCTTTTTCCTAATTGTATAGTCAAATTTGTGTAAATGATAAAGTAGATGAGTAAAGTAGTAGTTTATTTATGAAAAGTTGTAACTAATCACAGTTTTAATGTATCGTATTATATAATGAGTATGACCCTAAGAAGTCGTCAAGACGTCGATTCGATTTCCATTCCAAGTAATATAGACGTCTTAGACTTAGAGGCTACCTTTACAAAAACTTTTAATTGTAATTACCAAATATGAAATAAGTAATATTTCAATGTTGAGATTTTTATGATGTGATATAGATAAGACGGTTTTAAAGCCATTGACAAGCATTGCCAACTATTAATTGTGTCAATGAGATTAGGGCTACAGGTGTTATATGTAACTACCGCATATTACATGTTCTGACTGACCAACCAAATGATGGTAATAATATTGAACGCACAGTTAACACTAACAGAAGAGTATGGCATAGCAGAATCTTTTTTATTCTTGTGAGCATATAAGAGGGTATTTATATAGCATTGATATCAATTAAGAATTCAAGGACTCGTTAGGTTGAAGGAAACAATAGGGAATGCGTCGTAATAATTGGAGAATACAGATAATTGCAATAATATTAGATTACCTGCCCAAACGTACTTAACGATATGTTGAGCAATCTTTAAGGCAAGGATATTTATACGAGGCACCTACAACAAATAATTTCAATTGAATATTTGGTTATTGTAAATAATCAACAATATTATGTGTATGAAAGTGAAGTAGTTAACTCTATTAGAAATAGCATTATTACTTTGTAGAGTATATTACACTATTATGTCTACAGAAGTATTCCAATATGATTCAATAATAGTAATAATAATAATATAATTTTGCATACTAGAACATGAACAGCTGTTCTATAAGCTCATATGTATACAATACAGAAGATTCAAAGCATATTTACCCCACAATTGCCACCAACATTTTGTAACCAATTTTGATGAACCTTTTCGGAGAAATGTTATCTACTTAATTACTATATTACAACACAAGGTTTTATTTATGTTATTAGGATAAAATTAGCGAGTACTTTTGAGTCTGGCCTTTATTAAAGGAATATACAGACCTACAATTACATGCTTCTTACCTACCAACTTACCTCTACATTTGAGAAAACATCCTGTAGATGCTTTTAATTATTATAATGTAATTACTTTACTTACCTTATATTCATCATATTATATACCAATCCTGTCTTCAATGTTGTTCTATTTTTTACTAAAACAATAACGATAATGATTATTTCAGCTAACAATAAAATAAAAGTCTAATATGTATAATAATAATAATAATAGTCTAACAAAAGCTAAAAATGAATTTGAAGAGTTTTAAACTATAGGCAACATAAATATAAAACGTTCTGAATAAACAGTCAGAAATACACACGCAGGGTTTTCAACGGGCGTATTCTGAATCTCCATTATTCTCCCCGTTTGTATCATTTTCACTCTTGACATTGTACCCATCGTAGTTAGTGTAGTTATCAAACTGTGGGTAATCTGGAATTTTCAAAAATTGGTACAAATTATTTATTTCCGTTTTATTACTTAAATATTGTACTATAACTAAAAGAATCCATTATAATTACACACCATCGACAGGTTCCTCTTTCACTCTTACACGAGTAAAGTCCATATCTTCGACTTTTATCCTGTCTTTTCCCTTATCCTTCCTTTCTCGATCTCTGCAAGGTAAAACATTAAATTGTATGAGATTCATTTTAAATGAACACGAGTGAACAGGAATGGAAAATTGCTATTTACCTATCGCGATCACCCCTCTCCCGATCTTTGTCTCGCTTGTCTTTCTTCTTATCCTTTTCCTTTGATTTACTTCTGTGTCGTTTCCTCTCTCGAGATTTGGACCGTTTTCGGATTCTTTCCTCTTCCTCTGGAACTACTCCTTCCTTGTCTCTTTTGTCTCTTGAGCGTGAGCGACGCCGTTTCCTCTCTGACCGAGATCTATCCTCACGGTCACGCTCTCTATCTTCTCTGTCTCCCCGATCACGCTCCACTCTTTCCACACGATCCGTTTTATCGCGGCTATTAATTAAATTACAAGATTTGATTAACATTAAATCCAAAATTAATGTAAAGAAATATTATCTATTCAATCGATTTCCACTCACCTAGTTCGCCTACGGTCTTTGTCCTTGTCTCTATCCCTCTCTCTATCTCTTTCTCGGTGTCTATCTGTTTCTTTTTCTCGTGACCTGTCTCGCTCACGACGACCTTCACGGTCCCTGCCACGCTCCGGCTTTTCATCTCTAAACCGATCTCTATCAGGATCCTCACGACCGGATATTTTCACATTAACTTCTGGTCCTCCGCGCCTTGTTCCTCCTAAGCCTCCACCTGATAAAATAAATTGTCATCAGTTATTTCCAGACCATTTTCAAAATTTATAAAAATCACTTGCAATTGCAGGTATTTAAAAAATGCGTCTTTACCTAAACGGCGAGGCAACCAGCCTTTAACAGTGCGCCCACGTTCCACATCAACAAGAACTCGCCTTCCATCAATTTTCTTGCCGTCCGCATGTTTATACGCAGCTGTAATTTAATCATAACAAAGAATTATTTCATCCTTAATATTTTCTTTTACCTACTTAATCCTGCCTGCCTCACAATACCGTTTTAAAAAATAACCTACTTGTTACGCTTATAATGGAATTGCCTGTATGACTAACCTAGGTAGGATTCACCAAAGGCTAAATATTAATCCTATTCTGTAAATGTTCAAAACAGCTTAGATATTTCCGAACCTATTAGCCTGAGAGACTATAATAGTATCAGTTAAAAAGACAAATACTTATGTCATCATATTGTAAATCTTTTGCAGTCTCATAATCTAATCATTTCAGAGGCAATAATTTTGAGGTAGCTGTGTAAACTGTGCTTTGTTGAGCTACAGTAACCCATATTAGTATATCAAGGTATGAATCTAGGAATATATTATGTAGGAAAAGACTATGACTATAATAATATTCACTTGGGCCTACTGCTGCAAGGCACAAGGTAAACGTGATTTGTGACTAAATAAGCTACAGCCGAAATCTATTGATATCTAATAACTTTAGGTGGTATGAATAAGAATAAGTATTTACTACCAAGTAAAGGCCAGACTTAAGCAAAAAGTAGAAGCAAAAGCATTTGCTCCAAATCGAATGACTAAAGGAAAACTCTTTCTGCCTAGTAAATACTTGCAATTAGTATTTACTTTACTCAAAGTAGAAGTAAATTCTGGATGTTAAACATACCAAAATGTAGTATTTACTTCTAGGTAGTAAATGCTTCCTGCAATTTAGCAATTACTTTTACTCCTAGATTTAGCACAAGCATAAGCTAACATACATATCAAAGGAACCTTTTACTTTAAGGTAGACCTTATTCGTACCACCCACTAACTAATAATTCAAGGCATAAATGAGTAGCAGTAACTTCGCAGCCATGTATTTACTAACTGGAACATTGAAGGCGATTTATCAATGCACAGGTCTACGAATTACTTTATAGATGCCCTGTATCTGTACCGTAGATGCGTTTTCGATGACATTCCTAGCAAATAGTATCAAGTTCTTCTAAAACTTGGCATAGAGCTAATAAAAACGACTGGGGTTTTATAAGGATAAGGTAATTACTTACGTAATACCTACTAATGAAGATGGCCTTGCTCAGCAACAGATTGTGAGATTGGATTCGGCTATTCGGTTTACAGATTGGAGAACAGCGTAAGATAATCGTTTGCATCGAATCACAGTTTGCACTTATGATCTTTTAGAAATGAATTAATCATTGTCTGTCACTTTCACCATAATTGTTGACTTGAATATACATACTATACTAAAAGACATACGTATGTTGCATATCCAAACTCGGGGAGGGAAATTCTTTCGCGAGCCGCAATCGTTTTTGGGAGAGCACGCCGATGATTGCTGAGCTGACTGATTCAGATATCAGATTTCGAGCAAGGTTCATCATTGCCAATGATTGGCAACACAAGACAATAATCCAGCATAGACAATGCCATGACAAATGCTGTCATTCCTTCACAGACCTCCTTCTTTTTCCAACTTACCCATGAATTCCAATTTCAAATAAACCAACTTACCCATACTTACCCGAATAAAATATTTTTGTGTCTAATCATTAATTTTAATAGTGAAAAAGGTAAGTACAATACAAATAAACATCATACTCGTCAGGGTACCAAGCCTGGGAGTTGAAAAGTGTGTTTGTTTACCATACATACAGATAAAGAAAAATCCAAAATATCTGCATTTGAATCAGAAGAATCCCACTGCCCACGGGTATAAGACCAAGACACATTAAACAGACAGTTACCCTCTGTCATCAAACATCATTTTTTGAAAATTACGAACACTTTGAAAATACTTTGAAAATTGGCTTTGGTTTGAAATTTGGTAAGTTGAAACGAAAAAAATCATGATTTACCTAGTACAACCACAATGTTACCTGAACGACATCAGACAATATAGTGCAACAGTACCTCATCTCATATTTCAGCTTGTTCACAAACGTTTCGAAAAGGTTAATCCAACAGAAGGTATTAGCTAAGTAGAACAATTGAATTTACTACGAAAGAAACAGGATTGAAATAATCTACGTCTAAAAGTGAAAATAAAATCAAGGATTCTAAGAAAGGAGTACAAAATATAAATACTTTACAGGGGTATTTAAGAATTCAAAATAATTTCATTGACAGAAGAGTGCCAAATTGACTCAAAATGAACATTACTTATAGGTGTAGACTAGGCCAATACCAAAAAGAATTTACCCGTATTTTCCCATCCCAGGAAAACATTTTACTTACGCTTTGGTTAGCTGGGTGCAAAACTTCGCACACATACCTGAGTCAGTTAAGTCTCCATGCCCATTCAATTCTCTCTGTTCATTACATCATTAGTACAGAATTTTATAGTTAACATCTAAATTCCTAATTCTACGCACTTGCATTACCTTCAGATCTTACCTATTCCCGTGCCTCTAAAATCTTACCCACACTTAGTATGCATTCGAATGTAGCCCAAAATGAAGAAGTTATACAACAATATTCGGTTATGCCATTAAGGCTTCTGAAATTTGTCTACCTATTTAGTTAATTATAAAACTTTACCATTTTCCAGCAGATACCTTTTACCTTGCTAAGGTTGAATTTGCGTTTTTACTATAATTAGTCGATACTAGCACTATTTTGTAGAAATATAAAATCCTGGTTTTTGTAAAAAGTCTTTCCTTGGATCAATACGATTATTCGGTACAATAAAGTAATGTATTTACATTACTATTTTAATTTATCAGCAAAAATTAAAATAACTCACTTGATAGTCAATCAATAAAAGTAAAAAATTTTAAGCTGTTAAATAGAGTAAACAGGCTCTCATCGAAATAAGAACTTAGCTTAAAGTTAAAAAACGAAATGACATCAATACATTTAAAAACGAGTAAACTTTTAAAAAACATTCAATCAAAATTATTGACCATCGATCTTATGTAATACACATGTACTTACAATGCATGTCTCTTTCATGCTCGTACTCCACAAATGCATACCCGCGTGGCTTTCCAGTTTTCTTGTTGTGTACCATTTGGATCTAATTGAACAAATAAATAAATACATATTAGTCCAGGATAGAGACAAAACACAAAATTTTAAATTATTCAGATCAATATGATATATTTTATATCATTGTAAGATGAATAAAATGATTTTTGTTATTACCTTCGTGATAGGGCCGTAAACATCAAATTCCCTTCTTAGTTTTGATTCAGATGTATCATAGTTCTACATAATATGACAGATCAAACTGATTTTTAATATACACATCATTATCAATAATTAATCTTATATATATCATTAATCTTATAAATCAGGAATGAATCAGACAAGACTTACAATTCTGCCAACGAACAGAGTCCTGAATGGATCCAGTGTGGCTCCAGTATTGGTGTTAGGATTCCCTTTTAGACAAAATCGAACAATAATAAGTTTTCCAACAAAATATTTTAAATTATTCATCAAGTTCAGGGGAGTTGGAGTAGAAGTAGAATGCGGTAATAAAAGAGGGGCTTATTGAATACTAATGAATTATTTTTTTATTCAACTCTACCGGCATAAGGCATAATCAAGGTTGTGGTTATATGGATTGGGGGTTTCTGGCAAAAAATCCAACCCGCTCGTCGGTTTTGGATTTTTTGAAAAAATTACGAAAGATAGATTCCTCTTAGCAATAAAATAAGCAAGAAGGCATTTTATTATTATTTGTTCTTGACTCACTTTTAACAGAATAACTTGTATGCCGTTGTGATAAATTACTACAGTTAATGGTGGAATGTTGCGGTAAGAACCAACATCCAATTCAAAAATGAACAATTTTACTTGCGTTGTTTACAAATTGAAAAATTGGCCTTACATGTTGCGATGGCTTGTTCTAATTTGTAAGCAACTTGCTCAGCTTTATCTTTTCTTTTTCTTTCTAACCGCTCTTCCCTTTTCTCCAATTTTAGTGGCGGTGGTGTTTCAGAGGGATCCTAAAATATAATAAATAGTATGCAATATTATTAATTATGATTGAAATTTAAACTAACTATTGATACCACATTTACTGCTTACATACAACACAAGTAAATTTTAGGTATGATCTATAAATTACCTCAAAATGGGAAAGAAACGCTCCAACGCCAGTATACCCCACAGGGTGTTTCTCATGTCGTAATTTACTAGCTGGGGGTAAATATGGAATTGGATCCCGAGCAGCAAAAAGAGCGAGTAAATTGGGTGGCAAAAATTGCGTCATTATTAACTTTGATATTTACTGATTCGTAAAATCTAATCGTGAATTCACAAAATGCCCTACTTAATTTCTTGACCCTTTTTATCCCGTTCAGTCAGAAGACGTGACGTAATTACAAAACAATACTTCAGGTCAGACTTATTAATAGTTGTTGTTGGTCTATATAGTCCCACTCAATGTCTCAATACAACAAATTTGCAGAACAATAAAAAATAACAGACTTTTTAACTATATAGATTAACATTATGCAAACCAACAATCAAAAATAATTGTCGATTAAGAATCCGCCGTCAAAATTTCAAACTCCTAAAGGTTTGGCTGCAACAAATGAACAGCTGATAAATCAACTAACTCGTCTGTTTATTATTTTATTTTTACTAGATATTGTCATCTGTTTTCTGACAATAATATGACCTTCAGCATCCTTCAGGCAGTTTACAGCCTCCCTCATGTGCTAAGTCCTACCTAATTCATAATTTGTTTCTAATTACTATAACTAACAAATCACATTAATGTTTTAAGATATTATATTTGGTCGTGTCCTTGTCACTTGAATGTATTATTTTTCTTGACACATTTGTTTGCAATTGCAACGTTTATAATTTACAAAACTAGCAAGAGGAAACACGAGAATGGAGGATCTTATGAGATACGTAGCGAATTAATGCGATTTATGATCCACAATACACACACATACGGGAGGGAGGACGGAAGGATGCCCTAGCAGCCCAATGAAACTTTTAAGTTTGGTACAACTGGAATGGCATAATTTCATTCTCATAATTTAGCACTACGCACCATTGATGTCTTCTTCCAATGTAGGCTTTTAGAAGAAAATCAAACCGTTACAAAAACGAATGATGCCGATGCTAAATGCTATTATAAATATTGTCGAAATCGCATCGCATGCATGTCGTCTTGTCATTGTCAGAGTGTCAACTACTTGTAGGCTGACCATCCGTCCCGTTTTTGGTGACCTGTCCCGGCGTCCCGAAAGTGTCCCGTTTTCAGAAACGCGTCCCGTTTTTTAGAAAAAATTGAGTAATATCTAATTTAATGACTACTACGAACGAAAAAGAAAAATTTTGACTGAAAATAACAAAATTTTTCGCGCTTCGCGCGATTAATGGTAAAACTTAATAGCAATCTACAATATATTGGCTTTTCTCAACAAAAGGACCTAACATTTTCATGGTTCGCACAATTGTTTGGAAACTTTAAGCCGTTTTAGGGAAAATAAACGCTCATCGTACGATTATGAGGAAATTGTAGACCATTTTTTGCAAACAAAACTTAAAATTAAACAGCTTCGCGCGATTATAAGATTTTTGTCTATTTTCAGCAATCAGAGGTTAAAATTAACGCGCTTTGCGCGATTATAATTGTCTTTTATGGTTATTTTAGGGCAAAAATAGCTTAAAATTATCGCGCTTCGCGCGATTAAATGCCATTTTTTAAAATGTTGGGCAAAAGTATCTTAAAATTAACGCGCTTCGGGAAAATATTCCTAAAATACATGGTTAAATGGCATTACCCCCGTCAAAATCGACTTCTAAACAATACTGTATGGTGTCCCGTTTTCCCTACGTCAAATTATGGTCAGCCTAACTACTTGGAGTACTTAGAGTCAAATCAAACCTGTAATGCAAATGTATATTAGCATATACATAAATAGCTTCATTGTTTAGTTTACTATAATAATATTATGTACTATTACTAGAACGAATGGCGGGCTTTATTTGTCATGTATTTGCATGCCCTAGTGTCACTGTCAACGTGTCAACCCGATGCTAGATGCTATCCAAAATTAAAACTTTAATTACAGTATACACTACCTTTATAAGTTTTCCTTGTCTCTTTTTTAATTGGTATGTAGAAGTGGCTGGTTGGAGGAATTAACTATTTTTAATTACTTTAACGTTAAGTACAAAAACCTTAAAGTAATATGCGAATTCAAATGAATGCATTATTATTATTAATTTATTACAAGATATCTTCCTCGAAAGGTCATTAATATTGAGAGAATTAAAATCATATTTTCATTCTTATACCTCTCAACAGAGTCCAGTCTCATTTACGTGTCATTTACATTTAAGCGATAAGCAAGTAAATGACACTGAACTCTGAGTAGCACGGTGATTGGTTTAGGCACCAAGCACCGACGCTATCTTTCCTATTTAGACCCTTACTTGACCAGTAATACCTATAAGGTCCTTTCTAATTTGTGTAAGGAGCAAGTCCGCTCAATCCCGGACATTCAATTCTTGGACTTCCCAACACACACATCTTTTTAGTGGCCAGTCCCACAAAATTATTATTGCACATCTTGCTTTTGCTAATAAATAAGGCTTCTAATCGCCTTTAAGGATGCACTTTGCGTTGGTTGCTAACGAAATAAATATAGTTTCCAAAATTTATCCCCAAAAATTGCGTCAATTGTCACAGCCGAAACCCCATAGTTAACCTGCCCGGCCCTTCCACTGCCTCAAGGGGAAATAAATTTTGGCAGTGCAATTGATAAACAAGATGCTTTTAAGTCAATCACAAAATGTATTCCATGCGACATAAACGACCGTTTTACGGTTAGTTTTCTGAGTACTATTATCACTATGACTACGGCGTCAATGCTTGTACTTGACGGCCGTTTATGTGACATGGACATCCTTGATAGTAGTTATGACAACCATGGTCATGGTTTTAATTCATGATTATCCGAGCCCTGTCCGAAGGGCAGTGTGAAGGATAATTCATAATTATATGAATTACCTGGAATCTGAAGGTATCACTATGTAGATTAGATGTAGTATGTTGCTCCAACTGCTACGGAAGAGATTCTATACTTCAAAGTCCCTAAAAAAGTGTTCGCAGCCCCCGGTACCCCCAGTCAACCTGCCTATATGCGCTCCTTCCAAACCTCATTTTTCAAAGATTTTTTCTGAGAATAACAATATATATATACTGGGCGGGTGTTTTATGGGTGGGATAGTGATACCTTCAGATTCCAGGTAATTCATATAATTATGAATTATAATTCATTCCTTACATCATCAGGTATCACCATGTAGATTAGATGTAGTTGTTCAAAGACAGATTGTTATTCGAAGAGTAATAACATGTTCATTTTATTTCGCATAAAATTAATTCTCACATTATAATTATTATTTGTATCACAAAAACAACTAATTAATTCTTTTACAACAATAGTAAATTACAACTAATAACCCATATAAAACTAAGCGGTAAGTATTGTTGTACAAAATTCAGATTTTTTGTCAATCGGTTTTTTATAGTATTTTGCAAAAACATGTGACTTTTCACTCCACCCAGCACATCTAAATATGCTATCTATACCTAACCCAGCAGCGCTGGCCTTAGAAGTTGCTGAATGTCTATAACTGTGACCTTTATACATTGATGTATTTATACCCGCTAGTTCTAGGGCTTTACATAACCAATTACTAATCGTTTGCGACGTCACCTGTTTATGGGGCTTAATAATGGAGATGAATAGTGCTCCACATTGTCTTAACTCTCTCGTTCTTTTCAAATATTCTTTAAGGCATAGTACTACGCATAATTTCTGATTGCTCGGAAACGAAGATAATACCAGTACTGGTTGTGGCACCCCCGGCTTTGATGTTTTTAATATTTTACTAATTACAATTTCTATTGCATCACCGTATTTTATGTTTGCTATATCAATCGCTGCTAATGTTTGCACTCTTTGTGCTGTCACTAAAGCTATAAGTGCTGGTAATTTTATTGTTAACAGCTGTAAGGATAATTTAGAATTCTCCTCCCACTTATCAAACATGACTAGCATTTTGTTAGCATCCCAGGTGTGTTTATATTTTCCTGTAGGTGGTTTAAGTCGTCCTACTCCTTTCAAAAGCCTTATTATGAGTGGATTCTGTCCAATCTGTGTGCCGTCTATTGGATGAAGTAAAGTAGATAACGCTGATCTAGCTACATTAACGGAACTATAGCTCGCACCATTTTCATATAAGTTTGCAAGGAACTCAAGAACAACATTAAGATTTGATTTCCACGGGTCGTGATTTTTACGCTTACAAAATTCTCTGTATTTTTTAAACACGGATTCGTACTGTGACTATGTAGAGGAAGCACAGGATGATTCAATTAATTTTGTGACATTTTCTGGTAAATTTAGATGATTTAAACTTTGGCTGATAGAACTGCTGCCATCAGTGATAGTGATTGATGAAGTGGATGGGGTCTGAAAACATAAGGAGACAAAAGTAAATCAGGCTGAGGATTAAAATACAATACTTCTGAAACTGTTAATTGCATATAAAAAGGATACCATGATTGTGAAGGCCAGTTTGGCACAACCATGATTCCCTTAGCCTGATCATCCACTATCTTTTTCAATACTCTAGAAATTAAACTAAATGGTGGAAAAGCATAAAATAATTCTTTCCACTTCACTGTGAAAGCATCAACTGCCTCACATTCCGGGTTGGGGAATCAAGAAACATATCTCTTGATTTGTCTAGTCTCGTAAGTTGCAAATAAATCTATTTGCGGATTACCTAGTACCGATACAATTTGCAGGAAACATCTCTTATTTAACATGAAATCACTGCTAATAATTTTTTCTCTTGATTCTGCATCTGCTATTACATTGTGTGATGTAGAGATATAAGATGTATATATCAAAATATTTTTTAGCTCGCACCATTGCCAAATTTTCTTAGCTACCCTATGACAGTCTAACGATCTAACTCCACCATATTTATTAATGTAAGCTATGGCCGTACAGCTGTCTACTCTCAGTAAAACTGAAGTATTATTACTGACAAAGGTCCTAAGTGCATTAAAGATCGCTAACAATTCTAACACATTAATATGTAGTTTTTGTTCAATGACATTCCAATTTCCTCTGGCTGTTTTATACCCTGTATTTGCACCCCAACCTGACAAGGATGCATCTGTTTCGATACAAATATCATTTACATCTTTTTGTACATTGTTAAATGAATGTAAAATATGCATCCCCCACCACTTTACATCGTCTTTCGCTTCATTAGATATAATCATTGGACTGCTGTAGTCGTTATTAGATTTCTTTAAGGCAGTTATCTTTTCCATTTCTAATTGCCTTGTATATAGTTGCCCATATTTTACACCTGGGCATGCAACTATTAAATTACCAATTACCTGGGCCAGTTTATCTATCGTCATTTCTTGACGTTGCAATATCTGTTTGCACAACTCTGATAATTTTTGCTTTTTCGCTGTAGGAAGTCTTATGGTCATATCCGTAGAATTAAAAAGAAAGCCTAAATATTTTATTTTTTGCTTTGGTATCAATACTGATTTGTCTAAATTAACGAGTAACCCCAAATAATGAAAATTTTTTAAAGTTTCCTCAATGTTTTGTAAGCATGAAGCATACGTTCTACCCATCAAAAACCAATCATCTATGTAATTAACGGAGGTATGGCCTTTATTACGTAAGTAAGCTGCTACCGGTTTCATTAGTTTAGTGTAAACATAAGGTGCCACACAAGCCGAATGGAAGACACGTAAATTCATAAGTGTGTTCTTTCCACTTAAACCTTAAAAATTTTCTATCGCATTTGTCAATAGGGATTAAGTAATAGTAATAAGCATCCTTTTGGTCTACTACAGCCATAAAACAATCTTTCAAAATTAACTTGGCAACTGTTCTACTATCGTCCATCTTAAAATGCTCACACATAACAAACTCATTGAGACTTTTTAGATTAAGAATAAACCTATATTTACCATCTGGCTTTGGTACCAAAAATATAGGGGATATAAATTGCCCCTTAATTGGTTCAACTGAGTCAATTGCTCCTATCATTAATAATTTTTGTATGCACTCATCGACTAGTTTAGATTCTGCATCACTTAAAATATTAAGTTTTGGTTCTGTTAGTTGAATTAGGGTTGAAGTAAAGGGAATTTTGTAACCCTGAACTATCTGTAGCACATAATCATTATCAGTTATAGATTTCCACTTTTCCAAAAATTGCCTTAGTCTACCGGAATATCTACATACCTCTACATTTGGTTTTGCCTTGGGTAGCCCCTGTTCGGTCTCTGGAATCTCGAGCCTCTGAAATTGCTCCGGAATATCCCGCCTCCCCGAGATCGAGGAGACGGGTTTCGCTAGTTTAAATTACTTGATCCATTCTGCCCCTTCTGCTGGTAAGGCGAAAAACGATTTCCATATTTGTTTGTATTGAGTTGCTTTACAATCGTAGACGTTGTTTTTGTCGTCTTCAGAGTTTCGGATAAATTATCACCAAATAGATATTCAGAAGGTTCTGATTTCACATTGCAAATTGCAGCGTACTTTGCAGTAATATGAGGTTTGATATCTGATTTTCGTATTGATATCAAATCCTGATTTCCCACAGCTAATATCTTGGCTCCATCAATAACCTGCTTTGTTATCATTTGTGGCTATTTCACCAGGGATCTTGTCCTTACAGATTGCAATTACATTAACAATCTGAGCCATTGCCACTGCTGCCTTCGATATAGAAGATTGAATTGTTTGTAATTTAACGTCATTTAAACGAGCCCTTGATGGGAGATTATTCCATATTTCACTGTTGACCTTAGGAACGGCAATGATTTTTGTGTTTTCTGTAACCTTGAGTTTTTGCTTAAAGCCTTCTTTAATTTCTTTGGCATATGGTAGTTTAAAAATTGAATTAAATTTTTCGGCAACCTTTTGATTAATAGGATTGTCATATTCTGTAATAGCATCATTGCTAGCTAACAACTCTTCAAAATCATCGTTCATTGTCGACTCATTGTCATTGTTCATGCTTTCATTCTCAATCAGGTTTTGAATGAAATCTGAATCGGACTGATGGCTACTATTTTCAATATCGACTGTTTCGTCTTCGACTCGCTTTTCTAGTCTTCTTAATGACTTGGCAATGGCGTCAATGCTACTCGGTAGCTTTGAAAGAGCTTCTATGGCTTTTTTATTTTCTTTCACTGTTTGCAACAGGGAGACGGAGTCATTGTTTTTACTTTGATCAATGTTTCCCGCTTTGGAACTCATTTTGTATTGTATCTATTTCACAATAGATAGCATTCCCGACTCTGTGAAAAAAGACAATCGATAAACGAAGGCAACTAACTCTCTTTTGTTGCTTCTTAAAATACAACTAAACTTTTTGTTGTATTGTTTTTTAAAATTTCGGGAATTATGCTGCATTTTGAAAATAAGGGGACATTAACTTACCTAGTTGAATTCGCTTTTAAACTGCTCCAATTCCAACAAATGTTTCCAATCCAGTGAAGTCAGCGGAGCAAAAAATCTGAACCTCTTCCTTCGCTATTGAATCAACAATGAGGTTTGGAAGGAGCGCGTACAGGCAGGTTGACTGGGGGTACCGGGGGCTGCGAACACTTTTTTAGGGACTTTGAAGTATAGAATCTCTTCCGTAGCAGTTGGAGCAACATACTACATCTAATATACATATTGATACCTGATGATGTAAGGAATGAATTATAATTTACACTTATACAAGTATGAATGCATTGGAGAAAGATGCAAACAAAAAAGATTTTGTACTAAAGTAATAACATTGCCAATGACGACAGGTAGAAATGCTACTACAAGTCAGTATAGAAATCTTTATAATACATCTTGAGCACAATGGTTTGTTGAATAAACATAGTAATAATACACTTCCCCGTTTCCTAGAAACTAATTTTTTGGAATTGCTTTGACTTATGCCATCGGATATTCCATCAACCGCAATTCGGGTCAACCTCCATGCATTTAAAATTCATCACAACATCTTTACATCTGGCTTAATTCCTCCCGAAGGATAAGTCCTATTTTAATGGGACTTACATTTTTGGAATCCTGGACTATCCAGGAACAGAGGAGGGGCGCTGGATTTTTGATATCATTGTTTTAAATGGTTTTAAAAAAATCCAATTCGCAAAAAAGTAAGGAAATTTTGATTTTTATAAAAAAGTTGATGTTTTTGCTCCATTTAAAGCCGAGATATCAAAAATCCATCGCCCCTCCTCTGTTCCTGGATAGTCCAGGATTCCAAAAATGTAAGTCCCATTAAAATAGGACTTATCCTTCGGGAGGAATTAAGCCAGATGTAAAACACTTTTTAACATGCATTTTCGTACTCCGATGTGGTTACTATGCAGGCGCAAAGTACAACCTTAAGGGCCCGGTTCCTCTGACAATCATGAAAAATGTTTCGAATTTCGAAAAACAAAGTAGGCTCCTATTGTTAGCCGAAACCCGCATCTTCAAACTGGTTCAAACTACCCCTGGTTTATGAAAATCATAGGGCATTTTACACGACACTCAATGATTTTCAAAAACCAAATGAAATGAGGGGAGATAATCTTTATATTTGCAGTTGAAAATACAAATCTAATGAAATGGCATTACAGTTCTTTTTTTATTGAGAAATTTTTTAAGCTATTCATGTTAAGATTTCTGACAGGTTTCAAAATTTGTATTTTGATTTCCATGGATACCCAGACTAGTTACAACATGATGCCCTTTGACCTCCCATGGTCAACCCTTTCAGATAAACTTTTAAAAAATAATTTCAATCATAAAAAAATAAGTACAATAAGTTTACAGTCGTAAGCAAAGTAAATGAATGATATTTTGTCATTCTAATCAAGGAATCAAGATTTCTACAGAAACTGTACCACTGTGGTAGGAGGTTAGTCAGTGTGGGAGTTTGCAATTTACAAATTCACTTTTCCCTTCTGGAGGACAAATCCTATAATCTGGTTGGACAGGATGACGGACTGGCCAAGGTACGTAAAATTTTAGATTGTCAAGGTGATATGGCATAAGGTAATTTCATGCTCGAAAAACTTGACTTTTTTGCAACCACATTTTTTTGCAAGAGGCGACATTCCACTTTGACCCCTGCAGTTACCTGGTTTCCGTTGCCATTGGTAACGGGGAACATGAAATAACCTTATGTCGTGTCCCCTTCAATCTAAAATACTTACCTTGGGACTGGCATTACTAACTACCATGGTGATTACAGGCAGGGAAATATTATAGAGGTGAAAAAAGTGAATTTGTAAATACCAAACTCCCGACTAACCTCCTACCATATAGAGGAATCTTGTCAAGAAATGTCAACCCTCCTGCATGATAAAGCAGAAAAGAAGCCAAGGGATACCACGCCCATCAAAGATTCTTGATTCTATTGATCTTATCTTACCACTTCAATCTGTCGGGTGTTCTATGACCTATGCATCCGGTCAATTATGTGTCATTTCCAACTTTCCATTTTTGCGAAAACATGCTTTGCATTTCGATCAATATCTACCAAAGTTCTACTCCGATTTCATAATGCAGTACACGGTTGAAATTAGAAACGTATTCCCTTCAAGTTATATAAATAAAATTAGCATTATACGAGCTAATTATGTATTTTGTTAATATTAAGTTGTAAAATCATGGCAAAATTCGACAAAAAAGTTTAACCATTTTTAACGGATAGTAAGCTAAGAATATTTGTTTCTTTTTTTTATATAACTTGAAGGGAATACGTTTCTGATTTTAACCATGTACTGTATTATAAAATCGGAGTAGAACTTTGGTAGATATTGATCGAAATGTAAAAAATGATTTACATGTATTTTGATAGTCTTTTGAATTTTTCAAATCGTATATACCGGGCGCTTAAGTAATACCAGAGTAAGTTAATTCATTAGACGTTTCCCATTTCTTGGTAGGTTATCTGGAGTGCGATTTCATCTTTAATGTATCTAAGGGAACCCTGATTTTAGAATTTGAAAATTGTATAGTAGATATATGGGAGACATACGGAGACATAGGTTGTTGTCCTTGACATTTTAGAATAAACAATTTCAAATTTCAATAAACCTTGCATTATTCGCAAATGTGAATTTGGCCTGTGAGAAGTCTAATGAATTGACTATTGTGCCTACAATCACGCTTATTTCCGCATATAAAGCTAAGTCAACGAAAAGAAGTAAAGAGACAGATCCCATCAACATACATACATCTCTATACATTTCGTTGCGAGAATATATCAGGGTATTATCAATTCTTTGTAAAAAAGATTGACGGCCAGATTGGCCACTTCTAAGGGTTTGAAAGCGCCTGAGCGCTAGGATGATTAAATATTCAGGTCTTAAAAATAACAGAAAAAGTAGACGATTATATAACGGCATTGGAAGCATAGCAATTTTATTTTCTTTATCAATTGTTGAGTATTAATAATTCATGTGTACATTATCATGGTAATTAGATACGTGAACTATTATTATCAAGGACAACCGAGTTTAATTCTATTCGCAATACTTTAGTTTACCTAATATAAGATCGTTAATTGCAGTGTCATAGTCAAAAACCAAGTTATTAGTGAAATTAGAAACAATATTCTTCAATTTTTCTAATTGAGCAGATTCAAGTGCTATTAAGGAATCCACGTAGTCGGTTCGCTCGGAAGATAGCAACTCTCGGCATTTATCAGAGGTAAATAGTTTCGTAGACATCGCAGCCTTCAACTCCTCCAAAGTGACTCCCTTGGAAGTCACATCATGAAATAATCCAGCATATCCACCGACTACTACATGAGTTCCGAATTTTTCGAAAAAGTCCAGCCACTTTTCACGTATCGAACAATCTTCCAAGTCGGAAGAATAGCGTGGCAAGTTCTGTACTTCTGTGACAAATGTAGGATCAAGGGTTAGGTCGGAAATTACCGCCTTCACGTAGAAATACCTCATTTCCAAGTAAACATTGAATATTTCATACAATTTATTATTTCCACTCCCACTGTCAATATTATAACCAGCTCTGGGGCTTCCAGGCAATTTTATCCGTTCCAAATCCCCTTTCCTATAAAAGTACCCTGTAATGTTACCTTTCTTTAATATGTGACTCACGTACTCTTCGTGAGTACATTGCTTGAAAGTCATTTGAACACAAGGAGTAATTTTTGTCACATTGAATCCTGCAGGAACAATCAATCCTGAAACATTTTTCATGCTGATTTCGTAAGGAGAGACGGGCAAAATAGCATCTTTCAAAATATGAAAGCTTTGTCCCAGCACATTTGATTTACTGTGCACCCGATCAGATGGGCAAGTCTTCTTTCGTGACTTTTTAGGGACCGGACACGGTGGACAAGTTGGACACTTAGCAATTTCAGGGCAAGCTAGGCATGTTGAAACATCAGGACAGTCATTATATGGCTCACATTGGGGCGTGGCAAGGGTGCTTGTTGTTTTCCTTGGCTTATAGACGAAAGGGTTTTCCGTTGTTGTTGTAGTGGTGGTTGTAGTAGTTCTTCGTGTCACAGCGGTGGTATTTTTTGCAGGTTTTTGACGTATGTGTATGAGGGTGCCTCTCAAAAAGTGGTTCAAAGCGTGTTCAACATCTTGACCGACACCATCATTAACTAAACGGGAAATAGTGCTGATAGGTGTCAACTTCAAATTCATTTCCAAAATTCTAGGATCTGATCGTACACTGTCCTTCCACTGTCGTAAAAGATATTCCCTGTCTCTATAAGAAAGTTTGTGTACTTGAGCAAGTTGAGCATCCGGAGATCCACCATAGAAAGAGTGGGATATATCAATATTTCTGTCGCTGACTCCATATGGCAAACTTTTAAATGAGAGTAGATTGTCTTTGATTCCATAAAGAACGTTATTGTACCTAAGATTTGTTTTGATTGCCTCTCCACTAGCTTTCCCTTCCATGTAGCCGCCGCCGTACGCTTCAGACACAACGTGAGTTCCGTATTTGTTGAAAAAGGATTTCCATTCTTTCGGCGATTCTTTATCGCTTTGGTTAAATGGGGACAGACTGTTCACGTCTGTTACAAATTCCTCGTCTAAATCCGATGACTCAATCAAATCTAATTTAAAATTTCGAATTTGTTGAATTGCACTGAGGGCGATGAATGCGTCTGAGTCCGGATTGATGTTATTATAACTTGAGCGGACTGTTCCTATGAAGGCGCTGGAATTGACTGGATCCTGAATTGCCAAATCCTGAAGACGGCTTTCTTTGTAATGATTTTGAGACTGGAGCAATTTGAAGTTTTCCACTGCCATTTGGTCTTCCAACTTGCAGATGAGTATGTTCGGAAGGGAGTAGCCAATTGGTGTGGGTTGAAATGTGTTTATCATGAAAGGACTCTTTGCAACTGTTTCATCTTTCAGTATATCGTATCCTTGTCCGACTATCGGGGGATGAATAAATTCTGGTTGCTGTAGATTGAAAGCCTCTTGTACCAAAGCCAAAGAAGCCATGTGAAAAGGAAGTTTCTGAAACAGCTCCACAGTTTTGACAGTCGTTTTGGGTAACTGATCTCGCTTTGTTATATTTAGTTTTTGGAATGCCACTTGGACAAGTTGGAGAATTGCTGGATGACTGCTTTTTAATTCTTCGTCTAAATTGTTGTACGCAGTTTGGAGAGCCATATTTATGTCTGTCAAATTTATACCAAAATTGGAATTTATTATTTGATCAGAGAATTGCGATGCCGTCTTTTTAGTGCTGTCATCTGTTGAAAATGTTTTTATTAATGGCTGTGGGCTGAAACTTTGATCTGAAAACGCTGCGGCAATGATATTTCTGCCGGAATTTTTACCTCGCCTTGATAGCAGAGATTTCATTTCATCTATTAAATTCTTAGGATAAAGTTGCTTATTTGGCAGTTGGATATTAGTTCCATTTCGGGGCAGTCCATACTCATCTGGTAGATTTTCTCCTATTGTAACTGAAATTGGTTCAGGAAATGTTGTGAATTCTCGTATAATCCTTTTGAATTGTTCAATAGTCGTGTTAGGTCTTCTTGCTTCGGATCTCGTTCTGCTCATGAGGTAAGTAAAGTGAAAAATCATATTAGGTGGAAGATTTTCGGGACTCAAATGATCTTGAATCATTTCAACACTTTTAAGCATCCGAACAAAGTTAGAATTACTTCCCCTTGCTCGACTGTCATCAAATCGTGAAACTACAATAACAATGGAGGGGAATCCTTTATTCAACCCCGAAGGACTCTGTGTGTATTCTCTGATGGTCTCCAATGTCCTGGCGTCATGTTCAGGAGTCTTTCCAATCACCAAACCTGGACAGATAGCTATTTGGACAGTATGAACTTTGGTACTGTTACTGAGCGGGACTTGCCAACTGTATTCCGTGACTGTAGGAATAGAATGTTCTGGCTTTTGAATGTTGCTGAGGATAATTTTTTTTGCCTATGTTCAATATTTGTACAAAATGACTTCATCAGTTGATATAAATTTCAAAAATACATTTTCCAATATCCACCCGACATAAGGTAAAATGTGAAAATGTGACTTACTGTAGAAAATACACCAGATCCACTTAGACCCATTACAAGTATAGAGGCATTTTCGGCTCTCACCGTGTAGGAAACTATATACATAAACAAAATACAGAAAGCACATTAAATTAAAACTAATTCCGTTATTTTATGCTGAGGATTGTGAGAATTAGAACTCGAAATTATTCGTGATTGCACAATTTGCACAAGCTACTATCTCCATTTTTACTGGATATTACTATATAAAAAAGTATAAACAGATTAGCCAATTATTTTACAATTAATTACCACAGTTGCAGTCCAAGGAAATACAACACAAAAGAAACCGAAGAAATGACTTAAAATGCATATCAGTATACTATTATGTAGAGAGACGCTATAATATATATAATATACTACTGATTATCATTGAAGATGTACTGAGTTTGTACTAGACATCTAAACTTTATTTTATTGTTTAGTATTAAAGAAAACTGGATGTTCAATATCCAATGTTAACCATAATGCGCAACTCAGCTCTCCTAAGTAATCGTTATCATTTAATGCAAAGGATTTAATAAGAAACGTTGGATTCATTAATATACCTACTATGGATGAATTTTAATGTACAAAAGAAATGACCCTTCCCCTTCTCATAAGTAGATTGATTAGCAGTTTAACAGAGCCGCATTATGTATTTATTTTCAAAAATGTGTAAATATAAATAAAAAAGAAAAAGACAAAATATGTAAAACAAACGGCGCGGTAACAAAAGCTTGCCTAGTATCTTACATATAATATTATGTTGTTTTAGGGTGAGGCAAATGCCCCCCCCGTAATCCAAAAAAAGACTCAAAATACCAAAAAATTTCGCGATTTTATGTGATTTTTAGGCCAATTTTGCCTCATTTTAGACAAAAAGGCCTAAATTTGCGCTGCGCACTAATATACCTCCGAAATCGACTTTTACGACCGTTTTTAGTAGAGAATAAAAATATTATAACATTTTCTAATAACGGTAAAAAACGTTAATTGGACAACTTTCGAAAGCATTCACGGAAATTGAATATAAAATATTTCACTCCGCTTCTTCCAAAATTGAGATATGTAAACCAAGGAATATGAAATATTAATCTACGTTGAATTTCTGTCTATTTTGATAGTTAATATTAATCTACTATCAAATTCTATTCATTTTAATAACCAATATTAAACTACTTCCATCTCCACTATTGCTCTACTAAGCACAATATGTACAAGGGTACCCTTTACTCAGACGAGCTTTTGTTACGACTTGCTGTTCGTTTTACATGTTTTGCTTTTTTCTTTAATATTGATATTAATACATTAATAATATGGCAAAATTATGTATTCAAGATTGCATCTATGTCGAAAATAGTGTCGCCAAAATATGGACAAATATGTTTTTATTCCCAAAATATGTGAAATGTATTCGGAAACGTGAGTGCCAAAATGCTTAGAAAGTTTTAAAGTTGCTCACCCAAACAGAGGCGGCTTTCCCATTGGGCGGACTGGGCAGTTGCCCAGGGCCTCGCGCTTAGAGGGCCTCGTGCTTTGAAGGCCTCGCGCCGACTATTGCCTTGCCAGAAAAAAGTAGTGACCTCTGGTGGTCACTTAGAAATCAAAGCATAATATAATTATGAGTTTCATAAAGTTGATGAGATAGCTTTAGTATTAAAATAACATTATGTAAATAACAACATGCAACATGTTTTAGCTCGCCTGATAAGGTAGCTTATAGAATCGCACAGTCCGTCCGTCCGTCCGTTTACACGATAACTTTTGAAGACATGGATGGATTTCAACTAAACTTGGCAAAAACATTGCCTATATGGACCTGTGACAAAGCCTATTGAAAATGAACCACATTGGTCCATAGGTTGCTGAGATGCCGCGCGCTCACTTTGTCTTAATTTTGATAGTCAAAATAAAAATGTGGCATTAAATGGACATTAAAAGTTCAATTGTGCTTCCTATGAATTGTTAGCAGGATAGTACAAAATATTAAATGCCGCTTCGACCAAATTTAAGATTTAATAATAAAATAATAAAACCGGAAAATACCATTTATAGGACGGAAATAAATCTATTTCGCATTTATATGCAAATTGATAGTCAAATTTACATTTTTCGAATTGCTTATCATTATGATAGTCAATATTACCCGATTTTGATTTTCTTTTGATTTTGATACTCAATATTAATCAACTTTGATTTTTTGTTTATTTTGATACTCAATTATAGTCAATTTTGATTTTAAGTTTATTTTGATACTCAATCTTACTCAATTTTGATTTTCTGTGTATTTTCAGTCAACTATTATCTACTTTGATTTTCTGTCAATTTTGATAGTGAACATTATTCAATGATTTTCTGTTGATTTTGATAGTGAACATTATTCTATGATTTTCTGTTGATTTTGATAGTGAGCATTATTCCATGAATTTCTGTTGATTTTGATAGTGAACATTAATCGATCTTGATCTTCTGTTGATTTTCATCGTCAATCGTAATCTATTTTGAGTTTCTGTTGATTTGCATAGTCAACAATTACCTATTTTGATTTTCTATTGATTTTCACAGTGAACATTATTCTATTTTGATTTCCATTTGTTTTTTAATGTCAATCTTAATCTATTTTGATTTTCTGTTGATTTTTAATGTCAATTTTAATCAATTTTAATTCCGTTGATTTTCATAGTCAACGTTAACGTATTTTGATTTTCTATTGACTTTGATGGTCAACATTTATCTATTTTGATTTTGATACTAAATATTAACAAATAAATATGAAAATAAACCCAATTCTATTATTCTACTAAAACTGTGTGCACTGTCCCCTTCACTCAGGCGAGCTTCTGTTAAGGCTTGCCGTAGGTTTTTGATACTCATTATTAATCAATTGTGATTTCCTGTTGATTTTGATAGTCAATATTAATCAATTTTAATTATCTGTTGATTTTGATAGTTAATATCAGGATGGCCGAATATTAATGATTTAGTGATTAATGAAAATTCTATTTTGAAGAAGTTGAATGACAAGCTCAATATATTAACTAGTACTCCCATGTTACAATCACACCAAAAGATTAATATTTTAAATCAATATATTTGGCCTATTTTGACTTATTTTCTTTAGACTACGCCTATCTACAAATTAAACCAGTCTTTCATGAAGAAAATAGACAAATCTATAAGGAGCACAGTGAAAGAGATCCTTTCTATTCCGCATGATACAAATAATCATATGCTGTACTCTCCGAGAAAGTTTAAAGGACTAGGCATTACTTGTGCATACTGGGAAGCCTATCTTCAATCCTTTAATATCACTTGTATTCTGGAAAGCATTAAGAATCCTTTTGTATCTGCCTGCAGAAATTACAAAAAAGAAAAAGATCTTTGTATCAGCAGATTAGGATTTACAAGTCAGGATATCCAAAACATTTACCAAAAATTCAAGATTCGAGAATCAGAATATAAAAAGAAAGTTACTCAAGACATGAGGTCAGAGCTAAAATTGCGAGAATTCGAATCATGGAAGTTGCTACCTCAAAAAGGAAAAGGCGTTGCATTATTTAATCAATGTAGCTATGCTAACTTTTGGATGTTCAACAAGGAACAGTTAACTTATTCAGAATGGACCACATCGATTAAGATGACAGCAAATGTCGTTGCAGCTAGGGCCGTGCCAGGAAGATCCCAAAATAACCGTTGTAGGATTAATACCTGTAACGAGATAGAAACATTGGGTCATATTTTGGGATTTTGTGATCATGGATCCTTACTACGCAACACTAGACATCATGAAATTAGATCGATGATAGCTGATTCATTTCGGAAAAAGGGCTTTTCAGTTCATGAAGAAGTTCACTGTATTGCTGAGAATGGTTCAAATAGAAGAATTGACATGATTGCAATTTTTGAAAAAACAGGATATATTGTAGATCCTACAATCCAATTTGAAACTAATGAAAATCAGCCAAAAGACACCCACCTAAATAAAAAACTAATATATGATCCTTGTATTCCTTATCTCAAAAGGAAATATGATTTAAAAGTAATAGAAACTATAGGCCTAATGATAGGGGCTCGAGGTACAATCACTTCATTTTTTGAAGATTTCAGAAAAAGATTTTCCTTTCCAAAGGATCTTACAAAGAATATTGTTGTATCCGTTCTCCGAGGCTCTTGCAAAATCATTCATAACCACTTAAATTATAACAAAACCAATTTAAAATGATTCATATCAAATATGCTTTATTATAATTGTTTGCATCTAAATTATGTTCATTAATGTTTTGTTGATGATTATGTTATTATTGTTCATTTACTAGTACTGTGTCCGTATCGGCAATTATCAATAATTGATAACAGTAATAAAAGATATATATAGACTAGGGTGATCTCAAAGGAAAACTATTTCACTTTTTGCTGCAAGGATATTGTAGCGCGGGAAGGGACGTAAACATAACGCACATTCAAACAGATGTAGCACAATACAACAGTATTGTGCTGGCTGACTAATTTTTTGTTTTAGGTGTGCTATTTTTCATAAAATTTTAAGCATTCATTGCATTTCAAAATGCCGTCTTGTGCAATTGCGTTGTGTCAAAATACAAAACGAAGCTTGAAACTAGATCGAAACCTGTCCCTTCACCACTTTCCAAAAGCCACAAACGTATCAAAAATCTGGGAATCAAAATGTAGAAGAGCGCACCGAATTAATGTAAAAACTGCCGTTATGTTCTAACCATTTACCCGAAAGTGGTTTTTTGGAAGATAAAATGAACAAGATGCTCAACTTGAAGCAAAGGAAAATTTTGAACCAGGAGCCGTGCCTTCTATGAACCTTCCACTTCAGAAACTCCCGATCCTGTTTCCTGAGGACAAGCAAGGTATCGAAGAGGACTTCAATAGAATCTACATCTTATTGTGGTAATTCACAATAATGCAATCCAAAAATAACAAAATTTTGCACACAAGTTGGAGAAGCATTGCTAAAATGGGTGCAGATTCTGCAAATTGTTATTGACTCCATGTGTTGCACCGAAGATACCATTCAAAAATAGGAACTTGGGTGCAAATTGTTTGTCATTTTTGGTATTGCATTACTGTATGTGTGGGGATCAAATTTCTGCGGCCTATTCAAAATATTCTTCATAATATTATTTAATAGCATGTACAGAGGTTTCCAAATTACCTTAGTATACTATGCGCAGATTGCCCGCTTTCGTATCGGATAGTATTATTTTTTGAAATTCCGTCATCTTTTAGATTATTTCTATAACGAATATTTTATAGATTCCCCAATGAAAAAATCTTCGCAATTGTTCTGGAAATACAATACAGTTTGTGAAATATTCTACACAAAAAACATGCAAAGAGTTGCAAGGGGCAAAGTACAATGGAATCGTATCATTATCATTTGCCCAATTTAGTAGTGAAAATACTCGTTTTCCAATATACGAGATAAATCAACGAGAGGTGTAAATGTAAAGATACTTCCGTGTTATGCACACGTGAATATTTTGCGTATCTAAGAATCATGTATATTTGAAGATAATTCAATCAATATCATTTTTATGGTTGCAAATAATGAAATGTGCATATCACGGAAGTATAATTCAACTTTTTGTTATTTAGATGGTAAGTGATTCATAATAATGATATGACTCTATGAGTGTTTGCATGCGTTCTGTGTATAATACTTCATGAATTGTATTGTATTTCGAAACAAAAGCTGAAATTTTGCAAATGTTCCCAATTGGGGAATATAAGATATTCGTTATAGGAATGACCAATCATATGTGTGGATTTCAAAAAATGTCATCAACAGATAGGAAAGCGTAATGAGGTGCAACTCCGATATGGTCGTACGAAGGTAATTTGAAAGCCTCTGGACAAACCCTTATTTACATCAAAACTAAATTAAAATTCTTTTCCTATTAAAATTGTCTCAGTTTCCTGTAGATAATGACAATGAAGTACATAGTGGGTACGGAAGAAGCACATAGTGGGTACGGAAGAAGCCTTGGCGTTAAAGCCAGTTTATGATATCACTGAATCTATGCGAGTGCGTATATATAATAAAAAGACGCAAGAAATGGTTCCGAGAAAAAGAATTCTTCCGTTTCAGTTCGGAATACTTATTTCAATACATTCTCTCCAAGGTCTTTACAAGGAACTTAAGGAGAAGTTTAATGTAACTTACATATTGACAAGAAGGTTGAATCAAGACCCATTGCAAAGTTTATTTTCAATTATTAGATCCATTGGAAGATATCACATCTCTACTTCACCTGTCGATTTTTAAAACAGGCTTGAGTTGATACTTCTTGAGTCTAAAGTTAAAGCACCTTGAGGATCGAATGTGAAATTTCGTGAAGAAGATATGCACTACATCAGTCGTCGCTTATTGGAATTGTCACAAGAAGTCAACCCTAACACGGATAATCAAAATGCTGGCTTGAAGACACTGAAGTTTCAAAGGCAGCATTGCATTACTTAGCAGGCTACATAGGTTCTGCTTCAAAAGGAATCATAATTTGAATTACGGTAACAGAAGTAGAAGCTATTACGCCAATAAAAGTCGATCTATAGAATTCTTTGAAAACTCCGTAGCTTCTGGTTGGATAAAGGAACTCTCAAGCGGTGGGCTCATGGTGCCAAGTGAGTTGCTAATGGAATGGGTAACAAACTGCGAAATATTCTTCCGCTGTAATGTTTCGAATGAAAAAATCAAAAATATTAGGGGAATCTCAAGTATTGTCACTAAAGGATATCTAGAAAATATCTTACTATTGATTAGTTAGTCGTGAAACAGTTTACCAAAGTTCGCCTTCGTTTTCGAATAAATTATCTTAATCAGCACCAGTCCAGCTATACCGGTATGAAAAAAGCTTCTTCATTTTCCGCAGATGGAAGTGGAATTACGAGAAAAACTGTTAAAGCGAAGCAGTTCCTCAAAAGCAAATAAAATGTTTGCTCATATTATGCATGCAATTGAAAGATGAAAAATAATTTTTTTCAGCTAAATACAGGTAAATATTTGTGCTCTGGAAGGAAATTTTAGTTATACATTAATAATAACTGTCAAATGTCAATGAAAATTGGCTTTTAACCTATGCATAATGTAAATTCTGGATTAAAAGCCTTTGTCTGCAATGCCCAGGGAACTTGTAAGAGGTAAATGGGCACTCGTAATTGCAGAGTCCCAGTTACCTCTCCATTCCCGACTTGCCTGAGCAGCTTCAGCATGCTCACCGGTTTCGGGCACGGTCAAGTGGGTTAATCCCGGAGTGTAGAGAATAGTCTGGGCACTCCAGTGCCAGACTAATACCCGGGGTTGTGCACTATGTATGCATGGTGTTATGATTGTGTGCGTGAATGAAATGAGTGAGTGCACAGAGTAGATAGGAGCGAATGTTTATTTGACCAGGACTTTGTCTCCTGGTCAGATTCGGAATGAATGTGATTCCTGGATGCATGGTGTAATACATCTTTGTGTGTTTGTGTTGTATGGGTGGAAATAGGTAAGTACACAGGTAAGATATAGGTTAAGGTGTATATAGGTATTAGGAATAGATATTAGGATTAGATAGCAGGGAGATGAGGATGGCGACATGCAGATCACCTCAGATAAGGAAAGGTGATAAGCTGCAGAGACATGGGCATGCATGGCTCCTGCAGGATTCACTCATTTCATTCACGCACACAATCATAACACCATGCATACATAGTGCACAACCCCGGGTATTAGTCTGGCACTGGAGTGCCCAGACTATTCTCTACACTCCGGGATTAACCCACTTGACCGTGCCCGAAACCGGTGAGCATGCTGAAGCTGCTCAGGCAAGTCGGGAATGGAGAGGTAACTGGGACTCTGCAATTACGAGTGCCCATTTACCTCTTACTGTGGCGACCGTGACAGGACTCGGAATACCGGGCAACTTCGGATCGGTTCTTGTTTCTTTACTTAATTAAATTACACTAAACTTAAATCTAATATAATATTATAAGTATAATAAGCCTAAATACTTAAATATAATAATATTATGCTTAACTATAAATTATTATATACATTAAATAATTTAGTCAGTCCTTATAGCTACAAATAATGAAATAAATATTTAATTTGTTCATTTTGTTGATTGCAGCCACTAAATAAAAATTTTTTGTGGCCACGTCCTCGCGAAGCTAATCGCAAAATTCCTCGATTTTCTCCCTTTGCGAACATTTGCGGGAAATTTTGAATTCAGGTTGAGAAACGGCATGGCATAAATTATAAAACATGTAATAAATGATGCCTAATTGATTTTTTCAGCCTGGACAAATATAAATAAGTAAACCTATAGCTATAATAATACTATTGGGACATTTGACAAAAAAATTGAAAAATCAATTTTTGTTGCAATTAAGGATGTCTCGCCTATACATATAAAAAAATTCTATAGTATACTTATTGTTATCTAATATTAATTTTGTGTTCCCATATAGGAATAAAATATTCTTAGAACATGAATAGCAAAAAATATTGAAGAATAATTTTCTTATAAGTTAAGGATGCCTTGACTGCATCTATAAAATAAATCATTAATATGCTAATTGTCTTTTTTCTCTCAATAAAGGGAGATAACTAGTAGTACTGTTTTGCCGAGGATTGTCCATTACTACCTAAATGAGGAAGGACTATCCTGTGGAGCAATGCTGTTTTACTGCTAAGTGAAAAATACTTCGTCATTCCAGAAAATAATTTATGAAAACTTCTGGGTATGATAAAAATTATTAAAATTATTATTACATATATATAGTAAAATACATAAAATATAGATACATAACTATTATATAAGAATACCAAGGGTAGTTGATCAGAGTAAATGTGTACGTTTGGAAAGTCCATCCGTTGATTTACATTTACTTCGCTGATGTAATTCGGGTTTTGAATACAAGACTTGCGATTTACATCATTTATGTAAACTTAGTGATAGATCAGTTTGGATAACTCCGACTCGGTCTACACCTAAGTAATTTCTTGAATTGTTAAGTCAACAACTTACTACGATTTAATGTTAATTTATTTAAGTTACATAGAGCTACAGTATAGTTGTATCTCCATAATAAAATATTCTCTTTTGGCTATTTGTTAGCATAATAACAATTTAAAAGTTCAACTTCCAGTTCAATTTACATAATTCTTTTCGTGCAAATACCAATTAGCTTTGCTAGATTTCCTTTCATTATGAACGAAACTTATGTTCTTCAGTTAGTGAACTTACTTAAAACATTATTTTCTGCTATTGAGAAATACTTACTATGATTAATAATAAAAATCCGCAGACTCAGCTCGCCAGTGACTAGTTAGGATTATTCAGGGTAGATTTACAACCATACAAAAATAATTGGAATTGACCCAATGTGTAGGTAATCTAAGCACCCTCATTATTATCAAAAGTAATTGTTTTGAGTTGTACGTCAGTGTCTTCTCACCTTAGCCAAGGAAAATATAACAATGTCAATTAGTAAGTAAAAATATTGATGTCATGTAATATCAATTAAACTCATAATTTTAGGTTGTTAAGTTGTTGCTAATTTATAAAGCAATATCCAATAGAATTTAAGTCATATAATAAAATATAAAAGTAAAGTATGGTTTCAATTAAACTCTGCTATGCATTACTCTTTTGTTTAAAAAGTACTGTACTAAAGTCTGTACTTATAATCAGTCAAAATTAACGTGTTTTGGAGTGGAAAAGGGTACTTAGTACCATCCCTATTTAATTAAAAATTTTGTAGGCATCCGCCGAAGATTGTTTTTGGTCAAGATATTGTTCCAGCTAATCTCATCGAGTCAACATCTTCACATCATTATAAAATATTATTGAAATGTCTGTAAAATATATCAATTCACTATTACAAACACAAAAATACACACATTTCACACGGATAGAATTTTCACAATTGTTGTTGTTCAATTTAAATTTTTTCAAAAACTTTCATGTGGCCTTAAGTCAAATTTCAATTAAAAAAAATTTCAAATTGTAGACCTCATTTTCCAACAATGTGAGCCGCGCTTCAACTGCGTACCGCCCCTTTTGGGGGAGGATCCTGCAGGAGCCATGCATGCCCATGTCTCTGCAGATTATCACCTTTCCTTATCTGAGGTGATCTGCATGTCGCCATCCTCATCTCCCTACCTATCTAATTCCTAATACCCATGTAAACCTTAAACTATAACTTACCTGTGTAATTATCCTATTCCACCCATACAACACACACACACAATCTTATATACACAAAGACATTTGTCAATTGCATTCATTCCGAATCTGACCAGGAGACAAAGTCCTGGTCAAATAAATATTCGCTCCCTAAATTACTCTGTGCACTCTCACTCATTTCATTCACTCACTCAATCATACCAACACACATTCATAGTGCACAACCCGGGTATTAGTCTGGCACTGGAGTGCCCAGACTATTCTCTACACTTCGGGATTAACCCACTTGACCGTGCCCGAAACCGGTGAGCATTCTGAAGCTGCTCAGGCAAGTTGGGGATGGAGAGGAAATTGGGACTCTACATTACGAGTGCCCATTTTCCCCTTACAAACTATAAAGGTACTCCTTTTTTACAAAGGTAAAAAGTACTACTTTTTCTAAAAAAGCAGTCCTTTTTACCTTTTTAACCTTATTTACATGTAAAGTGAAGTAAATGGGGCACTCTGCTACATCAAAAAAGTCAAAAAGGACTGCTTTTTTAAAACCTTACTCCTACCTTTTTTATAAAAAAGGCAAAAAAGGTCCTTTTTTGTTCCCTGGCAATGCCTATGCATGTACGAGTCACAGAATCTGCGTTATATTGACGTCACACTATTATCAAGGATAACTGAAATCCTGAGTTTTGCTTTTGAGGCAACTTGTTTGAATGTGATTGAGACCACCCGTTCATCCCATGTTGGTCTTGTCGGTACCCAGTAATAGTATATAAGTTTTGTTACAAATTGTATTTCGCTTTACTGGTACATATAAGAGATACAAACATTTTGATGTGGGGCAATGATACGCAGTTCTTGAACTTCAACCTATAGATGTTTTAAGCATTCTGCCAATCAGTAAGTCTTTCTTGGTAATTTATTATCTCTTAACAAGTAGTTTTACGTCTTAGTGACACTGACATCAATTTCCATGTAATCTTGCCTTATCTTACTAATTTATTGTGTTATGTCGTTCCGTAAATTGAAAGCTTTAAGAGGTTTGAAGAATAAATCAATCAATCACAAATTAATATTTTTAGTATAAGTATTTATATGCCAACTTATTGACATGCTACGCTGAAGAATGCTTTTACTAGCTTCTCTCTAAAATAAAAGTTATGATTTAACATAAATAAATGTCTGCAGATAGTTGATGAATGGTGTGTTCAAGGTAGGTTGATATAGTAACCGCTGTTACCATATCAGTAACAGCGGTTACCATATCAACATACCTTGGGTGTGTTGATGATTTTTCGTATTATTAAGAATCGGCCTAGTTATCTATCTATCCAAGTCCCCGTAACGTAACTTTGAATTGGAGTAAAAAAAATTTGAATTCTATCTTCGGATTATGAAAGCTGAGGTCATCGAGAGAAACGAATTTAAAATATTTTTATGATTGGAGTAAAAAGCCAATGTAATAGCTCATTGGAAAGCTCACAGGTTTCCTAAAAGCTTTTGTTCACGGGCATACGAGGTATTCATATTATTATGATCGCCGTTGTAGTTGCTGGTTCGTGCTTAAGACTTCAAAATAACTCAAAATCAATGTAAATTTCGTTCTATTCGTCATATTAAGTCGTGTAATATGTAACAAGTTATGTGACATATTTCAGTCAATATTAATCAGAGGTCACATGATCTAAGCTCAAAACTTTTATTTCGTTTTTCGATATGGTATACTCGTATTGCAAACAACTCTACTACAGTCAAATTCATGCGTTGCAGTGAAAACAGGTAAGATCTGAAAAGTTGTACGCATAGGGAGAGTAGAGAAAAATGTGATGAAAACTTGGCGACATAAATGCCCGAAGATGTCAGAAATAAGGATCTCAAATATTTTTGGTAATAATGGGGGGGGGGGGGTGGGGGGAGCACCAAGAACTAATATCATATTTTTAGCGATTTTTTACGTCTTTAAAGAAAAATTTCTTCATTTTTTTTAGATTTCGGGGTGGATAGGAACGTGTCTCTGTGCCCCTCCCTCGTGACGGCCCTGAATACATACCCGACGATGAGGACATTATTAATAAACCGACCGACTATCATGGATACTAATTAACAGAATTCAGAATTTTTAGTAGACACTTTTTATTCAGTTATTAATATTTCTTTCCGATTTTATGCCTCCCAGTTTGTACTATAAAATGGCAAGTTATCTTTAGATTGATAAACAAATGAGGCAGATATTTATTGATTAGTTACCCTGGCCTGATATCTAAAAGCACCACATGATGACTAGTACTATATACAGCAGCAGACGCAAGTATCTCGATTAAAGTATTGCTGACAAAATATCAATGACAATCGCAGTTATCTTGCTTGATGATGGCAATAGTAATCCCTTATATCTTCTATATTAGCAACGCAGCAACCTGTTTTCTAATAGAGCCATTAGAATAATGTCATATTCAAGCACCAGATGATTGTTCGAATTATTCATGCGGAGAAGAATTTCTTTGATTGTTTCCAATTTAGCTGTCTCGACAGACACTGCAGGGTTCCTCAGCTTTAGACTTTCGTAAAGATTTTCACAATGTTCGGAGTCGCTATTTCGATTCCCGACATTCCCAAGAACCTTGGCCTCTAGTTTGTCTACATTTAGACCCGACATGACAGTATTTTGCGATGTACCGGCATAGCCCTCTGCCACAACGTGCGTTCCATAGTTGTTGAAGAAGTCCAACCATTTTTCATGGACAGTGCAGTTGCGGAAGTTATACCCGTAAGTGTAACTGGGCAATGAACGCACATCTTGCTCAAATTTTGGGCTCAAATAGAATTTTGAAAAATCTGCCTCCACTTTAAAGCTTCTAAACTCCTCATAAGAACTGAAAGGACCGCTGACACTAAGACTTTCCATAATGTTATAACCGGGTCGAATGGATCCTAAATACTTGGGTTGGCCTATTCGATTAAGAGGGACAGGAGGGCTGTATATTGAATTTAATCTTTCGGTTACGTACTCCAAGTACGTGGGAAGTCTTCTAAAGCGTACGTATCTACAAGATGTCATCGGAGACACAGAAGTTCCAATAGGCACAAGAACCCCGTCGATTTTCTCGACTTGAAGCGAAAATGGAGAGTCTTGAAGAAGAGAGTCTTTTAGAACATGGAAGCCTTGCCCTATTACGTTTTCTGTGAAATCTGTGAATACTTTATGGCAAGGAACATCTTGTACTTTTTCGGGAGCTACTGTTGGACACGAACATTCTTCACATGCGGGCATTGGAGGACACATTGGACACGGAGGCGGTTCCGGGCATGAAGAATGACATTTCGGTGGAACAGTAGTTGTTGTGCTTGTTGTTTTCCTTGGCTTATAGACGAAAGGGTTTTCCGTTGTTGTTGTAGTGGTGGTTGTAGTAGTTCTTCGTGTCACAGCGGTGGTATTTTTTGCAGGTTTTTGACGTATGTGTATGAGGGTGCCTCTCAAAAAGTGGTTCAAAGCGTGTTCAACATCTTGACCGACACCATCATTAACTAAACGGGAAATAGTGCTGATAGGTGTCAACTTCAAATTCATTTCCAAAATTCTAGGATCTGATCGTACACTGTCCTTCCACTGTCGTAAAAGATATTCCCTGTCTCTATAAGAAAGTTTGTGTACTTGAGCAAGTTGAGCATCCGGAGATCCACCATAGAAAGAGTGGGATATATCAATATTTCTGTCGCTGACTCCATATGGCAAACTTTTAAATGAGAGTAGATTGTCTTTGATTCCATAAAGAACGTTATTGTACCTAAGATTTGTTTTGATTGCCTCTCCACTAGCTTTCCCTTCCATGTAGCCGCCGCCGTACGCTTCAGACACAACGTGAGTTCCGTATTTGTTGAAAAAGGATTTCCATTCTTTCGGCGATTCTTTATCGCTTTGGTTAAATGGGGACAGACTGTTCACGTCTGTTACAAATTCCTCGTCTAAATCCGATGACTCAATCAAATCTAATTTAAAATTTCGAATTTGTTGAATTGCACTGAGGGCGATGAATGCGTCTGAGTCCGGATTGATGTTATTATAACTTGAGCGGACTGTTCCTATGAAGGCGCTGGAATTGACTGGATCCTGAATTGCCAAATCCTGAAGACGGCTTTCTTTGTAATGATTTTGAGACTGGAGCAATTTGAAGTTTTCCACTGCCATTTGGTCTTCCAACTTGCAGATGAGTATGTTCGGAAGGGAGTAGCCAATTGGTGTGGGTTGAAATGTGTTTATCATGAAAGGACTCTTTGCAACTGTTTCATCTTTCAGTATATCGTATCCTTGTCCGACTATCGGGGGATGAATAAATTCTGGTTGCTGTAGATTGAAAGCCTCTTGTACCAAAGCCAAAGAAGCCATGTGAAAAGGAAGTTTCTGAAACAGCTCCACAGTTTTGACAGTCGTTTTGGGTAACTGATCTCGCTTTGTTATATTTAGTTTTTGGAATGCCACTTGGACAGGTTGGAGAATTGCTGGATGACTGCTTTTTAATTCTTCGTCTAAATTGTTGTACGCAGTTTGGAGAGCCATAACTATGTCTGTATGATATTCAGCTGTAAACTCGGAATCCTCTTGGGTGTAAGTGCTATGCCGTGTTGTCTTTTCAGTTGCGTCATCGATTGTTGAAAAAGTTTTTATTTCTGGTGTTACATTACTAATATATGGATTGTGATATGCTTTTGTTACAACTTTTTGAGCTTTATAATCCCCTCGATCACGAAGAGTTTGGTTTATGGCATCGATTAAATTTTTAGGATACAGTTCTTTATTAGGCAACCGTATGTAGGCTCCGACTGGTGGTAAATTATGTTCATCTGGATGGTTTTCTCCAATCGTCGCTATAATTGGATTCGGAAGATTTGTATGTGTTCGGATTATTCGTTTAAATTGGTCAATTGTCCTCTCTGGTTGTTTCGCTTGTTGTCTTCCCCGATTCATAATGTGAGTGAAATGGAAAATTATATTCGACATCTCATTTTCCGAAATGAATAGATCTTTCAGTGTTTCCACAGATTTGATCATTCTGACGAAATTAGAAGAAGTCTCAGTTTCAGCGTCATTTTCATCAAACCGGGAGACAACAATAACTATTGATGGTGCTTGCTTATTTAGACCCGTGGGATTTTGGATGTATTCTCTTATCGTTGCTATTGTCCTAGCATCTTCATCTGCAGTCTTCTGATTAACCAGTCCAGGTGACCAGGCTATTCGAATAGTTCCTGTTAAGGAGTCATCGTTCCTTGACAATAAAACTGGCCAGCTATATTCAGTGACAGAAGGAATCGATTTCGAACTTTCATTTTTTGTAATTGGACCTTTCACCAATTTTTCTACCTGTTAGAATAAAATGATGTGATAATTATTGAAGAGAAAATCAATGTAGGATGGGGTAAATTACTCAACAGCAATAATAAACATCGGAGCTTGAAACACCGACTTGCTTCTCAGACCGAGCAAGTGTTAATCAGAGTAAGAGAATCGGATAAACTGTGGAGAACAATTTTAGATGTCGATTTCCAACCGGTTCTCAAATTTTGGTGTCAAAAGGCTGGTGAAAATATAAAGCTCTGATGACAAATGGAATACCAACGCTACATTAATATAATGCCAATTAAAAATAATTACCGTCGAAAAGACACCTGCACCACTTAATCCCATCACTAGTATGGAGGCATCATTTGCATTAGCTTCGTTCAGGTCTAGAAAGTTAACAAATTTTCATGTATTGACTATTGCCTAAAAGAGTTAGTTTTATTCATCATTTCAAGAAGTGTACACTAAAATATCAGCGAAAGTGTTTAAGAAATAGTTGCAGGTGAATACTGGGGAAAATTGCCGTTGAATATACAGATAATTAATTATATCTTCGATAGCTTACTTCCCATCGCTGTTAAAATGATGAGCAGGAATAGTAGTATGATCCACGGGATAAAATTCGTTGGTACCATTGTAATAAAACATATAATTTTGTTTACTTATTACATGAAAACTTTGTTAAATTGTTTAACTAACTTTTTGAAAACCATAAACTGAGACAAACTCACACCTCAATAATCGTGACAATCTTAAAATAAGATTTATTATGTTCTGTGTAATATTCGATCAAAGCACTTTCTATATATTGAGTACACACAAATAACACAGAATGTAGACAGCTCGCTTATGCTATGCTTAACTATAACTATAGCTTAACACTTTTCGCACAGATCACTACTGTTTATCTTGTACTGATACAAACAGAGAGTAAGACTCGCAGGTCACGTCATAAATTAATATGACTGTACCTATATAATCGGCTATGGCTTATGGTCACCCGTCATAATATACTTGCTCGTACATAGTATACTAGGAGAGACCAATGATAATATCATTTAAGGGTGATTGCTATGGTTGAAGGGTTATCAATTGACTATTCTCAAGATCCTAATACTTCTGTCCAAAAGAAAGATTAGAGATAACTTGGGAAGCAAATCCTAGGGCTCAGTAATCGTCGTGATTACAATATACTCTTCAGTATACTGAATATTATCTTTCATCATTACTCGTGTGCAATTCAGAATATGGGCAACAAGTTGGATATGTTTTGACTCCTGGGTGGGCTTTCCCATTATGCGAATTTGTTATAGGTATTTTTTAATAAATTGTCTTATGACGTGTCACATATTACATGTTGTATATAATCGTCATCATATTATCAAAGATATCTTTCTACTGCGCCTTTATTCAATCAATCGGCATTCATCACGACCGAAGATGGTTGACTTTGGCTGTGCGAATCATAAATAAATACTAAGACGTTTCAGAAGCTGGTACGATTAATTACTTGGAGTGATTACTTGGAAATGTACGAAGGAGATGGAGGACATAACCTTAGCAAACATAGGGTCATCTCAACTGGAAGCATGATAAACAGAAGATTACTTGAATGTGCATAATGAACGTTGATCTACTTATACTTAAGGGAATAATCTTTACTGGAGATAAATAACTCTCCTTGCATCGACTATATAGGATTCTCTATGTGATTTAGTTTCCCAGGATAAAAATAGTCTTTATATGGTTTTAGTCATCGAATCTAAAAACTTTCTTAGGAATATTAGGTTGTTAGTGATATTTACAGGGTACAATGAATTTCTCAGCAAGGGTTCCAATGTACCCTTGTAGTTTATTTTTCTCGTTTTTGTTAGTGTTTGCATTATGTGATAGCGCCTTCGAAGAGAAGCCCTCCTGTGGCTTTCTGTACAGCCAAAGTAATTTCACAGGCGACATATTCGACATCAAACAGGAAATGAGCTATACTAATTTAGAAGATACATACGTATCTACCGATCAAGTCTGGAATGTAACAAATTCTTTCAAAGTTCAAAATGGGTGCTTATTGACCGCTTGTAACGAGAGTTATTTTGATGGTCTGTGTAAAGAATATACCGAAGATTCTCCCATTCTCTCCGAAGGATTTGAAACCATTTTTTCAGCCAACTGCACTTGTGCCGCTGTAAGTAAATACTAGTAGTAAATATAAATTGGCAGTACATTTAATGGAGGCAGGGTGGATTTGCCACTGTGAGTATACATTTACATGGGTTGGATTATTTCGGTTTAGGTTTTAGTAGGTTAGGCAAGGCTTAGCCACTTTAGGGGACTTAATAATAACTAATTAATGACAATTATTTGTTTCACAATCAGGATTGTCTTTGTACTGATGTACACATGAGAAGAACATCTTGTGCCAGGGGATATATATCAAAAGGATGCAATACCTGCAATGCTTTCTATACGGACTTCAAAGGCTCTAAGGGTTTTGTTCCAGAGGACTTTAAGGACAAAATAGCTTCCATTATTGTGAGAAAGGGCTGCACCCTTACATTGTACGACGAGGAAGACTATGAAGGCGAATCCCTTACACTTGAAGGTGTCATAAAGGAGGTATTTCAAAAACGCTTGACTTCTTGCGCATTATAGAAAACAATTTCTGTTATGCCAATTTAATCGTGACTGTAAATCCATAGAATTGGGACAGTTCCTTTGGGTCATATGAATGTGTTTGTGACGATGCCGCAGTCGCTGGAGAATCTAAACGACCGCGATCTACAAACAGTTAGTTCAATATTATTCTGTTGATTTTTTCAAATCTATGCTAAATTATAGTTTTTATATCTAGGTCCTCCGTTCATTGACATTCCCTCCAGTGCCGACGAAATTAGTTCACTTTTGAATACAGAGCTGGGCAACATCCCCAATATAGGCAAACATCCTGGATTGGTCGCAGCTTTAAAATCCATCAAAGGAAAAAGGAGCCCTAAAAATGCTTACATTTTACTAATCGGTTTAACTGGAGCTGGGAAATCCTCGGCGGTAATTAAGTTCTTTAAGCAGTTCAGTGCTTTAACTACTGGATTTGTATGGTTTTATAGAAGACGATGTTATAACCTGATTACTCTACGATTGGCTTCATTCATTAAGTCGAGCAATAATAAAGGCATTCCTTTTGGAAACAATGGGACTGGTTCGGTGCTGAGTTCAAGACCAAACATAGCATAGTCTCGAAAGGAAAGGTACTATGCCAGCATTAAGTAATTAATTAGACAAAATGAATTTTATGCTCCGCCTATATCACATAGCTCGCGGTCATATAGTGATAAAACAAACAAATGATAGTGACACACGTAGATGTAGTAAAGGCGGAGCATGAAATTCATTTTGTCTAATTTTATTATGCTCGCACTATACATCCTTTTTCATTGTTCGACTTTGAATGGAGCCAATCTTAGGAGAGTAATCAGGTTATAAAAGGATCGGTAACATCCCTATATGTTTTCTTTTTAAATTTCAATGAGTAGGTGAACTTGTTATTCGACAACCCAAATGTCACCCGTGTTGGTGAAGATATGTCGACAACCTCAGATATTCACGAGTTTCGAATCCCCGTTCCAATCGATCATCTAGGAATAAGAAATTCTGAATTAAGGGTCATCGATACTCCTGGGTTGGGAGACACTCGAGGTTTGGAACAAGATGCAAAGTTTTTGGCTACACTGGAGGACTACTTAAATGGGCATGAAGAGTTGAACAAACGCATTCCAAACATAGTATTGGTATTTGGAAAATTTCACGACAACAGGTTTGCCGGAGATGGAGCAACGTTTGTCAAAATGCTTCGCGGAGTCGATTCTTTCAGAGAAAGGATTACGGATAAAAAATTTTCTAATGTCATTTTTGTATTTTCTCACTTCATGTCTGAAACGAAAGCTATACGAAGACGTCCGGGGTCAAGATTACAAAGCTTTAAGAAAGTAATCGAGGATTACAGTTTATTTCCGAAGCCGATTTCAGTTGTCGTGGCAGAAAACAAGGCTGGGGAACAGGAATTACCTATGTTGAATGGATACTATAAACTTCCAAATGGGGATTTCTATCCGAGGAATCTGTTCGAGAAAATAGAATTCGCAACAGTAAATGGCAATGACCCGATAGGAGAAGCTGTGATTCGCACTGCTTTTAGCGATTCGGACGAATTTAATATTACCAGCTCAACACATCTCCTAGTTAGTTCACAGCACAGTAAAGTCATAAAATATTTGAGTGAATTGAGTGGGGCTCATTTTAATCCGGATAACACAGAAGTATCCATAATTTTGGCAGTAGCGTATGAAACTTTAGATGTCAATCTGCGAAAAAAGTTTCCAGATGCATTGCCATACCTTCAAAGGTCTTTCAATATTAGAAACATTTTGACAAAGGCGGATATCCCGAGGACAACTTTTGAAATCGTAAAATTTATGAAAGATATTAAACAAAATGAAGCTGTACTTTATTTAATGGATAAAGCTTTCGGGTTGAAATCACCAACACTAAAGGAAAACGTCATTACTGGCTTCGGGTACAATGTCATGGAAGATCGACCATTACCAAGTACCCCATTCAAGTTGGGAGAATTAAGAAACACAGACATTGGATACATGATTCCTAATATTATGACTTGCAATGTTGAATTAAGTTCGACAGGAATTTTTAAAGTGTTCGGCAATCGTGAGGAATATCTAAAAAGCAGATTGGAAAGTCTAAATGTAGAAGGCGCCATTCCCGTGGAAAGCTTCAAAGGAGAAACTCAACCAGGTTCAAACATAATTGGGGAATCTAAAAGCGAAGAGGATACACAGACCGAAATATCGGCTGTTAAAGAACATCGAACATTTGAATTGGTACTGAACGATCGCTTAGACTTAACAACACAATTTATCAACACAGTAAAGAATTTAACTGCTTATAATGAGAGCGATTACGACAATGTTGAATCTTGGACAAAATTTTTCAATGACTATGGAACACACGTAGTAAAATCAACCCATGGAGGAGGTTCAATAGAAATCAGATTGACGAGCAATAAGACCTTTGGTCCAGAAATGGCTCAAGCGATGTTCAATATAATCGAATTTGCGGAAGATGTCACAATCGGACGAGTCACTAACACCAGCTTTGAAGTCGACGGTACTCAACATCACCTTAGGTTTCGCGGCGGAGATCACAAGTATCATGCGACGGATTTGAAATCGATGAGTTTAACCGAAGCCGCAGATTTACTGGAAAATTGGAAAGAATCTTTGATACTGAATCCTGCAATTTTAGTAACCGACATGAGACTCTTGCCCATTAGCGAAGTTGCCAAGAAAATTGGACAAAACTATTCTTCTGAAATACAAAGGGCTGCTTTGGCTCTTTTCAATTCCACATTAAAGTATCAGGCCACAAGACCTAAAACTAATGCACCACCACCAGACCGAATTACTACTGGAAACGATTACCAAAAGAGTAGTAGTGATTTCACAATGTTTTTCAAAGAAATCATGGAGCAAAATCGCCGATCTGATGAAAAATTCAAAGAAATGATGATGATAATGCAAAATAATACAAACCGACAGATGGAGATTCGAGAAAATCAAAGACAGGAGGACCTTAAATGGCAAAGAGAGCAGCAAGAAGCACTGGTAAAGCAACGGCAGGAAGAACGTGATTTGGAAAAGGCTCGTCTAGCAGAAGCTGAAAAAAGACACACGGCGGAATTGAAAAGACAAAAGGAAGAGGCGGACAGATTGCAAAACGAGCAGCGAAACCATCAAATTCAGTTAGCGACTTTGCGACAAGAGGCTGATAGAAGACAGAATGCATTGCACCAGCAGTTATTGGAGGAAGCCAGGAAATCTAAAGGAGGCTCCTGTTTGAAAAAGGGAACGAATATTTTGGTCGCAAATGGCATAGAAAAACCTGTAGATACTTTACAAGTTGGGGACATAATATTAGATGGAAACTTAAAACCAACTCGGGTCCTGGGTGTAACTGCGTGGTTTCTTTTGAACCAAAGTTTCTACGGGTTTGAAAGCAACAACTATTTTTTTACGGCCATTCATCTTTTGGTCAGCCGAGATAATGCAACTGGGGAGACGCAGTTTTATACAGTGACTCCTGAACAACTTTATGATGTAAATCCGCTAATTGAGTACCTACCTGTCCGAGCTATGGAAGGAAACTTCAATATTTTGAAATACACTAAAGATCACAAGGAAACTCAACTGGAAAAAGTTTCATTGTTGAAAGATGCGCTAAAACATCCTGAAGACACTTTGGTTTATTTCATACAAGTTGATAACCCCGATGGAACTTACATAGCCAATGGATATGTATGTCGCCATGAATTCCCCCCAGTTGAATATTGGCCTAAGACTATGGCGCTATTGTACTCTATTGTTTATCATCCCGAGGCCAGAATCACTGCTCAGGTAAAGTATTCAATGGAGTCTATTGAAATTATCAATCGAATTATCGACGATGTTTACTACAAAATGGAAGAGGTTTTAAGGAAGATAAATTATGTGCTCGAGGATGAACAAGACAAAGAAATCCTATTACACGATTTCGAAGGGAAAAATGTGGTCACTGACATTTTCGGCCATCCGACTTTCACCACTTTTGCAGTTGGGCTTTATGCTAGAACAGCCAACGATTTAGCTGATAGATTAGACCTAGATTTAACATACAATGGTAAAGTTGGCACCTTGCAGAAATTATTGCAGGAGGCTGCCGTTGAAGAAATTAGGAAACACGTTCACAGTACAGAATTTCAACAACTTCTGCTAAGAAAGTGATAATCTCTACTTTCTGCTGCCCATCTGCTACCCTATCAAAGCTATGTTATTACAGGTATTCACGCTAACGATTAAAACCACGAAAATTGGATTATTTAGATTATTCGGATAAAAATTTTAGTTTGCGCATGTGCATGATTAAAATCCTAAGAATTAAAATCTGCTAAAAATAAAATCCACACTTATCAGAATTATTTCGATTACAATCAGATTATTTCTGTAGAATTTTTTAGGTACGTATCCAGTAAATAATAAAATCCCAATAGGCCCTGCTTCGTTTCTTATGATATTGATAAATAAATGTCAAAATTTATAATACCTGTGTTAACTCCCCTTTTCCGCTCCACTTTCACGTTTTGCAACGTCAATTAATTTTTAACAAAAATATGTTTCCAATTTGGTTTCCAACGTGATGACGTCATTTTGAGGCCGCTATAAACGGGAAAGTGAAGGAAAAACTAGAAGTCTAAAATAGGCATAAAGCTAGGTTTTGAGTGTCACTTTCGCGGGAAAAGGACCATTCAGTTACTTATTCTATCTAAAATTCCAAATCCCCTCACCTGGGGAAGCAATGTTTTATTTATGAATGTTCCTTTGCGCGTGAAGTGAAAAGGAAGTGACACTCAAAACCTATAGCTTAAGGCTTGATTCAATTTGCTTTATAAAATATCCTGCTATAAGGTATTCACATTATTTACGTTTTGGATTTTAATCATGAATGAGTAAAAAAGGGGGATAGCGTAAGTACTCAACGAATTTCATGTCAAAAGTCATTTGTTATTACTTTTCCCGCGTTGCAGCAAGAGCTAGAATTAAGGCTGGGTTTGTTTGTAGAGTAAACAGTAAAGTGTTGAAAAAACGCCGATTTCAAAATGTACCTCAAAGTCGAGCACAAAATTCTGTAGTGGGCATTGTCACCTAGCTGTTGTTTTCTTTTTTTCTTTTCATAGAACAGAGAACGAGACGAGTTTGTCAAACTCCCATGCATTTCTACCACTCCAAAAAATGTAGGGACGTTTTGGGAAAAGGGGCCACAATGCCCCCTCTGAAAATATGTTGTACATGTTTTAAAAAATATGACAAATTTATTACCCAAGGGAAGTGTTCGATTTTAGCCGGCTAACAAGCTTTTTGGCCAGCCGGCTAGCCATTTTAGACGGCCGGCTGGCTGGTTAAAATGGTTGGTCACTGAACACTGCCCAAGGGGGATGTGTTAACAATGTTTTGCTTATCGACGAGTCAGCCTTAAGTGGCCATTAAATAATGAATAAATTTAAATAATGTTGACTTTTCAGTTAATTTGATATTATAGTTCTTCGGGTTTGCATTGCGTTTATTCAATGAAAATAAAAGATTTTTGTTTCTAAATACCAAGTGTTTAATTAAAACTATTTAATTTCTTGAAACCAAATAATATGTATTCCTTCAAGGTAATTTGCTATGTGCGGTAAGTATTTTGATTTTATCCATCCAAAAAACCGTTTACCAATTAGTATGTTTTAAGGTATAACTTGGTGCAAAATTTTTTTGGTGTATTCATAGGCTAGAAACAGAGCTCCAGTCGCAGGAAAGGTGCGGACCATTGTTGGTCCTAGTCCATTATACAAAGCTCGAACTCCTAGATAATTTAAGTGGCTTTAGTTATAATTGTAGACAATTTCAAAAGAGTATCTGTCCTTTTTAGGTTAATACTAGTGAACCCAGCTAAGGGGCAAATCCAGCACTCAAGAGAAATTCAGCATCACAGTAATAAAAACACTTTCGAAAACACCCCATTACGTTATTATGTTACCTTTGTAAATAAAAAGTATATTTAAATAAATATACTTTTATTATCCTCAGTGGTTGGTGAAATTAGCTGCAGCCCCAACTTCCTGATAAAAAGGAATTTCCTACACCAGAATAATAACTGTAGATCGTATCATCAAATTCAGGGAACAATGAAAGATTCCATTTTTGAAAAAAATCCCACAAAGTCGCCAAAAAGCTCCCTTTTTTAAAACAGAAAAATAAGATTCTCCATGGGATTTTGGAAATACGTACAAATTCTATGAGTACAACTTACGAATAAATATTTTTAAAGAATAAATAGTTAGTTACCCAGTCAGTACTGTTATTAAACTCTACAAAAAGGTGTGCCAACTGCCAAAGGGGCTAGATTTAGACAGCGGGTTATCGTTGCCTCAATTGCCCCCGTTGCCCCCATTGCCTCCGTTGCCCCCTCCCCCGTTGCCCCACGTTTTGCCACTTAACCTATTACTTTAATATAATGTCCCTATTCCCTCCCGTCACTATTTTTGCCTCTTTTTTGACCTAACCTAATAAAAAATAAACTGTTCTATTGTTAAAGCCTAACAAGCAAGTAATATCCTTATTTTTAATTAGGTTAGGTCAAAAAAGAGGCAGAAATAGTAACGGGAAGCAAATGGCAAATATAATAGGTTAAATGGCTAAACTAGGGGCAACGGGGGAGGGGGCAACGGAGGCAATGGGGGCAACGGGGGCAATTGAGGCAACGATAACCCGCTGTCTAAATCTAGCCGCCAAAGGAATCAAGAGGGTAGTAAAAAAGTAAACCCAGTTGTAAAAGTTTCAAATAAATGTGTCGATATAACAGAATCAATTTGGGTTAGAAATTTTGAAATGCTATTTAATAAGGCACGTTACGATAATTACGAAATGTCCCCTTTCGCTAATCATTTCCATTCAATCACGAATCACCACCATTCAACCTTCTTGTGTAAATTTCTATTATTGTTTTAATGCTACAACGTTACAATAATATGAAACGACTCATTTCGGTTGTTTAGAGGAATTAATGTTTTCAATAATGTACCCCAACGTAGACCTCCATGTACTAAATTTAGCACATGAAGGTATGCGTTGGGGTACATTATTGAAAACATTAGTTGGGCTTGCGAATTTTGCGTTTAAGGAGCCTGCATATATTACGTGTGCAGTTGATGGGAGGAGGAGGTAGTCAAATGTGTTGCACTCAACACTTACGTTACACATGGGGGAGGGGGTTTTGCGTTACGTAGTATATGCAGGTTTCCTAAGCTCTCCTACCAGACAAACATAGATAGATAGGTAATTTTTTCCAAGTCTAGGATTATATTATAGATTATGTTTCGTATGAACTATTTAGTACTTCACCTTCATTCTTAACTATATTCTGCATGCATCCAATCATCGTTACGTTTAATCTATTGATCTGAATTCGTGATTTTACAACATCTGTAGGGAACATCAAAAGCCAAAGGGTAGTTCCTCCAATACCACCGCAAATCATAGTCCGAAATGGTCCTAAAATAAAATAAGATTTAAGTCTTTGAAGAGATCACATAAAAATAATGCATAGTTACTAATTATATTAATTTGCAGTAGGTTTATTTAAGTCCTAACCGATTTCATCCTTCGTCTTTCCCTTTGGAGTGAGTAAATGTCTGCTAAGCTCATAACCTCCAAAAAAGAAAAAGTATCCGGGCATTTCTCTAGCAAAAGTGGAAGATAATCCATGAAAAAATCCCCGGAATCCTTCTTCTTGAAATATTTGTCTGCATAACCTCCACGGACCAATCTGACACACGCAAAACAGCACAATATATAGTAAAATGTAACAAATTAAGTATACTTCAAAGTCTCCATTTTTTAGGAATAAGAGTATACACCACTTACATGTAACTGAGTGGCAGTGGCTCCCCCTTCTCCTCCAATAATTGACGTTTCTCGCATGGCTTGCAACCTGCATTTGACTAACTCTGTAGGACATAAGGTCAATGACGAAAAGAAACCGGCAAGAAATCCTGAAAAGGCATTGTAAACCGGACTCATTTCTTCTACTTTCTGTGAAAAGTATACATTTATATTTTATTAATGAAGCACATTGTAAGTTAAGTAAGTTTTCTGAAATGACCAAACCAACCAAATCAACTCTTTACCTGGGCTGTAACGGAAGCGACTGTTTTTTGGCAGATTCCATAAGCTGCAAATAAAATAGAGTTTTCGGCAACATTAGCGACGAGAGCGGGAACGGTTCCTGCATACAAACCGCGACGAATTCCATCTTTCCTGAAGGTTTCCATGAAACAGTGAACCATTCCTTTGGAATAGATTGATGGAAATGTTTGCATTTTAACTTTCACGGTGTCCAGAGGTTGACCAGTGTAAACACAAGCAATGCCACCTTAATATACAAAAAAAACACTACAGTATTGCACTAATATAATAGAAATTTTTTTAAAATTTTACTGAAAGTGGACACATCGTTTGTTATTTTCATTCCATAAATATTGATATTATGATTACCTGCTGTCCCAGCGATGAAGTCAATGACGGCGTCTTTTCCACTTTGTGATCCTTTAGATTCGCTCACAGACGGAATTACTCCAATACGCTGGTGTTCATCCATTTTGGTCTTCAGTTTGTAACTTGATTTCGTTTTATTAGATTGGAACTGCAGACTACTTCCTATTACTTACACAGACTGTTCTACTCAACATATATTTGAGACGCTTTTCTTTATGTAACTTTATAATTGGGAGATTGCGACTGAAAAATTAGCGCAGGTAGTACTGTCGTTTATTTATTTCGTAGCAGTTTTATAATTGCGGACAAAAAATGAGCAGCGTCAATCGTGGAATGAATTGAATATGTCATGAGTACTTTATTAATATACCTAATGTCAATAATCTTGATATAAGCTGGTGCTCAAAATTATTTATGCTCATAATTCGTGGTTCATTTTTATATAGACCAATTCTTTGGGAGACCTGCTACAATTCATTTCGTATGATTAGTCTAAAAATTATTCTAGGCGCCATAATGGTAATACAGACTAGTTTAAAATCAGAACTGGCTCATTCGTGTGAGTTCCCGTGTATAATTACGCTATGCGATTATGATGACGAATTTACCATTTCTATTTACTAATTCTCTGATTTATTTATATAATGAGTGTCATTGAATAGTACTGCACTCCACACACAACTGAGAGCGAGAAACAATTACACATAAAACAAGTATGCACTCTAGGTTAGATTAGTAATTACAATAACTAATATAGTTTTCCTAGAATTGGGCACTCCACGAGTGTCCACCCACATAAACTGAACTTGAAAAAACTGACTGGAAACAATAATATCCTTTAGCAAACTTTGTCGTGGCCGTGCGTGACGCAAGTTGGTCAAAGTTCTTTACATGTTTGTCGATTAATGCGATTGTGCGTTCTTAGTGCATTTTTATTTTTACTATACATGGACAATCACCTACTGGTGACTGGGACCAGATAAATATAATAGTAGCACATGTATTCACAAAGATTTGGTAATGAAAAGTGTAGATCTGATGATGTTTGAACTTAACCGACTAAAACCCTCTTGTGGATATATGAATGGTTATTAATTTATTAATTTATTAATGAGCTTCTACTACGCTAATGTACTCACAGGCGTATGCTACGGCTACAGTTACAGTACAGCTACAGGTGTGTGTGTGTATGTGGATGTATAAATATTATGATGGATTTAATCCTATCCATGTGTTTCACTATTTTGTTGATTCTTGATAATGCAGATCGAGAGAAGATCACATGGCATGCTACATAATATATGAGTATAAAGACAATCTTCATTTGATTTGAGACAACCTGCTTCTCTTCTGTGACCATGAATGTGATGCGTAGAAAGACCAATAAGAAATTCGGTCCCACAAAACCAGTTTCACAGTCGCATTGCATATTACATCTATTCATATAGACACAGAGATTATTTCACATCTTACGTAACCAATAATCAAAGAAGGAGGAATGGCATAGACGATGAAAGGAATAGACATATTTTTGAGATAAAGCTCTCTTCTTATTATAATTACAATTACTATAAAGTTACGAAAGTGTACTTGTCAATCTTGTGATTAGTACAGAGTTTGGATTTGATATAAGTTCATTTGTCCAAGTAAAGTACGGCACGGCATAATACGAATCTTTAATCACACCTAAATAATTTGTTAGGAAGCAAAGATAACTTTCATAACTCCCGTTAGTAATCCTAATCACCTATATTTTAATTACAAACCTGCTAAAACAGAAATAGAGTAGTTATTCACTGATATCTTTTGAAATTTTATCTGGAAGCGGAATGTAATCAATATTATCTCCCAGACGAGAAAATCGCATTCCAACTTTTTCATGGAATTTTATTGAAGAAGTATTTTGAGGGTAAACACTGCTGGTAGGGACGGCCCCCAACGAGACGAGATTTTTCATGAGAGTTTTCATGACCAACGCTCCAAATCCCCTCCTTCGGTATTCTTCTAACGTGTACAGCATACCCATTAAACCTTGCTCTGTTTCAATTATGCCACTGACAGGGTGGCCGTCGATGTAAACACCCGCTGATTCTGTTTGTCCCAGAAGCTCTGTCACATATGCATTCGTTGTCGTTTTCGAATATTCCCACGTGTCTGTAAGAAACTTCGCTCCCTGATTTACATCCAGAGGTTTTACTTCAATCTGATCTTCTCTATATATAAAAATCGGTTAATATGTCAACTTTTCACAATTGATGTATAAAATTTTGTTTTGTGTGCTGGACATACAGTGTATCCAGCGCCGCCACAGGATCCTCAAACATCACATAGTATTTAAGCATTGTGGAATTTATTTTACAAGTTTCTCTTCCATGTTTCAACATCTTTACCATAAAATCGGAGATATTGCGTTCAATCGCGCAAAACATATATCTCTGTGTCCAATCAAAAATCTTGGTTTGGGAAAATGCATCAAAAATTTCTTTCGTCGGTGTTGCATTTTTGGGGGCAGAAATACAGCAGCGAACTCCGTATAAATCCTATTACGAAATTTATTTGTACACAGAATACAGACAGAGCAGACAGAACACAGAACTCTTATAAATTGACATAAAACGGATAATAAGTACAGGGTAAATGTTCTTCATTTGCAAAAACTTGCGCACCTGTTTATAATCACCAAATGCAACAATCCAACTATTCGGAGAAATTTTATCAGTAAAATCAAGTAGAAAAAACGATGGTTTAGAAAGTCGTCGATTTTTTGAAAGAATTGCCATGTTGTAAATCTATAACATATAATAAACACTAGTAAGTATGCTAGTTGTATTATGATAGCCACATAGAACAACAATGAGTCTGTTTTGTAGGTTTCGTTCAGTTTAGCTGTTTATTCTGTAAAGTTGGGATTAGGACAATTAATTATGGAATATGAAATTTAAATTTATACATGTGCGGATTCTGGAAGTCGGAGTTGTAGAATTGGCACAACTTCAATAGCTTCAACTACTGTAAATGAAGTCATTTCTAAATCACGATTATATTTTGTTGTCAAAATTTTAAATAAGAAATGTCTGTATGAAATATAGCTAGAATGTTTTCTATGCGAAACCTTGATTAACAAGAGTATCTTATATAGAGGACTGTCATATGTATGTACAACTCGTCTACTAATGGACATTCAATCAGCACATTTGTGTGTAGCCTTTACTCCACCACCTGCATCTGCTTTACCTGTTTATTAAAACTTATGCATGCTGGTAGATTTAAATAAGAATTCTACTGTATGTAGTAGACATGTGCCTCAATTTCTAAGCCTTGAACAGGCATTGGAAAAAATATGTTACTCCACTATGTCCACAATAATTAAATACAAATAACAGCAAGGATTAATACTAGTTATGGCAGTTTTTCACAGCCTGTTTGTACTTCCACTCCACATCCCTTCCAATGAACATTTTTGCTGATCATTTTTGCCATCAAACTTGCACACCCAGATCCACGCCACAGTAGGTATATAAGGATATAGAAAAATTATGGAGTGCGTTGGGTATTACGTAGTATGTACACATAATATGTATAGTACTTATCGTTATCAGCAAGCTACTATTCGGTTGTTTGTTCCGTCGGTCTTATATTCCAATGCAAGTTTCGCATTCATAAGGATTTTACCATTGTATATTGGCTTTTGGGCTTGCTCCTACAGACTGCTACACATATCAATGTGGATGTGCGCACATCCACATTGATAAGATATCAAATCTGTCCTTGCTTGTAAGTGCAGTATCAGTGTAATAAGTGCGAAGTGAAGTAAGTGTATTAAGGTACTTTAAGGTAGTAAGTGGCAACTTAAGTACAAATCTAGATAAAAATTAATAATAAGCTTTATGCATTTTTATACTGAATTTTGCTACTTATATGTAAGCATTGTGCAGTCTCACTTCACTTTAGTACATAATACAGAAAGTAGGTAATTTAAACATGAAATTGTTGCAATCATATTTCCATAAAATTATTTTAAATTATATTTTGAAACTGAAACTCTAAAAAGCTCTAAATATTTAAAATTTTTATGGTTTTATTCTCTAAAAATATTATTACAGAAATTGCTATAAGATGCCTTCTAAAACAGAGAGAGCATTAGTTGGAGCTATTGACCAAGGAACAAGTAGTAGCCGATTTTTGGTAGGGAAATTGATAATTTTGTTTCTAGTCAGTATTTAATTATTGAGAATAATCTTTGTTATGTTTTCAGTTGTTTGAACCTAGTTCAGGTAGAGTAATTGCCCATCATCAGATTGAAGTGACACGACATTGTCCGAAACAAGGATGGGTAGAAGAGGATCCTAACGTTTTATTACAAACAGTTTTAACATGTGTTGAAGAAACTGTACAAAATTTGCCCGGACTCGGGTTTCAGGTTTCCGATATTAAGGCGATTGGAGTAACAAATCAGAGACAAACAGTAATTGCATGGGATAAGATTACAGGAGAACCTCTTTACCAAGCCATTCGTAAATATGCAACATCTACTACTTATATTTATGGACTACATATGGAAATCATACTGAGAATAAAAAATCATTTTAAAAATATTATTTAATAGTTTGGTGTGACACGCGGACTACGGATATGGTTCAAGAAATCTTAGTTAGACCGCAGGAAGAAAATGCTGATCGAATTAAAACCCTTTCTGGACTCCCTGTAATTACATTCACTAGTGCATTGAAAATAAAATGGCTGCTTGAAAACGTTCCTGAAATCCAGACTGCTGTGAACGAGGGTCGCTGTTTGGTAGGAAATGTCGATTCTTGGATTATTTGGGTAAAATTACCAAATCGATATTTTTCATACTACAACATAATTACTAGTCTTTTATATAACTCACATTGCATGCAACTTGACTTATGGTACAAATAGAGTCTGTGGTTTCATAATAATATGGCATGTTTTATTTCCTTTGAAATGATTTTATATGAAGAATATAACTGGAGGAAAATGCGGAGGAATCCATGTAACTGATGTGTCAAATGCTAGTACCACACAATTGATGAACTTGAAAACTTTGCAATGGGAACCATTTCTATGCAAGTAGGTTCTATTTCTATTGTCTATTGTATACCGTCCAACTAGAGGGTTGTACGGGCAGGCATTTTGGTGCCCGTGTGACTCACACGGTGTGAATATCCTTGATATGCTTGTGCCTGCCCGTGCCCAGGCATACATAAAATCTATTTTTCTACTAACCTCGTTAACGGACAGGCAGCGCGAAGCGCTAGTTATTTTATAAAAACGGACAAGCAGCGCTTCGCGCTGCCCGCTTGAAAAGAATCTAAATTATCAAATGCCGACAAAAGCGCTGATTATTCGCTTCAATTCTTTTCGCGTCAAAAAAAACATCCTAAGTAAGCGGGTAGTAATATTTGGCCGCACTAACCTGGTTAGCGGCAAGCCAGCTTTCCGCCTTCCTTAAAAGGAAACCCAAAATATTTTGGTTACCGGGCAGAAAAGCATTTTCTGTATGCCTGTCCATGTACACCCATGTGTATTCTTTATCTGCCCGTACCGGTCCGTACTCGTGGAAAATTGTTTTATGTGTGTCCGAGTCAGAAGCAGACAGAATCTAACTGTTTAAACAAACTTCCTAGACATCTTTTTTAAACAAACCGTTTCTTTCCTAAAAAGATGTGGATTCTGGACAGGGCCGCAGCCAGAAAAAAATTTTGGGGGTGGGGGGGCACCAAGAACAAATTAGCTAATTTTCGCGAGATAAGAAAATTTTTGCGATTTTAGACAAATATTTATTTATTTTTCTCAATTTCGGGGGGGGGGGAGGCCCCCCCCCTCGCTGCGGCCCTGATTCTGGAAACTTAGTGAGTTTCGGGGCGGGGTGCTAAGATTTCCAATAGATGTTGTGCTATTTTGAGATAAAAATTCCCCTTTTCTTGGATTTCGGGGGGGGGGGCCGTAAAGCCCGAGCCCGTAAAGCCCACCCCTTTTATACGTCCTTGCACTCATTCGTGAAATTTTTTGAAACATTTTTTAGGAATGAACATTCCATGAATTTACTACTTTTAGTCAGACAAAACGTGTTTGTAATCTAAAAAACTTTTTTCCATATAATGGTTTATACTCTAATCAAATGGCTTCCTTTTGATGAATATCCTATTATTTCAGCTATTTTAAAATTCCAAAGGAAATCCTACCAACAATTAGAAGTTCATCGGAAATTTATGGCCTCGCAAAAATTTCTTCGTTGCAAAATATACCGATTTCTGGGGTACTAAAATTCTACATACATAATATACTTTTATACGTTAAATGGCTGTATTATTGTAAATTGTAAAGGTGGAACTTTGAAAACAAAGGATTTCTTGTAAACAATTTAGAGGCCACTAATAAAATTGGTTTATTTCCATTGCGTTATCAATCCGATTTTAATTTGTTTTTGAACAATGGCTAATGTTCACCAAACGGCTTAGTCGTTCTCGTTTGCTGCTGGCTGTGAAAGGACTCTTTGTTTGACAAAGAATGACCATTGTTCAAAAACAAATTAAAATCGGATTGCGGGATCGATAACACATACAATGGAAATAAACCAATGAGGGTGGATTTGCCGCTACATACCTGACATATGCAAAATTCCTAAATACGTATTCTCAAAAACAAAATTTTGATTTCTAACGAACCTAACCTAATTTAATCCAACTGTAAAATGTACTTTAATGTTAGTTTGATTGATTTAAATTAGGTTAGGTTCGTTAATAACTAATGGTTTATGAAATTACATATTCTAGGCATTTTGCAAATGTCGGGTAACATATATATTATCTTCATATATATTCTGTATTTTTGTATTGTACTATACTGGCTTGATAAATCCTTTCAATTATATGCATAGTGTTTAGGAGATCAACAAGCTGCGTTGGTTGGTCAAATGTGTTTACAACCAGGCCAGGCAAAGTGTACATACGGTACTGGCTGCTTTTTGGTTTGCAATACCGGAGGAAAGGTATAAACATAAACTATAAAAAGGGAAAGAACCTGCTTCAAAAATATATTTGTGAACTCCCTAATCTGAACATTAAAATGTTTAAAGCAGTTCCTTTTCCAAGGTCCAAATCCAAAACTTTTGTAATAAAAAATGACATAAATGCAGATGATTTTGTCAAAAAACGGACTTTTGACTATGGTTGGTTACAAATTGGGTCCAAATGCCCCTCCTGTGTACATCCTGGAGGGTTCTGTAGCTGTTGCAGGAGCAGGGATCAGATGGCTCAGAGATAATCTTGGGATATCAGCTACTTACGAGGAACTTGACACCATGGCTGCCTCTGTGCCAAATTCTGGAGGAGTGTACTTTGTTCCAGCATTTTCCGGATTGTTTTCGCCCTATTGGAGACCTGATGCCAGAGGGTAATGGCAATAGAAACGACAAGCAAATAGTGTATTTCATCTCGATATGTCCAGCAATCACTAATCCACTAATTTGCATAACCGAGTACGGGTAGACGATAGACGCACGCAATGTTACATATAGTTTTGTGTTAACAAGATTAGGTTATGCAAATGTTGGGGAATAGCGATTGTCGAACCGACCCGTTTTTCTTGGGTTCGCTAATTGCTTCTTAAATGTATTTACATTTTTGGATGCTTTAGAATTATTTGTGGCCTTACCGAACATACAACCAAAAATCACATTGCTCGAGCTGCTTTCGAAGCTGTGTCCTTCCAAGTGCGAGATGTGGTGGAGACAGTTAATAAGGAAGAATGCTCTTTAAAGTCATTAAAAGTTGATGGTGGGATGTCCAAAAATGAAATGTTCATGAGACTCCAATCAGATATCTTAGGAATTGAACTGCTCCGTCCGGAAATGGCAGAAACAACTGCTCTGGGAGTAGCAATGGTCGCAGGATCTGCAGATGGAATAAATTTGTGGAATCTTACGAATAGCTCTACTAATGAAACTAAAATCTTTCTTCCGAAAATGACACAGACAGGTTAACTCATAAAAGTTTTTTGTCTCATGCAATAAGCGTAGCGTACCTATATGTGCAAGGTACAAGAATGTCATTAGTCATTACTAAACCATCTTACTATGTAATAGAACGTGACTCCATGTACTGGAGATGGAAACATGCTGTGAGACGCAGTTTTGGTTGGGAAGTTGATGCTCATTCTTCAGAGACAAAAAAAACATTTGAATAAACGGATATAATATTAGATATGCGAGAGATTTTATTAACAATTAATTTTACAAATAATTATTATTCACAAGAAAATGTACGTATTCGTATTTTCGTATTACAGAAAAGATTTTGGGTAATTATTTTACTACTTCCAATTCATGACGAAATAATAAAATGCATGAAGTGCTAATAGTGTAGTTAAAATTGTACAAAGTTAAAAAATAGTGCATACCTACATCAATTTGTTCTGATTTTAGAGTTTGAATGCATGAACATAACGTACAATCGAGATAGAAATAATCAGTTTTAGCATCCAAAGCCTGTAATTAAAGTGACTAACTATGACTAAATGACCCCAAATATCATAATTCTATGGGAGTACCAGGACTTCGACGATTGAATAAGTTTTCTATATCACGAACAGCTTCTTCTAGCTCAGCAAGATGGTTGTCAATCGCTTCGTCTGAAATCTGTCGCATAGAATCGGCCAGTCGGAAGAGATAATCTTTATTTGAGCCACTCGGACCAACGGAATCAAATATTTGCTGTGCCATGACTTCCAGAGACGCAGGCCCGATGAAATGTTCATTATCTTCTGAGCCGTAGTACATTGTCACGGTAAAAGGAATGCCCACTTTGTGACTTTCTCTTACATGTTGTGACTGACTGTGACTTGCAGTGGACACATTTTCTTGAGAGTGATATCCATCTAATCCACGACTTTCACCTTTACTAACTACCGTAAGGTTTCCTATATCTTCTGGTGCCAAATCTGCCAGCTGACAGTCATCATTTTCCATGCTATTTAAAGGGTGGTTAGTGAGAGGGTAGAATTCTATAGGCACCTTCTCATATCCCATTACTTCTCTGAGATCGAGCTGCTCTATTACCTCGGCCACGTTATTTTCGGGTATCTTATAGGCTGCTCCCCAAACTTTACCCTAGTAAAATATGCAAAAAATTGTAATAACAAGAGACAAAGATAGAGAAAATATTTTACTGTTTATTGTGTTCAATTTTTATGAATATATAATTGCCATTAATATTGTTTATTAACATCTGCAGTTTATGTATAGCCTGTACAGATAAGCAAATAATATTTAGCTTCATTAACAAAAAGCTATTTATAGAAAGTCCCATACGAAAACCCAGAATGAACAATAATGGTAAATGATGACTGACCTAAGATTTCGTTCTTATATCCAACTAGGGAACATTTACGCCTATTAGGAGTAGTGCTGGCTAACGATCGCTTAACGATCACTATCGATTTCGATCTCTTATCGATCGATCGTTGTCGATCCGATCGCCTATCGATCCGATCGCTATCGATCCGATCTGTTATCGATCATGATCGGTAACTGATCGACAAGAAAAAATGTGCACAATGGGCAGAATTTCATATGGAAAATAAAATGGTTTGACATGACACATGCGCACAACGGTTATTGGACATGACAAATACCCATGATGGTTAATTGACATGACACATGACATAACAGCAGTGGTCAAATCACATGACAACGACACAGTAGTCAATCACATGACATAACAACACAGTGGTCAAATCACATGACATAACGACACAGTAGTCAAATCACATGACATAACAACACAGTGGTCAAATCATATGACATAACGACACAGTAGTCAAATCACTTGATAAAACCGCAAAGTGGTCAAATCGCATTATAAGGGCGCACAGTGGTCAAATCGCATGATAAAGGCGCACAGTGGTCAAATCACATGATAAAACCACACAGTGGGCTAGTCACATGATAAAACCGCACAGTGGTCTAGTTAGATAATAAATCCGCATAATGGTCAAATCACTTGATAAAACCGCATAGTGGTCAAATCACATGACAAATCCACACTGTGGTCAAATCACATAATAAAACCGCACAGTGGTCAAATCACATGATAAAACCGCACAGTGGTCTAGTCACATAATAAATCCGCAAGGTGGTCAAATCACATGATAAATCCACACTGTGGTCAAATCACATGATAATTCCACACTGTGGTCGAATCACATGATAAAACCGCACAGTGGTCAAATCACATGACATAACGGCACAGTGGTCAAATCACTTGAGATAACGGCACAGTGGACAAATCACATGACATAACGGCACTGTGGTCAAATCACATAACATAACTGCACAGTGGTCAAATAACGTGATAAAACCGCACACCCATGGAATCATGAAGAAATGATACAGTGCTCAATCGCATTACATAGGCGCACTGTGTTTAAATTACATGACAATATGCACAATGACCAATAAACATACAAATAATCACAGTAGTAAATTTAAATTTACAAATTGTGCCCCATGTGACAACTGTGCATGTATATAATGTGATTTGACTACTCTGCACTTTTATCATGCGATTTGACTACTGTGCGCCTTTATCATGCGATTTGAGCACTGTGCGCCTTTATCATGGGATTTCGCCACTTTGCGGTTTTATCATGTCATTTGACAACTGTGCCGTTATGTCATGTGATTTGACCACTGTGCCGTTATGTCATGTGGTTTGACCACTGTGTTGTTATATCATGTGATTTGACCACTGTGCGGTTTTATCATGTTGTTTGACCACAGTGTGGATTTATCATGTGATTTGACCACTATGCGGATTTATTATGTGATTTGACCATAGTGTGGAATTATTTTGTGATTTGACCACAGTGTGGATTTATCATGTGATTTGACCACCTTGCGGTTTTATCATGTGACTAGCCCACTGTGCGGTTTTATCATGTGATTTGACCACCTTGCGGTTTTATCATGTGACTAGCCCACTGTGCGGTTTTATCATGTGATTTGACCACTCTGCGGTTTTATCATGCGATTTGACCACTGTGCGGTTTTATCATGTGATTTGACTACTGTGTCGTTATGTCATGTGATTTGACCACTGTGTTGTTATGTCATGTGATTTGACCACTGTGCGGTTTTATCATGTGATTTGACCACTGTGCGGTTTTATCATGTGATTTGACCACTGTGCGGTTTTATCATGCGATTTGACCACTGTGCGGTTTTATCATGTGATTTGACTACTGTGTCGTTTTATCATGTGATTTGACTACTGTGTCGTTATGTCATGTGATTTGACCACTGTGTTGTTATATCATGTGATTTGACCACTGTGCGGTTTTATCATGTTGTTTGACCACAGTGTGGATTTATCATGTGATTTGACCACTATGCGGATTTATTATGTGATTTGACCATAGTGTGGAATTATTTTGTGATTTGACCACAGTGTGGATTTATCATGTGATTTGACCACCTTGCGGTTTTATCATGTGACTAGCCCACTGTGCGGTTTTATCATGTGATTTGACCACCTTGCGGTTTTATCATGTGACTAGCCCACTGTGCGGTTTTATCATGTGATTTGACCACTGTGCGGTTTTATCATGCGATTTGACCACTGTGCGGTTTTATCATGTGATTTGACTACTGTGTTGTTATGTCATGTGATTTGACCACTGTGTTGTTATGTCATGTGTCATGTCAATTAACCATCATGGGTATTTGTCATGTCCATTAACCGTTGTGCGCATGTGTCATGTCAAACCATTTTATTTTGCATATGAAATTCTGCCCATTGTGCACATTTTTTCTTGTCGATCTGTTACCGATCAAGATCGATAACAGATCGGATCGATAGCGATCGGATCGATAGGCGATCGGATCGACAACGATCGATCGATAAGAGATCGAAATCGATAGTGATCGTTAAGCGATCGTTAGCCAGCACTAATTAGGAGTATCAACAACATTACATTCCATTTGTCCCAGTTTATGTTTTAAAAAACTTACACATAGCAATATACGAAATTCATTAGCTTTTGTAGTGTCTTTGGTGAAATGATAAGTAATAATAAATATTCTTACATACAAATAGTAATCTTTTACAAATACTTATAATTTTACAATAATGTTCTTTAGTGAATATTTTTTGCAGTAATTGATAACAGTTCTTTTTCAATGGCAAATAAATGCGTGTCTTCAACCTTTGGTACACAAGTTCTCATAAAATCACAAAGTTTAAAAACGTACTCAGTATTTGACCCACTGGGACCCTTAGCACTTGAGATTTGTAGAGCAATAGCAGGAATGGATGCATCGCCAAGAAATAGGGGACCGTTTGTGTCTCCTATGTAGGTAAATGTTATAAAGGACTCGGGAATGGGATTAGTTTGCAAATTCGAATCGTATTCATTAAAACAATTTTTCGTTGGGAAGAATAGAACTTCAGCCCTTTCGAAACGTTTTTCCCTAATGTTTAAGGCGGAAATCGAATCAGTTTCAGAGTCATGGATTTCGTATGCTACTCCCCACACTATTTCCTAATAAAGTTTTCATAGTGTTGTAACAAACAGTTATCAAAGAAATAAAATTCCGAAGTAGGTACCATATCGGCACACTGAACTGAAAGCTATTTTTTAAAATTTTTTTCAGACAAGGAACATAGAAATAAAACTCAAACATGACAGGAAAATTAAAATTAATTAATTATTAATCAATTCAAAGAATTTACCTCTGGACTAGATGATTTTACCAATGTGACTACCCTCCCAGGCTATAAAATCAAAAATATACAAGTCCATTCTGCCATTATCCATAATATTACAGCACAATATAACATAATAATATTTCAGAGAAGTTTAAAATTACTTTTTCTGGGACACCGCGGTGATCAATACTGGCCTGAAAAAATTTTCTTTCGTAGCCTTTTATGTAACCAATAACTTTTTTTCCGTAGGGGAAATCCACTTTCCAAACCAATGAACCGTAGCCAAAAATCCACATTCTGCTTTCTTTTCCACGGAATGTAAAATGTAACGGACCTAGAATTCGAATAAGTTTTTTTAATAAAAAAAGTTCTATTGTTTCTAGGAAATTGTCTTCAATTTTAATCTTAAGAGCCCAGTTCCTTTAAATTTGGAAATTTCTAATGACTATCAAAATACATGTAAAAATTGTTTTACAACTCTTGTAATTCTGTCTAAAGTTCTTACCCGATTTTCTTGTGTGGCACATTTTTGGAATCCTGCATATATTGTAGACCCCCTCATTGTACAAAATAATAATTTTGTAAACGACAAAATCTGCTAGAAAATTTAAATATCGTATATTTTGTACAATGGGGTGGTTGACAATATATTCAGGATTCCAAAAACGTGCCACACAAGAAAATCGGGTAAGAACTTTAGACAGAATTCCTAGAGCTGTAAAACAGTTTTTATATGTATTTTGAGTCATCAGAAATTTCCAAATTTAAAGGAACTGGGCTCTTAAGTAGTCTAACCCTTTAATTTGAATTATGCCAAATAATTTAGTGACGTAATAATTCTGCCTTTTACGACGCTACGAAGGCAATAAAACAACCAATAGGCGAGGCAGAGGCATGAACCGGGACTTATCTTGGAGAATAAAAGTCGATTAGGCAGTTAGCAATAGACAAAATAGGCATTAGTTTTACAAATTGTATTTTGTCATCAAGGCCGCAGCGAGGGCAACCGGGGCACGTGTCCCCCCCCCCCGATCGAGAAAAATAAAGAATTTTTGTCTCGCTAAAATTTTTTCTCGATGCCCCTCCCGAAATTTTTTTCTGGCTGCGGCCCTGTTTGTCATTAAAGTTCTTAAAAAATTTTTGCACTTACCTTTGTGCCTCCTTGTGGGAGTAAAAATGATAAAATAAACTAATCAAGACTTCCTGTATTCTCTATTCTTATTATGAAATAATAAGAGAATCAAGAGTCTGAGTAAAATAAAATTTATTTAAATCACCTTAGATACGAGGTATTTTAATTTAAAATCCCTCCCCTTCTCGTTAGAATAAATTGACACAAAACTGTATACTTTACAGTGGTTCATATAGTGATAATCACAGAAGAATACTTTAGTTGGCCAATTTATTCTGAAAAGAAGAGGAGGGAAAAATGAGGGAAAAATGAAAAATGAGGGAAAAGACCCCAGACTAGAAATAAACTGCTAAACTAATGAATGTATTTACAAGAAAATCTACCTGAACAAAATGAACTGAGAATGCGAGAACACATGTTTGCTAGTTTCGTTTGACTTTTTTGCTTGACTATATAAATATCAATCTAACAACCAGTCACCAGGGGCACTCACATAGTGACGGCAAATTGTGGGGTATTGTGCATGAAAAGTGAGATATTTCTCGTGAAGCGCCACATCCACTTGAGTATGAAGAAATTGAAGTATGAACTGTACAACGAGAACTAAGCACGTAGCTTATTGACTGGACACTTTATTTTAAAAATTTAATTTGAAGTAACAGTATCAGTGACAGTAAGACTACGACCATTCAAAATTTAAAGCAAAATTGTCAAGCAAACAGGTCAAAAGTATTCAGTGTTAAGACTGTTAATTAATTCATAATAATATTAAGGTAAGTTAGAATATAATACAATAATCAATACAATAATCGATATAATTCTCCGCATCGAAATAGTTCTCCGGTAGGGGAACTATATCGATTTCCCCCGTAAATGTCAGCCTTTGACACTATAATTCCCCGTTTCGAAATAATTCCTTGGTCAAAATTTAGGGCATTTGGTACGTGTGTACTAAAACACATGTATTTACAGTTTAAGTACAGGTGTACTTACAGTTAGTACATGTATACTAAAAGAGAAAGGAAGCAAGAACATTGGCATTGAAAGGTAGAATAGTTGCAGTCCACAGTAAATCTGAAATGGCAGAAGGAGGAGAACAACGATTATATTTGACTCCAAGAAGACCCAGTGTATATGTATCTCGAAATTTAACTTTTAAACTGAAAGCTATCAAATTAAGCGAGGAAACTTCCATTACCAGCCCCAGTAAACAGTTACAAGTTGACTGAAAAAGCATAAGAGAATGGAAACGGAAAAAGTTGCCAAGCCTGTACATACCAAAAATAGTTTCATTCATTTTATATTTGCGGAAAATAAGAGAAGAGAACCAATTTAACCCGTCTGACATTTATGCCTGCGACGAAACTGCCCAATGGTTGGATTGTGCCAGTGACACAACAGTAGAGGTCAAAGGTTCGGAGGAAGTTGACAACCGGACACGATAAACTAAGAATTACAGTGATGTTCAAGGACTCCATCCGGGCACAATACAAAGAATGGGTGACAACACCTTATCGAGTACCGATCGGATCCCAGCTAGCTTAGCTAGCTCAGGACGATCGGGGTTCACTTAAACTAAAAAAATTCCTCCTGTTGCCGGTATTGCTATATGGCAAATTTTCCATATAGCGATGGGCCACCTTGTTTGACACATCACCTCACATACTTACATCACATTCACATCCCTCTCATCAATCAATGTGTTTCCAATATTCTTTCATTTTCGAAAAAATTTCTTATGTTTTCGAATAAGTTCAAAAGTTTTCAAATAAATTCAAATGATTTCGAATAAATTCAAATGATTTCAAATAAATTCAAATGATTTCGAATAAATTCAAATGATTTCAAATAAATTCAAATGATTTCGAATAAATTCAAATGATTTCGAATAAATTCGAATAAATAAGATTGTTGAATTAGAATTCGAAAGAATTAACTCGAAATGGTTCGAATTTACTCAAAATACCTATAGAACCTATGGACGTATTACTCTCCTCTGACGAAGAAAATGAATTACATTTTAATAAAACTTAAAATTTTTTTAAATAATGAATTGATAATCTAATAAATTTTGACTTTGAAACTGTAATTCCCCGTTTCGAAATAATTCCCCATCCGGGGAACTACATCGATTTTTCTTGGACAAAAAGTGGCCATGAAACTATAATTCCCCCGAGGTATTAATTCGATTATTATGGTAATAGGAATAGCACAATATTGATCTTTCAAAAAACATTTATTTTGATGTTTGTATAGGTAATTGCCTCCTATTTATGCGGAAAAACTCACCGGCCCAGGTGGAATAGAAAAATGCTTAAATTCATTGCTGTGTCATTGATGACTGCATGGGGTGTCATATCGGCGTTATTTGCAAGTATATTTTCAAAGCAGAAGGATCATACTGACACATTTTCTGTTGGTATTTTTCATCCATATTGTAATGCTGGAGGAGGAGGGGAACGGGTTTTATGGATGGCACTAAAATGCTTACAAGAAAAGTTAGTGATATCTTTATGGATTTAGTATACAAAATTATGTTTTAGGTAAATGTCATGAAAACTGCAATGCAAAATCAAACGATTTGGTCAAAACGTGCTTGCATACTTTCATTTTTAGGTATCCTAACCATAGTTTTGTTGTTTACACTGGAGATCTTGAAGTGACACCTGCGGAGATGATTATTAACGCAAAATCAAGGTTCAATATAGATTTAAAGCCTGATGTCAAATTCATTTATCTAACCAGGCGAAATTGGGTTGAGGCTGATTCCTATCCAATTTTTACTCTTCTCGGCCAAAGTATCGGATCATTGTACTTGGGTTTGGAAGCACTTAGCAAATTTAAACCTGGTAAGGAGAAATAGTAAACAAAGTTATGACCTTTCGGAATGAATTTTAAGTGATCAATGATAGTTTTTTTTGTTTGTAGATATTTTTATCGATACGATGGGCTATGCATTTACCTTTCCGATTTTTAAATACATTGGGCAGTGTAGAATAGGATGCTACGTTCACTATCCCACAATAAGTACAGATATGTTGGAAAAAGTGTCAAGTAGAGTCACTGCCCACAATAACCGCCCTACAGTCGCAAAAAGTGCAGTTTTGTCATTCATCAAGTTGAGTTACTATAAAGCATTTGCAAAACTGTATTCATTCGCTGGTCGTTCCAGTGACATCGTAATGGTGAATTCCAGTTGGACAGAAAATCACGTAAATGAACTGTGGCAACGTCCTTCGTCAACCTATAAAGTGTATCCTCCTTGTGACGTTGAAAAAATGAAACAAATTCCTATTCGGAAATACGTCGATAATGGAAGTATAAGAATTCTATCACTAGCTCAATTTCGTCCAGAAAAAGACCACCAGTTGCAACTGCATGCCGTTAAAGCCCTAAAAGAAATTGTTGATGACAGTCAATGGAAAAAGATTCGCTTGGTACTGATTGGAAGCTGTCGGAATAAAGATGACGAAGATAGAGTATCCAGTTTACAAGACTTGTGCCTTCAATTGAAAATAGAAGATAATGTAGAATTCAAAATCAATATATCTTATGACGATCTTAAGAAAGAGCTGGGCAATGGCTTAATTGGACTCCATACCATGTGGAATGAGCATTTTGGGATTGGCATAGTAGAATGCATGGCAGCTGGGTTGATAATGGTAGCAAATAATTCTGGAGGTCCAAAGTTAGATATTGTTATCGAAAAGGATGGGTATCGCAATGGATTTCTGGCTATCGACAAGGATGAGTACGCTGAAGCTTTTAAGAAAATTTTGGCTTTATCTTCAGAAGAAAGAACTGAAATTAGAAAGCAAGCCAGGAAGTCAGTGGATCGTTTTGCAGAGAAGAAGTTCACTATTGCATTCTTATCAGCTACAGATGCCCTATTTTCAGGAAACAAAACTCCTGGAAGGCGGGGAAACAAATGAAAATTATTGCTCCAATATTAAGTGCTCGCTGACGTACGACTGTTAAATGTGAGTGTGATTATGTGTGACTAATGACTAAGAATATTATAAAAATACACTTTCTTGCATTCTTTCTGGCTCATGAATTTTGTTAATAATTATGGATTAAATTATTTATTGCAGGAAATCGGCATGTTAAACCTTAAAGTATATGAAATTAATATTTTAAATACTAACTGCGGAGTTACTAAAGACAAAGATATTCCTGCTTTACAGATTCTTATTCTTTCTTTTGAATTAATCATTATAATAATTTATGGATTATTGAATTCAAGCCCTTATCCAGAGGGGGCCGGGCCCCCCCTAAGTATCCAGAAAAAGCGATTTTTTTGTCAAAAAAGGTTAAAAATTCAAAAAAATTTCACGCTTCGCGCGAATATGCCATAATTATATCAATATATTTCGGTGGGCCCCTCCCTAGGTCAAATTCCTGGATACGTGCTTGATTGAATTTAGATATACTGTAAGAATCCCAAGTTCCAAACAATTTGTAAATGAAGCAAACGAATACAACGTATGCATTTGCTTTGTTTCGTATACGGAGCATTTTGTCTACTTTGTTAAGCCTATTCTTTATGTACTACTTCGTGTTCTAAGTCCCCATGGGGGCATGGGCGACTACTCTGTATACGAGGCTTACCATAACTTATGCACTGATAATCTTTAAAGAAAATAAGGCGTAAATAATTTGAATAAATACAATATATACGACCTCCTACTAATATGTAAATGTACATAATGGGCATGTATATTAATAAATTCATGTTCATTCTTTTATTTAGTAGACTGGTTATTTACAAAAGTATATAGAAAGAAAGCTTTAATGATTATTTATCACTAGCTGAAACCTAACACTTACAGTGTGCTAGAAAAATGTTAAAATATGTAATAGCTGAATTGACATAAAGTAGATGGATAAATCGGATTCGGAATTTCAATAACGGCTTTTATATAGAGGATTTTACAAAATTAGAGAAAGAAAACTAAGATTAACTAATAATTTATGGTAATATGGCAGTAATTGTTACAATAAATCTGTCAGAAGTAAAACAGGGATTAGAAATGAAATGGTGTGACTGACAGTGAGAGTGTATAGTATATAGCAAAGTGATTTGAATGTTTCCAGGGCTCCGCCCTCAGGGACAAAGTGACGACATGCTCCAGAAAACTGGTTTCCCCCAACCAGTTCTCCGAATCGAAATTGGGGGTAAAGTACCTGGAAAGAAGTGGTTGGGGGAAACCAGTTTTCTGGAGCATGTCGTCACCTTGCTAATGAGAGGCGTAGCCATGGGACCAATCAAGGCATCTTGGTATATAGCAGTAGCAGCAGTAAAATATCATAAGAGAAGTAGTTCAGTCAATTACAATAATAATTAATACTTACATTATCCTTGTGCCGTTTTAACCTGAGAACTTAACACTTCTAGTTCTTGATTTAAGTAGTCTTTGGTTACTCTATTCAGTGCTTCATGGGTAGGAAAATGTTCCGGATGAACCGCAAATGTTACGTCTAGTCTATCCGAGTGTGAGAAGGTAAAACAAGAGAATCCTATAAAAGGATTACTATCTGGAATTGCCAGTATGGGTTGGATAACTGAAATTGGTCTGGCAATCATCTTGTAATCATTCCCTCCAACAATCGAAGTCAGTCCTACAGGAAGTCCGAGATCCTTTGATAAAGATCCTCTTACTAGTCGGACAGGCAGAAGCCCAAGAAGTGGCATTATAAATCTCTTTGTAAACTTATGCAACCCCAATTTAGTGAAACCAACAAAGTTCTTCTCGATTTCTGCCAATCTTTCCAAAGGATCTTCAGTTTTAAGTGGGAGTCTGGCTATTCCAGCAATCCTAGAAATAGAAACTATTTTAATGATGTTCAGTACAAATATTATTGAGTTTTTTATTGTTCCAAAACATCCTTTCCTCTATTCATTAGAAAGACAGTGGATATGGCACAATACAATTGGCTTATCTTCGACGAGAACTCGGAAGCCGAGCATCAAAGTGGGAGGTCAAATTGTTGCAGTTGGACCTCCCACGTTGATTTTGTCGGGTCCAAGTTCTCGATGAAGATAAGCCAATTGTAATGTGCCATATGATCCATTGTCTTTGTAACAAATAGAGGAAAGAATGTTTTGGACCAGCATAGCCTTTAAGATAATTTCGGGGATTAAGGTTGCTCATCACGCCTGCATAGCGACCGCATGGGTCTATCTAAATGCGTGTTAAAAAATGCTTTACATCAAGCTTTATTCCTCACGAAGATTACGGCCGATTTTTATGAGACTTACATTTTTGGAATCCTGGACTATCGAGGAACACAGGAGGGCGGATGGACTTTTGATATTATTGCTTTAAATGGTGCAAAAAAATCAACATTGTATAAAAACTAAAACTGATTCACTTTTTTGGAATTCGATTTTTTTAAAAGCTCCTGTGTTCCTCGATAGTCCAGGATTCCAAAAATGTAAGTCCCATAAAAATCGGCCGTAATCTTCGTGAGGAATAAAGCTTGATGTAAAGCATTTTTTAACACGTATTTAGATAGGCCCATGCGGTTTGCTATGCAGGCGTGATGAGCAACCTTAAATGTATTTTGTCATTAAAGTGTGGGACATAGAAGAGATAGAACAAGAAAGAGCTTTACAAACTACTTTTGTGCAATAAATTGTCTATTCTGCTTCCTTTAAAATTATATCCATGGTTATTGTACTATATACAGAATTATCGAGTTTTCTCACTTTCAGATTCATACGCTTCCCTTAAGTGTGGGGCATACGCGTAGCTATGACACAACAGGACGTCTTTTGACTATCATATTCAACGTTATTTTTCTTTTCACCAAAGTCCCTAAGGATCTGAACTTACTGGACCTACGAAGAAGTGTAAATACCCAAAAAATTCACAGGAACTTCTTTGACAAAAGACCCGTTGAAAATTTAACATTTTCCATTTTTGTATTGAAGATATCGCGATTTCAAAGTTAGAAACACTAAAATATTGTTTTTTTTGTAATTTCCTTAGGGACTTTGCTAAAAATGTCATACAATTTTTTCACTTGTATCTTTTTGTTCAAGATGTACATGGTAATCAAGGGGCGTAGTGATACGTATCCATGGAGATTTTCTAATTTGCGAATCTATGCACTTTTGGATTGCTTTGGTTCAGTTTGTATAGTTGTGCACCTTAATGGACAAAAAGATACAAGTGAAAAAATTGTATGACATTTTTAGAAAAGTCCCTAAGGATCTGAACTTACTGGACCTACGAAGAAGTGTAAATACCCAAAAACAAGGCTGTATTGAGGGGGGGGCATTGGGGGCAAATGCCCCCCCCGAAATCCAAGAAAAAGGGAAATTTTTTCTCAAAATACCAAAAAATTTCGCGCTTCGCGCGATGTTATGTGAATTTTAGGCTATTTTTGACTCATTTTAGACAAAATAAGTCAAAATTTTTCGCGCTTCGCGCTATTATGCCTAATATATAATGTCCTATGATATCTTTGCCCCCTCCGAAATCGATTTCTAAATACGGTACTGCCCAAAAAATTCACAGGAACTTTCTAAAGAGAAGTCCTGTCGAAAATTTGACATTTTTCATCTTTGTATTGAAAATATCGCGGTTTCAAAATTGCAAAAAACTCATATTTTAGTGTTTTAGCTCGCCTGAATAAGGCAGCTTATAGAACCGTATTGTCTGTCCGTCCGTCCGTCCGTCCGTCCGTCCGGACCCACGATAACTTTCGAACGCATTGACGGATATTGACCAAACTTGGCAAAAACAATGCCTATGGACCACTGACGATCCCTATTGAATTGGGGGTAAATCGGTCCATAGGTTGCTGAGATACCGCGCGCTCACTTTGTCTTCATTTTGATAGTTAAAGTGAAAAATGGGTATTAAAAAGTTCAATTGCGTTTCCTATAAATTGTTAGCGGGATAGTATAAAATATATCATACCGCTTCTACCAAATTTGAGATTTTATAATAAAGTAAATAAAACCAAAATATCACTGCTAAAGGACGGAAATAAATCTATTTTGGATTTATATTCAATTTTATAGTCAAATTTACATTTTTTTACATCTTTTCATTTTGATAGTTAATATTAACCGATTTTGATTTTCTTTTGATTTTAATACTCAATATTAGTCAATTATGATTTTCTGTTGATTTTCATAGTCAACATTAATCAATTTTGATTTTCTGTTAATTTTCATAGTCAACATTAATCATTTTTGATTTTCTGTTGATTTTCATAGTCAACATTAATCAACTTTGATTTTCTGTTAATTTTCATAGTCAGCATTAATCATTTTTGATTTTCTGTTGATTTTCATGGTCAACATTAATCAACTTTGATTTTCTGTTGATTTTCATAGTCAACATTAATCAACTTTGATTTTCTGTTGATTTCCATAGTCAACATTAATCAATTTTGATTTTCTGTTAATTTTCATAGTCAACATTAATCAATTTTGATTTTCTGTTGATTTTCATAGTCAACATTAATCAATTTTGATTTTCTGTTGATTTTCATAGTCAACATTAATCAATTTTGATTTTCTGTTGATTTGCATAGTCAACATTAATCAATTTTGATGTTCTGTTGATTTTTCGGCTAAATCCTAAATTTACTTATAACTATGGCAACGTAGCTAATAACAACATGCAGGTTAGGTTTTGTAAAAGTCTAAATTGCACCAACTTCTATGTTAGGCTTTTTCATTATGCTACCTTCGATTTTCATCATTTTTAATTAGTTAGTTTTAAAAAAATGCTAATTGTGACCAAGTGCCATGTTTAATTTTCATCAATTTTAATTAGGTTAGGTTTTAAAAAATGCTAATTGTGACCACGTGCCATGTTTAATTTTCATCAATTTTAATTAGGTTAGATTTAAAAAATGCTAATTGTTACCACGTGCCATGTTTAATTCCATCAATTTTAATTAGGTTAGGTTTAAAAAATGCTGACTGTGACCACAAGCCATGTTTAATTTTCATCAATTTTAGTTAGGTTAGGTTTTAAAAAAATGCTAATTGTGACCACGTGCCATGTTTAATTCCATCAATTTTAATTAGGTTAGATTTAAAAAATGCTAATTGTTACCACGTGCCATGTTTAATTCCATCAATTTTAATTAGGTTAGGTTTAAAAAATGCTGACTGTGACCACAAGCCATGTTTAATTTCCATCAATTTTAATTAGGTTAGGTTTTGCCGACTGTGACCACGACCACAAGCCATGTTCAATTTCCATTAATATTAATTAGGTTAGGTTTAAAAAATGAAAATTATGACCTCGTGCCCCTAACTAAATCAAAAATGATGGAAATTTAAGTTAGAACAATGAAAAAACCCAAAATAGAAGTTAAAGTGCAATTTAGAATTTTACAAGACCAAGCCTACATGTTGTTATTAGCTACGTTGCCATAGTTACAAGTAAGTTCACCATGAAAAGCAAAACAACGATGTCCTAAAGAACTTGTAACTCTTCGTTTTCTAAAAATATAGGCATCGAAATAGTCATATTTTCAACTTTAACCGACCATAACTTTCTTATTTGGGGGGTTGCCCCAAAAACCAATACCATATTCGTGATGTACTCGACGAGATCTTTCGAATGAGATATATATCGGTCTATTCCGTTGAGCGTCGGTATACTAGGAATGTTCCGATTTTTCAAATAATATAGCTTCGTTTCCTTATAATATCAATGTCTGAATTTTTAATATGTCATAGCTACATATATAAAGACCCAATTCTGAAAGTTTGATCAAAATCCGTACGCTCGGTTTTGTGCTACGTTCGAGTACTTTTCGTCTACCAAAATGTGTACACGTTATTCTTTAATCAGGCGAGCTTCTGTTACGGCTTGCTGTAGGTTTTTAGCTCGCCTGAATAAGGCAGCTTATAGAACCGTATTGTCTGTCCGTCCGTCCGTCCGGACCCACGATAACTTTCGAACGCATTGACGGATATTGACCAAACTTGGCAAAAACAATGCCTATGGACCACTGACGATCCCTATTGAATTGGGGGTAAATCGGTCCATAGGTTGCTGAGATACCGCGCGCTCACTTTGTCTTCATTTTGATAGTTAAAGTGAAAAATGGGTATTAAAAAGTTCAATTGCGTTTCCTATAAATTGTTAGCGGGATAGTATAAAATATATCATACCGCTTCTACCAAATTTGAGATTTTATAATAAAGTAAATAAAACCAAAATATCACTGCTAAAGGACGGAAATAAATCTATTTTGGATTTATATTCAATTTTATAGTCAAATTTACATTTTTTTTACATCTTTTCATTTTGATAGTTAATATTAACCGATTTTGATTTTCTTTTGATTTTAATACTCAATATTAGTCAATTATGATTTTCTGTTGATTTTCATAGTCAACATTAATCAATTTTGATTTTCTGTTAATTTTCATAGTCAACATTAATCATTTTTGATTTTCTGTTGATTTTCATAGTCAACATTAATCAACTTTGATTTTCTGTTAATTTTCATAGTCAGCATTAATCATTTTTGATTTTCTGTTGATTTTCATGGTCAACATTAATCAACTTTGATTTTCTGTTGATTTTCATAGTCAACATTAATCAACTTTGATTTTCTGTTGATTTTCATAGTCAACATTAATCAACTTTGATTTTCTGTTGATTTCCATAGTCAACATTAATCAATTTTGATTTTCTGTTAATTTTCATAGTCAACATTAATCAATTTTGATTTTCTGTTGATTTTCATAGTCAACATTAATCAATTTTGATTTTCTGTTGATTTTCATAGTCAACATTAATCAATTTTGATTTTCTGTTGATTTGCATAGTCAACATTAATCAATTTTGATGTTCTGTTGATTTTTCAAATAATATAGCTTCGTTTCCTTATAATATCAATGTCTGAATTTTTAATATGTCATAGCTACATATATAAAGACCCAATTCTGAAAGTTTGATCAAAATCCGTACGCTCGGTTTTGTGCTACGTTCGAGTACTTTTCGTCTACCAAAATGTGTACACGTTATCCTTTAATCAGGCGAGCTTCTGTTACGGCTTGCTGTAGGTTTTAACTTTGAAACCGTGATATTTTCAATACAAAGATGGAAAATGTCAAATTTTCGACAGGACTTCTCTTTAAAAAGTTCCTGTGAATTTTTTTTGTATTTACACTTCTTCGTAGGTCCAGTAAGTTCAGATCCTTAGGGACTTTGCTAAAAAGTAAAATTACATTGAATTTGATAGTCAAAAAACGGCCTGTTGTGTCATAGCTACGCGTATGTCCCACACTTAAGGGAAGCGTATGAATCTGAAAGTGAGAAAACTCGATAATTCTGTATATATAGTACAATAACCATGGATATAATTTTAAAGGAAGCAGAATAGACAATTTATTGCACAAAAGTAGTTTGTAAAGCTCTTTCTTGTTCTATCTCTTCTTGCTACTCATCACTTATCACCTTTGAATTTAAATATCTCCGAACCGAATATTACTTATTGGGACTGTGTACACCAATGTGTTATAACCCCATAAGGAATTTTTAAGTTTTCTTCTCTCGATTGGGTTGAATCTTGAATTTAGGCAACGGTACCTCGTTGCCGTTGTTGATGGTAAACATTGTTGCCAACTCATCTTTTACCACCGGCAACAAAGGCAACACTCTCATTTGGTTATATAATAAACTTATCGTATATAACAAACCTAACCTAAATGAAATAAACAAAATCGACGGTTATCTATAAAAATTATTAGGTTAGGTTCATTACATTCAAAACTGGTGGAATGTCATTTTTCCCCAGATCCCCCCTTATAATTTGTTTATTTCATTTAGACTAGGTTTGTTAAATCCGTAAAATATGGACCGGTAGGACTATATTAATTTATTATACGATAAGTGTTAAAAGTCATTGATGAGGGTGTTGCCGGTGGTAAGTCGTAAAAGATGAATTGGCACCAATGTTTACCGTCAACAACGCCCTACTGGCAACGAGGTACCACTGTCTATAATCAGTCCTCGACTGTGAACAAACTAATTTTTGATACTGTTGTGATGCTGTTTTCCACTCCGACACTTTGGAAACCCATTCCATCACATTGGAAACTCAATCCAACACAACTGTCATATTTTCAAGATTTATGAAAAATCAGTTTTACATAAATAAAGTAGGGAAGAGAGAGAAGTCATGCCTCATTCGCATGCCTCAGTCATTTATTGACTGAGAGTTTGGCCCTACCTAAAGGATTTTGGCTTAATCTATCGGGTCATCTAGACCTGTAGACACCGTCAAAACAAATACCAGGAGAATATCATAAAAATTTGATTTTATAATATATTCTAGCGCTTCAGCATATTGGACTGACTGACAAGGTGACAAGTACAGGCAGTTTATTCACTGAGCCCCAGTTACAGTTTTTTAGATCATGAAGAACATATAATACAGATTACATCCGACTTCCTTTACAGCAACCGAATCAACTCAAAAACCAATAGACCTACAATAAAGTTTAAATAGGCAAACAGATAGTCCACAATCCTCTGCATTCGGCTCCGAAAGAATATTTCAAACATATTGGTCCAATCTGGAGATATAAACGTTTTCGTGCGGAATTTGCAATTAATCGCAACTACAGAAAAAAGTTTAAAATATTCTTTCGGAGCCGAATGCTGTGGGTTATGGAGTATCTTTTTCCCTATTTAAACTTTCTTGTAGCTCTTTTGGTTTTAGAGTTGATTCTTTTGGCGCAAAAAAAGTTAAGAGGCAATATGATAGTCAGAATAATTTACCGGTTGCCAACATACGCTTCCCTTAAGGGCCGTGTTCCTTTATTAATTCGAAATTCGAAAGTTTGAAATATTTCGAAATTCAAACAAAAACATGCTTTTAATGTTAGCCGAAACCCAAAGCCCTACCAACCGACAAGCTAACTGTATTAGGAGATATGCAAACACTCGACAGTAGTGCAATACTCAAAATAACAAAATGTTTACACCCAAAGCTAAGTTCCGAATTTTGAATGGGATGTGTAGCTGTTTAACAATGGGAGCCAATAGCAACAGCAATCAGACAGAATTTTCATAAATGTAGGCTCCTACCACTTTTGGTGAAGTCATGTTTTGTTTTGCTCTCCTTCTGCATCCAGTTTGAATAGGATAAAACCAAAGGGAACGGTGCATGGCTGTATCCATGACCACGGGCTTCTCCCAGCTAAAAGTTAACTGAATATCAAATAGGCTGTACAAAAAGGCTGAATTGGCCACGATATCACCATGGTGCACATTTGCACTCATGTAATGTTTATTTCGAGTTGTCGTATTGCACTTTGCACTCTCCTATGGGACAGTAATCCGTAACCATGGGTTTGAATTACTGTACTGTAATACAACCAATGACATGATGAAAATTCGCAAGGCAAATTGACTACACCAGCGTTGGCATAGAGAAAAGCTCAATGCTCCAGCTCCATCGCTTCAATTTGTCGGATATTCATGACCTACACATCCGGTCAAGTGCAATGCAATTTACATTTTACACTTTTTCATGAAACTCTCTTTGCATTTGCTTCAAAATTGGCGAAAGTTCTAGCCCGATTTTCTAGTGTAGTACACGGTGGGAATGGCAAACGCATTTGCAAGGGCTGTATCCGAGAAAATTTTAGATATTCCTCCCAGTTTTTTTATATTTTATATTTTAATGTTCAATTCTTGACAAGATTTGGACAAGATTTTCAATCATTGCTGATGCCGAATCATTTAAGAATATCGTAAATTTTCTCGGATACAGCCCTAGACAATGCGTTTGTCATTCCGACCATGTATTACAATAGAAAATCGGGTCAGAACTTTAGCCAATTTTGAGCGAAGTACATAAGATGATTCAAACGTATTTTGATAGTCAATTGGGTTTTCCAAAAGCCAGGAACACGGACCTTAAGGGAAGCGTATGAATCTGAAAGTGGGAAAACTCGATAACTTTGTATAGTAAAATAACCATGGATATAATTTTCAATGAAGCAGAATAGTCAATTTATTGCACAAAAGTAGTTTGCAAAGCTCTTTCTTGTTCTATCTCTTCTTGCTACTCATCACTTATCACTTACCTTTGAATCTAAATATCTCCGAACCGATGCCGACTGTGTAGACCAATGTGTTATAGGAATTTTTAACTTTTCTTCTCTCGACTGGGTTGAATTTACGCAACGGTACCTCGTTGCCGTTGTTGACAATAAACATTGTTGCCAATTCATCTTTTACCAAGGGCAACAAAGGCAACACTCTCATTTGGTTATGTAAAACTTATCATATATAACAAACCTAACCTAAATGAAATAAACAAATTCGACAGGTTATCTATAAAAATTATTAGGTTAGGTTCGTTACATTCAAAACTGGTGGAATTTCATTTTTCCCCAGATCCCCCCTTATAATTTGTTTATTTCATTTAGGCTAGGTTTGTTAAATCCGTAAAATATGGACCGGTAGGACTATATTAATTTATTATACGATAAGTGGTAAAGTCATTGATGAGGGTGTTGCCGGTGGTAAGTTGTATAGATGAATTGGCACCAATGTTTACCGTCAACAACACCCTAACGGCAACGAGGTACCACTGTCTATATAATCAGTCCTCGACTGTGAACAAACTAATTTTTGATACTGTTTTTATGCTGTTTTCCACTCCGACACTTTGGAAACCCATTCCAGCACATTGGAAACTCAATCCAACACAACTGTCATGTTTTCAAGATGTTTTTTTGCATATTCAAACTAGTTTGTGTACGATTGAAATCGATTTTCGAAAAATCAGTTTTATATAAATAAAGTAGGGAAGAGAGAAAAGTCATGCTTCATTCGCGGTCCCACTTTGACTGAGAGTTTGGCCCTACCTAAAGGATTTTGGCTTAATCTATCGGGTCATCTAGACCTGTAGACACCGTCAAAACAAATACCAGGAGAATATCATAAAAAATTTTATATAATTATATTCTACCGCTTCAGCATTTTTGACTGACTGACAAGGTGACAAGTACAGGCAGTTTATTCACTGAGCCCCAGTTACAGTTTTTTAGATCATGAAGAACATGTTATTGCAGATTACATCCGACTTCCTTTACAGCAACCAAATCAACTCAAAAACCAATAGACCTACAAAAAGGTTTAAATAGGCAAACAGATAGTCCACAATCCCTGCATTCGGCTCCGATAGAATATTTCAAACATATTGGTCCAATCTGGAGATATAAACGTTTTCGTGCGGAATTTGCAATTAATCGCAACTACAGAAAAAAGTTTAAAATATTCTTTCGGAGCCGAATGCTGTGGGTTATGGAGTATCTTTTTCCCTATTTAAACTTTCTTATAGCTCTTTTGGTTTTAGAGTTGATTCTTTTGGCTCAAAAAAAGTTAAGAGGCAATATGATAGTCAGATTAATTTTCTGGTTGCCATCGGACGCGTACCTTAATATAAATAGCTTCATTAACATTAAAACTGTAGAACCTACCAATGGTTACACAAAGTTACATTAGGAGATCGAACTGGATGGTTAGGCCATGGTAGCGTACTGGCACTATACAGCCACGAGGGAAGTTTCTCCGTTGTTTTTGTTTCTAGTAAATAACGTCTTAAAGCTCCTGTGATAAGAGTTAACATTACGGATGCGAAGTGGACATTTTGGTTCCTTCTGATGCTCTTTACCAAGTTTAGGTCAAGAGTTGTGAACGCGAACATCCATTGTGGCTTCTCCAAAGATGTTATTCTGAATGGGTTTCTTTCTGGATCTCCATTAAAATGACCCACATGTGTTGGATATTCTATTGTCTGTCGCATCTAAACAATTTATAAAGCAAACAAACGTAACTTCGATGTATTATCACGATATCAATCAACATTAATTTTGTGCTCATCCAAAGTGCTTTGAATGTTTCCAGGGCTCCGCCCTCAGGGACAAAGTGACGACATGCTCCAGAAAACTGGTTTCCCCCAACCAGTTCTCCGAATCGAAATCGGGGGTAAAGTGGTTGGAAAGAACTGGTTGGGGGAAACCAGTTTTCTGGAGCATGTCGTCACCTTGCCCCCGAGAGGCGTAGCCATGGGACCAATCAAGGCATCTTGTGCTCATCATTATAATAATAGCAACAGTAATCATAGTAATTATTCATCGATTTCTTTCAAACTTTTTCAACAGATGCACCTCACCTCACCTTAAACCTTCAAAGAAATCGTTTGATGATTTTTTAAAATTCGACATGCAATGAGTGGGAGAAAAACTCCCATCTGTCACACTTCCTACAGTTTTCATCCGATCTTAACCAAACTTCGTTTTGAGTTACTTAACCAACTAATGAAAATGAAAAGCTAATTTCATGATAAAGTCATCAAAAATTATGGAAAAGTATTCTATCTAAAAGTCTACAACACACGACAAAGATAGTTCGTTCTGGATCTCCAAACTTTTACTTTTTCTGTACTAACTCCATATAAAACTTTCACCGATCTTTCATCAAAATTTTAGCCAACTTGGACGAAATACCTTTCACCACAATTTTGCCAACTTGAAAGAAATATCTTTCGTCACAATTTTAAACGAAATTTAGGTCTGAAAAAAGTTGGAAAAAAATTTCAAATCCATGGAGAAGAAGAAAGTGCTATGCTACCTCTTTGATATGACTGTACAATACCTAGTTTCACGAGTTTATTAAGGACTAGTAAAGTTACCCGTCCTACGGACGGGGTAGTAACAGAACGCTTGAATTCCGAATTCCTTAAAACATTTCAAAATTTTCAAGAGTAAAATTTGTAAAATTTATTCTGATAAATGTGGAGTAAGTGTGGAGTAGTATATGGAGTACTTGTGGGGTAGTATATGGAGTACTTGTGGGGTAGTATATGGAGTACTTGTGGGGTAGTATATGGAGTACTTGTGGGGTAGTATATGGAGTACTTGTGGGGTAGTATATGGAGTACTTGTGGGGTAGTATATGGAGTACTTGTGGGGTAGTATATGGAGCACTTGTGGGGTAGTATATGGAGTACTTGTGGGGTAGTATATGGAGTACTTGTGGAGTAGTATTGGAGTACGCATGGAGTAGAATATGGAGTACGTGTGGAGTAGTATATGAAGTACGTGTGGAGTAGTATATGGAGTACGCATGGAGTAGAATATGGAGTAAGGAAGTAAAATATGGAGTACTTGTGGAGTAGAATATGGACTACGTGAGCAGTAGAATATGGACTACGTGAGGAGTAGAATATGGAGTACGTGTGGAGTAGAATATGGAGTACGTGTGGAGTATAATATGGAGTACGTGTGGAGTATAATATTGAGTACGTGTGGAGTAGTATATGGAGTACGTGTGGAGTAGGATATGGAGTACGTGTGGAGTAGAATATGGAGTACGTGTGGAGTAGAATATGGAGTACGTGTGGTGTAGAATATGGAGTACGTGTGGGTAGAATATGGAGTACGTGTGGAGTAGAATATGGATTAAGTGTGGAGTACACAGTAGAACATAGAGTAAATAGTACCAACCTCAACGGAGTGTGAAGTTACCCGTCACCCATCATGAAGTTACCCCCTGAAATTGTATGTCAAAATTCGATCAGCCGTGCAATTACGCTTCAAAATTCTACGTAGAATTACCCCGTCAAAATCCCACCTACTGTGCACTTGCCCATCAAAATCCCACCTATTGTGTACTTGCTCATTAAAATCCATCCTTATGTGCCCTTGCCCATCAAAATTCCACCTGCCGTGATATTACCCGTAAAAACTACCTGCCGTGATATTACCCGTAAAAACTACCTGCCGTGATATTACCCGTAAAAACTACCTGCCGTGATATTACCCGTAAAAACTACCTGCCGTGATATTACCCGTAAAAACTACCTGCCGTTATGTTACCCGTAAAAATATCACCTGCTGTGAAATTACCCTTTCTCTGTAACGTTACCCGTACATGTTCTACTTATGAAATTACAGTTAAAACGTTTCTGCGAAATTAAACGCAAATTATCATCTATGGAATTACCCGTTATAATTCCACCTGTGAAATTACACCTAAAATTCCATCTGCGAAATTAAACGCAAATTATCATCTATGGAATTACCCGTTATAATTCCACCTGCGAAATTACACTTAAAATTCCATCTGCGAAATAAGCCGTAAAAATTCCATCTGGCTTTTGTGTATTTGGGAGTCAGCTCTCGTGTAGTCCGGATTTGCCTACCGACTACACGAAAGAAATTAGTTTATATTATTGTTCATAGGAAGTTATCTAGATTGATAGGTTTTGCAAACAGTAGTTACCTAATTTACTACATTTTTCTATTACCAATTACCTAATTAAATGACATTTCATGTTTTACATAGCTTGAATATCAATTAATTAAAAAATTACCCAAACCCCATTGTATATTTTAAAAGTTTCACAATATTTTATATAATTAAATTAATTTGTACCATAACGGATTGCTTTTTCTTAAAAAAATACCATGTAATTTGACGGGAGTCGGATATTGTGTTGGCAGGATTCGGGTATTATGTTGGTGGAAGTCGAGTATTGTATCGGTGGGAGTCGGGTCATGTGTTGGTGGGAGTCGGATATTGTGTTGGCTGGATTCGAGTATTGTATCAGTGGGAGTCGGGTCATTTGTTGGTGGGAGTCGGGCATTGTGTCAGTGGGAGTCGGATATTGTGTTAACCGGATTCGAGTATTGTATCAGTGGGAGTCGGGTCATTTGTTGGTGGGAGTCGGGTATTGTATTAGTGGGAGTCGGGGTTTGTATCAGTGGGAGTCGGGGTTTGTATCAGTGGGAGTCGGGTCATGTGTTGGTGGGAGTCGGGTCATGTGTTGGTGGGAGTCGGGTCATGTGTTGGTGGGAGTCGGGTCATGTGTTTGTGGGAGTCGGGTCATGTGTTGGTGGGAGTCGGGTCATGTGTTGGTGGGAGTCGGGTCATGTGTTGGTGGGAGTCAGGTCATGTGTTGGTGGGAGTCGGGTCATGTGTTGGTGGGAGTCGAAGTCGGGTCATGTGTTGGTGGGAGTCGGATATTGTGTTGGCTGGAGTCGGGTATTGTGTTGGTGGGAGTCGGGTATTGTATCGGTGGGAGTCGGGTAATGTGGTGTTGGGAGTCGGATATTGTACCGGTGGGAGTCGGATATTGTGTTGGCTGGATTCGAGTATTGTATCAGTGGGAGTCGGGTCATTTGTTGGTGGGAGTCGGGCATTGTGTCAGTGGGAGTCGGATATTGTGTTAACCGGATTCGAGTATTGTATCAGTGGGAGTCGGGTCATTTGTTGGTGGGAGTCGGGTATTGTATTAGTGGGAGTCGGGGTTTGTATCAGTGGGAGTCGGGGTTTGTATCAGTGGGAGTCGGGTCATGTGTTGGTGGGAGTCGGGTCATGTGTTGGTGGGAGTCGGGTCATGTGTTGGTGGGAGTCGGGTCATGTGTTGGTGGGAGTCGGGTCATGTGTTGGTGGGAGTCGGGTCATGTGTTGGTGGGAGTCGGGTCATGTGTTGGTGGGAGTCGGGTCATGTGTTGGTGGGAGTCGGGTCATGTGTTGGTGGGAGTCGGGTCATGTGTTGGTGGGAGTCGAAGTCGGGTCATGTGTTGGTGGGAGTCGGATATTGTGTTGGCTGGAGTCGGGTATTGTGTTGGTGGGAGTCGGGTATTGTATCGGTGGGAGTCGGGTAATGTGGTGTTGGGAGTCGGATATTGTACCGGTGGGAGTCGGGTATTGTATCGGTGGGAGTCGGGTAATGTGTTGATGGGAGTAGGGTAATATATCAGTGGGAGTCGGGTATTGTATCAGTGGGTGTCGGGTATTGGATCGGTGGTAGTCGGGTATTGTATTGGTGGTTGTCGGGTGTCTTATTGGCGGGTTATCGAATCTTGTGTTGGTAGCTGTTGCTTGGCATTGGAGTAGTGGAAGGAGTGAGCGAAGGCTTATAGTAAAGGGAGGCTTATGGTAAAGGGAGTCTTATGGCCGCAGCAATAGCATCCGCAGACGACGACGACAACACCACTACGGCTTACCATATTGAGATGTCGAAAAGTGAAGTTCTTCCTTTTCACACACACAAGTGTCTCCAAAAATATCTTTCTTCTGTAAAACAGCTCTGTTTATATTAAATTTAAGGAAATATTTCTGGTTTTGAAGAAGTTATTTGTTTCACTTTATAATGAAATTAAATACTGGTTATTTGGGATACAAAATATACTAAAAGATTGATAATATAAACATCATAATCATGTTATATGTATGATATATTTGTGTGTATAACTAGTACGTATTTCTGTGCATCCCGTATATGCAAGTCAAGCCCGTATTGAGGGGGGGCATTGGGGGCAAATGCCCCCCCCCCCGAAATCCAAGAAAAAGGGAAATTTTTTCTCAAAATACCAAAAAGTTTAGCGCTTCGCGCGATTTTATGTGATTTTTAGGTTATTTTTGACTCATTTTAGACAAATTAAGGCAAAACTCCTATGATATCATTGCCCTTGCCCCCTCCGAAATCGACTTCTAAATACGGTACTGATGCAAGTCGATTAAATTGGTTAACGAATAGTAAATAGCGAAGAATTCTAGTTCTAGTCACATGCAATGCAATGTAATTCATTATGTCAATACTCATCATATATCAGTATGGACTATATGGACTTTAGCCTTAAGTTTGTGTGTACATAAATGTTAATAAGATTTACTTACTTCGGTGAATATTGAATCCTCGAAAGGTTTCACCAAGTATGGCGATTTGATCCCAGTAATTTTGTCAATGATATACAATAAAGAATATCCGTCTGCAAATGCATGGTGAATTTTAAAACAGACGACCGTTTCTTCAGCCAGAGGCACCACAATTATCTCCCAGTTTGGAGCATTTTCACTGTATTTTTGTAGCATCCAGTTGGCAGCCAGGTCTTCGATGCATTCATTTTGCCCCAACTTCCTTTCGTAGATATGAGTTTCGATACTAATGTCTGTAACCAACTTCCTGAAAACGTAGCCACCGTATGTGACCATGTATGAGTACAAATTTTCGTACTTTGGCAAATTATTGTTGAGTTCGTTTCTTGGTATTAAGAAACAAGTGGAAAACCTATCCCTCATTGCATCCACTTTAATGGAGCCTTTGCATTTGATCAAAAACCCAAAATTTATCAATGGTTTCCTAGCGGAGGAATCTGGGGAGACTATCGAGTCATTCGATGAAAAAGTGCGTAAATCTGGTTGAAATATTTTTGCACTGGCTATAACACACAATTTGTAGAGGAACAGAAACGTGACGGGCAAAAATAAAACTGTACCTAAAACTATCCAAGTTATGCCTCCTACTACCAGATTCAGTGCCCCCATTTTCCATGCACGTCGTATTTAATATACCAATCTTTGTTTTGCAATGTATACCATTAGATTAAAGCTAATTTGGAGTTGCTCTTTGTTTATGAATTCTGAATTCTCTTAAAGATAAAGGGTGAGTTACATTTACAGATGGAGAAGAGAGCTATACGTACAGATCTCATACATATTACGTGATGAAACGTTTGTAGTGTGTTTGTGTGTGTGTGTAGTACGTGGTAGTACTACCCAAGGAGCTTTAACTGGTTTAGGTATCCCTTGGTTTCTGTTTGGCTGTTTTTTCATAAGGAGGGTTCAGTTAGGCACTTTGCGTGAATATCTATAAGGGACGTTTTTCGTCCCTTATCTGATTGTTGCCAATGACAACTGGTAGGATTTGTCCCTTATAGATATTCACGCAAAGTGCCTAGCTGAACCCTCCTGTTGAAACTGTTGACACTCCTTGGTACTACCTAAATCAGCTGTAGGTATACAAAAACAAATTTTGTGATCTCGTTCCCTTGTACTTGTTCATGCAGTCACATTTTGTACTAAACTAATTTTGATATACATTATCCGTACACAGAGTCACCAGTCACCACATTTCTACTCTACAAAGACTAAAATATTTCAATATTTACTCTCTGTAACTTCATGGATAATTACTTTTATGATTCTTTTACTACTCCCTCTCTCCTTTTTACATTTATACTTACTGAATAATGTAAAGATTTGAGAATTTCTTTCTTTCTTCACTAATGTCTATTATAAACAAATAATAATATGATTGCCTTTTACCACACGTGTTCTTTGCTATGTAAGTAATATACCTTTTATTTACATATTTTGTATTGTAGCTATTCTAGGCTTATAGTTTATATTTCTATTGGGTATTACCATTCGATGATGTTCAATGATAGTATATATAGATGTACAATATGTATTATTATTAGCAAACACCTACACAGCTGACAGCAGATGTAATCTTTTCTTTGACGAACGACGTCGATTTTAAGACCATGGCAAAACGCAACACACCTAGTTCAAACGTTTGGGAGTGAATGAAATAAGAAAGATTCTCTAAAAATATAGCTGAATTGGAAGATTATTGTTACAACGTGGGTGTTTTCTCACTATCTTCCCCACCTCATTTGCACGGGGGAGAAAAGGACAACTGACGCTCTGTGAGGAGAAAGAAATAGGCCAAATACTACTACTATAGCTATACGTTTCTATATAAGTTTCTATGCCTAGTTGCTAATTCTGACAAAAATTTAGATACTGTAACCATTAAACAATTAGACGAAAAAAATGCTGCGCCTCATTTTAGCCTAGTTTAACATGGACCCTGGGGCGCAGCATTTTTTTTGCCTAGTTTTAATAAAACGCAAGAGTAGTCACCTGCATTTGGCTGGATATTGGATTAGCCGAGTATTCCACGTCCATTTAATAAAAATAGCCAAACCTACCAACATGATATGCAAATACATTTTCTCTTTGTAGGGAAACGAGGCTTGCTTTCTCGCGTTATCCTGTCTTTTGCCTCGACATAAATAATACAATCTGCCATTCATGTAATATTTATGTTATCATTTCATTTCCCAAATGAGTAATTTACAGGAAAAACAAAATTTGGTCGGTGCAATCGTCTATATTTATGTAAACATTACATTCGCTGATTTTCTTGTGTTTTAGTTCTATGTATCTCTGATTAGCTTCATATCCAGCTCTTTTTTGATTGTCCAAGTCCATTATTATATTTTATACTAGGCTAGATACTTGAAAAGGAAACTGTTCTTGGTGCTTATTTATAGCGGATTAGAAGATTATAACTAGATACGGCTCCAATCCAAGTATATAATATATATATATATATATATATATATATATATATATATATATATATATATATATATATATATATGCGCTGGTGGAAAAAAAAAGGGACACGTTAAATTAGCTGCCTTGTTTTCTTGCATCCTCGCAAGTTGAAAGTGCGTGAAAAGTGCTCCTTATAATTATTAATGCGATACCCGCGTTACTTCGTAGATTTGCGTGCATGAGAGTAGGTTTGTAGTAATGTGTGAAAGTACACAAAAGTACACCAGAATTGAAACAAGCCACTGAGCAGAGTACTTTTCTTGGAGTATAGTGGAATTAGTACTCAACCATGACCAGTGAAGAGACATCTGGTGAGTAGGTTCTGTATGTTATTGTTATTGCTATTATAGGTTGAGTAAAATTATTCGTTTGCAACTGTCAATGCAATAAAATAAAACCAAATATTGTCATCTCTTTGAATCGGAGGCAGATTATCAATATTTCACATTTCAACATCAGGGTTTTTAATTACTATACGCGGTTATGATTCATAATAGTAGAATGAGAACGATTCCGTTGTTGTACCTAGCAAAGTTATAATCTTTGTGTGCATCCTGTGTATAATATTCATGTGGTGCATTGTAATTTCTAGTAAATTGTAGGGTGTTGCTAAAATTCCCCCATCTGTGGAATCAATAAAATATTCGTTATAGCAATAGCCAATCAGAAGGCTGGATTTCAAAAAATTTCAGCCAATCAGAATGCGTATCCAAGTGTCACTCCGCAATGGGTAATACCAAACTAGCTTGGAATAAACAGTACGCAATTATACGAAGGCACGCGGGTATCTCCCTACTATATTTGTCGACCGCAAATAGTTTCGACGAGGTGCTTGGCAGAATCACCTTCCGAATTTGTAGTCGCTAAATATTATAATTGTAGTGCCAAGCCAAGTGAACAATTTCCGAAGACAATAATAGAATACATCATCGGGTGGATTACAGAAATGAGTTGTAAAAAGTTAGATAGAGTCCCACTACCACCACGACTGTAATGCAGCGGTTGCAACGATTGCCAGTGCTGTAAGAACAAAGAAATAAAACAACAGTAGTACAACTTCAACTTCATCACTAATCTAACCTCAGACCAAACGTAATAAAAAGAAAGTCCAACAATTAATATTTACTTCATTTCTATTAGATTAAGCTCAGAAATAAGTGACGGGTGGCTAGAAAGTTGACTATATTACTGAAAATGGAAGTTTTTCTTTCCTAGCGTTGTAGTTGTAACCGTTTAGTTAAAGTTTTTATACTCTTACCAACTTTTCGCTTCACGTTGTAAGCCGTTGGTAAGAGTTAAAGGACTGTGGACCAAAATTTTGGCTCCGGGAGACAATCTGCCTCCAATTTGTTCTCGATTTTCCCGTTATAGTGGCGTTGAGACGAAAATAGTAAAGGAACCCCCTTATCGCTAATTAGATCTAGCGTTTATTTTCGAAAACAAAGCCACCTTGTTTAGCGGGATTTTAAATATCGCTAGGCCAGTCTCCTGACTAGTAACTGTTGTAACCACTAGAGGTGTTGTGGGACTCTACATTCTTTCTTTTTACTACATTCCTGTTATCCAACCTACACCACCATGTTAGCGTAATAATATCAAAAATGTATTTTTTTACTGAAAAACTTCGATAAAGACGATATCATTCCCCATTAAAAACAACTGACCAACATATCGTTGAATAATTTCATATTTTTTTGATTGTCCAATGACTAAAAATCCGTATGGATCTTTGTATGGCTTTTGAAATACTGTTAATCCTTTCTTTTTAATTTGAGCCTTTGTTGGAGTATCAATGTCAGTAGCTTTGGAATGAGATTGCTTCTGATTTGCTTCACTTTCAGTAGTAGAACTTTGAGGAAAAACACTCCGAATAGTAGTCTCACAGGCCGTTTTGTTTTCATCTCCTCCCAAAGGGACTTTATCCGTTAATGTCATACGATGTAGTTCAATTCGACAGATTTTTATCGCGTCTTTTCCTCCAATTAGTAAAGGTTTCTTTTGAGACAAACCCTTTTTATCAGATGGGAGTGTCTTCATCTCACTATTATCTTTATCCCTTTTACGAATGCATTGTTCCAGTTTCACACTTTCAGCTTGAATGCGCCTTTCTAAAAGGTAGTTGGGTTCTTCTTTCATTTTCTCACAATCTGCAGGATGCTTTATTTTTCTCTTTCGCTGGAAGAGCTCATCTACATCCCGCAATGCTAAATTCCAGTGTTTATCAAACGCTTCAACGTAACCAACACAGTAACCACGGATACTATCTATGTTCCGTGTCCACACTTTTACTCGCTTCTTTTCGCTCATAACTTTCGTTAAAAAGGACAAAGGACCTTTGGCGTCCCTCATTAAACTCAAAGTATTAGGATGATCTTTTCGGGGCCTGTACACTGGCATCTGATGCGGCAGAAATCTTCTGCCAGGCATGGGAAATTCTTGCACACATGGAGAAATCTCTTCACTTTTTCCTTGACTGTCCTTCTTGTTTGGACCCGGGCACTTTTTGGTGATATCTTCCGCAGTTACTGTTTTTAAAGGAGCTGGAGCATTTTTTGGATCCTTCATGGCCTTGTCATACTGGTGCAGATTTAAATATCTAGGAGCATTTTTAATTGGAACTTCCACTTGCCCCTCTATCTTCAATGATAACAACGCGTTAAATCTTGGAGATCTAAAATTTATTAAATCTTGGCTCATTTGATCTGCTTCTGCTTCGGAGTCACTGCTGAAAGAAATATATTCATCTTCCGACTCTACTTGTACATTGGAATTGGCCATTTCATAATTTTCAAATCTAAAACTGGGAATTTTGCGTCACAAAGAACTTCGGCTTATGATTAAATGCGAACAATCAAATAATGAATAACGATCTAATTAAAATGACCTACACAATACAAGTAAATACAAGTCTTTTTGACAAAACAGTAGTACATATTACATATCAATACTACTAGTTAAAGTTTTTATACTCTTACCAACTTTTCGCTTCTGTTGATAAGAGTTAAAGGCCCAAAATTTTGGCTCCGGGAGACAAAATCTGCCTCCAACTTGTTGTCGACTTTCCCGTTATAGTGGCGTTGCGACGAAAAATGCAAAGGAGCCCCCTTATCGCTAACTAGATTTAGCGTTTATTTTCGAAAACAATGTCACCTTGTTTAGCGGGGTTTTAAATATCGCTAGGTCAGTCTCCTAACTACAATACTACCAAATACCAAGTGAAGTATATTAAAGTCAAAGTATAGTGAAGTATCAACTTAAATATTTTTCTAGTCGCTGCTTGCATTCGCGGGTTTGCGTTTATGAAAGTTGATGAGTCTCAAAGTTGTCTTGTGGTTGTGATGCAATTTCTCATGGTTGGTTAACTGAATGGCCGAAAACTAACAGAACAGTAGTGTATATTTAAATGTATTACCACGATATTAATGATTAAATAGTCATTTATTTCATGAAACCATCATTGATATCACAAAATACACTATTTCGTAACATTAGGCGGAGAAAAACATTCGGAAAATTAGTTATCCAATTTCGATACTTTAATATGCGCAATTTCCTTGATGTGAAGTGGGAAGTTTGAGCCTTATTACAGAAATGAGAGAGCTTACATTACAGCAATACAATAATAAAATTAGGTACAAAAAGTGTTATACATAACGGGGCATAGGCATTAGAACCACCGCACCACTACAAACAAGCAAGGCAAGACCAACTTAAAACTTACTACAAGATCACCTCCGTAGCAATTATACACAGACAGACGATCAGATGTCAGAAAACAGACACAACAAGAACACTTAAAAACTTAAAAAGTTCAATTACCTACTTCCTGTTGGTTGCGAATGTTGTGATTACATATTATTTGTTATTGTTTGGGTTTTAGACTCCATCATCCATTGCTCGTCATTCATCATTGTAAATTTATTACATTGTGGTTTTATCCGGCATTAATTTTTGATTGTCATTTCACCACCTTTACATCATACATACATCACCTTTCCAATTATTGTGCTTAAGGTTTTTCGCGATTTCAGGTATCAAATTTGAAATTCAATGTTTGATTGAAAGGTTTTTGTTTTAAAGGTTAATTCAGGGATGAGAGTCATTGTAATAATAATTTTTGATGCTCCTGTTGTATGTAACGTAAACACAGCTTATTGAGCTTATAGTTTATTTTTACCGTACATTCAACATTGTACACATGATGTCTGACTGTCCTTAATTATTTATTTAGGTCTTTTCTCTTTTTATTTTCAGATGGGTCGCAAAAGGAATTCAGGTATCAAAGACGAAAGCAGTAATTCGAAGAAAAAAAGAGAAGTTGTGATAAAAACAGATTCAGCGATAGAGCTTGTCAACCGCTTGTCGTCAGAACTAAGTAAAAGTGTTGCCAGTATATTGGTCAATTATGAAGGCAAAGAAAATATGGACGAGTTGATACCTCTCTTACTTCATTCTGTGTCCGTCGATAATAATCTCGCCTTGCAAATTCAGCAATCTTTAGGGTATCTTAGCATATTATTGTAAAATTCATTTAGTGAAATAGGCTCATCTGAGAAAGTTATTTTCAATATTTTCATTCAACATTGTTAATTTGGCACTATTTTGGTTTCAAAACAGGTCATAGTCTTTAAGTAAAAGTAAAGCAATTTAATATGATCTAAATAAATTTTATTTGGTGAAACAATGTTTATTGTTTCATCCTTCATCACTAATCACTGCCCCTTAATCTAGGTGACATTAAAATTAAATGACGAATTGTTTACTTTTATTTATTTTAGTGTTGAAGTTTACCCTAGTTATGAAGACTGGTACAAGTCAGTTGATCAAATTGAATTGGAAATATATCGTATACATGCAAATAACAACAGTAACGAGGAGTCAAGGAATTTATCAAATGTTCCTTCAAGCTCTCAGTCCCAATCCTCCAAAATAGCTTCTCGCAAAGAGCAATGTGGTACAGATTCTGGAAATAGCTCTCTGAATTCGGATATATTTGGAGTGACAGAGGCAGACCTTTCTTACACTGACATGGATATCGATGCTCTGTTTATGGACATTTTATCATCAAGCAATAATAATAGCCTTCTTGATAGTGACAAAGCTTTTGAAGGGTTACCTGATTTACCTAATTCTCTGCCGCCACTGCCAATAAATATTGTGGGCCAAGCATTTGAAATAAAGCCTTTTGTCGCCGTAGATGTAGTAGACTCTAATTCTGTAGAAATCAGTGATGTTTTATCTACGAAGACGGCCTTTGATACAGACGATAAGTTGAATCGTGAGTCATCGGAAGTACCACTTGAAAGTGATGACGTCGTAGCTGTAGCTAAAGGTGGTAGCAATTCAGAAACAACTCCAACATCATTAACTTCTCAAGAAGAAATCAAAATTGATTGCAGTGCTACTTTAAACAATCATATTTCAGTTCCCGAAAAACTACCGAAATGTACTATAGATATTACAAGAGTAAACAATCCTTTAGCAATTGTTCGTGAATCGCCTGTGAGTAAAGATTGTGCGACTGAAACTGTAAACGCAGTTCCAAATTGTGATAAAATTGACGATTTAAATATTGATTATCATGGTAGCAATGACGCAGCTAAGTCTAAATTAGAAAGTGAGCAAATTTCAATGCCGGTTCAAAACTGTACAAAAGCTGAAGACTGCAGTACTGAAAAGTCGACTGTAAAACAAGTAAAGCAAACCCCACCGAAAACTCGGAGCAGGTCTAAAATAGTTAGCACAGAAGCAGAAATACTTCAATTAATTGAAATGGCTGACTCTGATGCGGAAAATAAAACTACTGAAGTGAACTACGAAAATGAAGATAGCTCTAAGCCTGCTGCACCAGTTGAGCAGGAAAACAACAATAGGGATTTGTGGCAACCTAGTGTAGTATTAGAAAGAATTGATTCATCAAAACTTGCTCAAAAGAAAATTAAAAAAGTGACACCCCATCAGGTCAGAAGGTGTATTGCAAATATGAAGAACTTTGTAAAGTTGGAAAAACCAGATATGGCGCAAATTAATGAAGCAATGGAAGTCACCTTTTCCTGGCGAAGAAAAATGGTCACAGACCCTGCGATTAGTATTCATGCGGTTTTGAAAGAGTTTCCTGCATTATCATTGTTCGAAGTGGTATGACATAAGTATCCGCTTTTTTAAATTGTGTTAATAGATATAGAATTTGAAATGACAATTTTTATTATATGATGTTTGTACTTCATTTCATTTTGAAATGTTTGTTTTATAGGTTAAATGTGAATGTGATCGTTTGCTGGGAGACAAATTAAAGACGTTGGAAAATCTTTTGGAGGAAAATTTTGTTCGAGCAGCCAACACTAGAAAAATTAAAAGTCCTCACAAATTATTTCTAGACGGGAGAAAAGCTTTTAAAAGGAGTACCACCGATGGTGAGCAAAGTCTGTTCTCTAATCACATTAAAATTAAATAAAAATGAAGTATAACTAACAATTATTGTAGTCTGTAGTATGACAAAACACGAATCTAGACATTTTGTATGACGTTGTTGCATTTATTATAGAAATGAAAAAGATATCTGGAATGGTTTGTCTCGCATTTTATTTGGCTGAAAAGCAAGCTGTGGGATCTCTGTTTCAGCTCCAGACAAAAGTATATGCAAATAATATAAAATTTAACTTAATAAAAAACTGATTTTTAAGACATTAATTTTTCCATTTTAACTCTTGCAGAAAAAGAAAGTAGTGTCAAAATTGACTCCTATGATGATATTAGAAGAAGATGATTTATTCACTGAAAATAGAGAAATTAGAATTTTTGCTGATGGAACAGAAATGCTTAAAGTACCTAATTTTTACGAGGGAGTATTAACTATCTATTCTCTTTATTACGTCCTCGATATCGTTTATGATAAGAATGTAACTCTACTGTTTCAGTATTTTGATTTTTTAATTGGATTACCTCAAAGTTCCTTCTCTACACAACCTGAGTGATTTAATAGTGACAACTACATACATACGTAATTACATTACATTAATGAACTTATTGTATAACTAAGAAAACGAAAGTATTGGAGCTGAACGAGAAGGAGTTGACAATTCACTGTTAATTTTTTATCTACCTCGACCGCATCTAACTTTATATGTATAATTTAATTTATTATTAGTTTTGTTTGTAAATTATAATTTTGTGTGTTATATGTTTTAGTATCTCCCGCAGGTATTGTGCCATCCATAATATTAGTTAAAAGTTAGTTAGGCACTAAAATCAAATTATTAAATATCTATATTAGACTGTACAAATAGGTTTGTTATGGTTCAGACTGCAATCTGCACAATTTTATGTTGGTATAGTTGAGTAAACTCCGACAATACGAGAGTGTCCTAATAATAATCGTTTGTTTTTTTCTGGACGTGGTTGGCAAATTTTTCTAGCACACTTGCGAACAACACCGTAAATACGAATAATGTTCTACCAATGCTCGACAAATTAAAAATGTTTATTTTAACATCATCAAAGTTAAGTATAATCTAAAGTAATGTATTCAGTTTTCTTTTCCATAAAATGCGTTAAAGTCTGCGCAAGATGAGACGACTAGAGCCACTAAAGTATAAGAACTACCAGATCACTTCAAGTAAAGTTAATAATATTATGAAGACCATTTGATTTGACATTGGCTATTCATGCCCATGTCCATACCAAAAAAAGTGTTTAAGGGTATCAACTTGCCAAGAAGTTTTCACTGTTCATTCACTTACAGGCCATTACATTGAAGTGAGACATTGAGTCCCATAATATTAGTCTCATCATTTCCACCATTTCCCCCATGCACAACTCAAATTCTAAGTTTTGTAGTTTCGATTTTAGTTCTGCCGTTTCTCTTTATTTTTCGTATGGGAAGAAAGTCTAACTGGGAGGAAATCAGGTACGGAGGGTAGGCGGGCGGGGACCACCCCAAATCGTCAACACCTTTTTGTCAACAGAATTATACATGGTTAGGTTAGAATAGGTTATAGTGTTCAAGTTCAAGTTCAAGTTCAGCTTTATTAATGTGACATCATAGGCCCATCAATTACACGAATTGAAATCAGTAATAACAGTTAAGCTACCACTGCTCTTCCCCCAAAGTCACCAATAACAAAATAAAAATCTTTACAAAGTAGCAAAATATAATAAATTATATTAATATTAATAAATTATATTATATTATGTTGACAATTAAGTGTTGACAATTCGGGGGTGAATCAGCGGGCGTTACCCATTTTCATTTGTTGCTTGTCAGAAAATATAAATTCTTCGTCTTTATTATATACTCTTCTAATCTAAACATTCTTAATTTAGTGTTACAGGTAGAAAAAGTGCATTCTATGCCAGTTAATACTTTGTTGTTCCAACTTACGATGTCAGTGACCTATGTTAGTGAGCACTACTACTGCATATTTATTTCTCAGATCTTAAAGTTGGATTGTAATTGTAGTACTGTAGGTTAATAGTGTGAGACTAATCTTCTAATGTAACCTATTTATCTCCGTTTTTTACCAGCTAGCTATAAGTATATATATTCTCACGTAGGCGTGTGCGATTGGTCTGTTGTGCACTAGGCTTGACGCTTCAGCATTAGTCATGCAAGTACGCAAACAACTTTTAAATCCATTTTTAGTGCATCTATCTGACTGCCTGAACTGTGCTGTAATACTGCTACATTATTATTCTATAGCACGAGTGCACTTCCTGTCAATTTTTTATGACTAAGTGTTCATATCTTCATACTCTCATTCTTTAATAATTAATCTCCCTTTGAATTGCTATACCCACTATTTTTGGTCTAGTTTCTGTATGTGCATTATTGATGCCATTTTTGCAAGACTTCCATGTATATTATGGTAAACAAAACAGACGCAATTAGAATCGACATTGATAACTATAGTTCTGAATTGAAATTCATATTGCTATAACTATGCTTGATATACATTTCAACTATTCATCCGGAGTTTAAATTAAAGGGTAAATAAATTATACAGAAATAAGAACAAGAACCCGACTGCCGTGTCTATATGCATGGAAGTATATAAGAGTAAGTAATACTGTGTAGACATAATATCTGTAGACACCTGCCCCGTCATTCAATTCAAAATTCAGGGACTAAATCTTCAATAACAGTACTGGTACTGATGGTCTATATTAAACAATATTCGGGTTTCATGCACTCATCCATTCCCTCACCTCATCTAATTTTCGGATCCTTTTTAAGCGAAAAAGAGGGATTTTTTGCTTCGTTTGAAACGAATTGTTCCTTATGATATTGATTGCAGATAGAAGTGATACATATACTGCAAAGGTTGCCCACGTTTAAAATTGTAAATGTCACAAAATGCTATTAAGGCTAAATAGTTTGTATACTTTGTAACATAGTAGTATAGCGTCATAGTATATACCTTTAATTGTTATATGTCAAATCTTGTCCAGCAATATGATGCTATTGACATTGAAATGTTTAATGTCATGGCCAGTGGATCAATATAGACAAATTATATAATTGTATACACGTCTATATTGGACTATTATGCATGTACTGCGATAGATAAGTGGTAACAGCATAGATCAGCAAAATCTCGCCCAATTTTGGTTGGATATCGATGCAAATGCATAGCTTTTGCTAAACTTAAAGCGGTAATTGCATTTAAAACAGGAATTGGCTATAGTACTAAAACATGACAATTTAAGGTTACTAAGTCAGGTCAACTATGCCTACATTTTGCTTATCCCCATCTCTCTGAATCACTTCTCGAGATTAGATAGCACTCATAAATTACCCACTTTAATAAATTCCTCGTTTTTAGATCCATGCAGTTTAGCAATGTGTAGATTTTGTGCAAATCGAGCACCAACACAAAGCGGAGTCCAGAAAATGCTGTGTCTAATTATGCTAATCAGAATTGAATGGGACTGTCAATCATCAATCAAAATGGTTTAATCATTCTCGGCCCTATTCTCACCGATAAGTATTTTTATTATTGTAGTAGGTTTAGTATTCTTCCCTTCTAATGGCTTTTATTATTCCACCAGACTCGGATTCTAACTTGACTCCTTTATCCAAGTCTAAGGTAGATACGTACATATGTATCTGATGCATCTTAAGAATCTTAACTGATTCACTAAGCCTAACCTTCATTGTGAGAATCCGTATGCACAGTTACTATTATGTAATGACATTTCTATTCTTGTGGTATACCTTACCTTATTTACAGATGTTATAGTAGAACTATCATGTACTATCCATGCATCCCATACCATACGCCATAATATATGGTGTATTATGCCAGTTTCAGTCAGAATCTTGAAGGGAAGACACTCTTACTTGTCGAGTCGAGTCAGTATAAGTATTATAAGTATATACTCATACTCAGTAAGTCAGTAGTATAAGCAGCGGATACACGAAATGCATCTCTCTTGTTTTCAATTTGTAGAATTTATTCTGTTTGGAAGCTTTGGTAAGTTACGCTCTGCTTCCTTGCTTGCCGATTCCGAGGTATAGACAAGACAACAAGACAGATCTACTTTATTTACTTGGATTTAGTCGACTCTCATGGGAATTCTCCATCGGTCGGCTCTCTAAATGCGAATTCTCCACTTCTTCAAACCCTATCTCCACATTCTCCAGCAGAATCTGCTGTATCTCCATTCTCCAGTCACGTCACAGAACCAAAACTGGACCAGTTCTTCTCCACCCTTCCTCGCTGACTTATCTCTCTCACTTTCCCTTTTCCACGTCCAAGCCCAATAGTTTTTGTTCGCAGTATCGTAGTTCTTAATTCATGGTGGTCTTCCTCCGGATCAATAGCAAAAACATTTTATCAGGTCACACCGCAAATCAACCTCACTTTTTGGATTACACACACAGTTACAGATAGTTAAAAATGTACACGTTTGCAGGTAATATCAGATATATCTTAAAGATAAAGAAACTTAATTGCAAATGTGTACTATAATAGTACTTTAGGCAAGTAAAAAGGGAATTGACAATACAATTGCCATATACTTAGCAATAGTATTAATAAATGTACAAATACTTGCTTGTCTAGGATCTACCGGATTTATTGTAGATTGAATTAAGACTATGAGTGAACGAGTGAAGTGAACTGTTATGTGGAAAGTACTAAACTGTACTCTGGGCTGTTGTGGGATAGTCTATGAGTTATCTATATTTATAGCACAAAGCAGTTTCCTGACGTAGGTATTTCGAATTCTAATAGCAGTTTTTGTAGGTCTATGGCATTTTAACAATTAAGTTGTTCAATCGTATTCAGTATTAGTGTTACATTAGTTTACCATTTAATATCCAATAAAGTCCAATTATCAGCACTCGCCAATTGTGGAAGTACTAAGTCAACCCAGCTCTCTGACTGGGTCCAATTTTCATCATGCAGTCAACATTGGAAAATGCAAAAACATTACTTTTGAATGAACAAGCATTGAGTCTTTCAACGGATGTTCAAAAACCAATTTTCGTTTTGGAATGGCTTCGTCACGTGGAAAGCATTTTGGGTTCATTATCCAGGGTAAGTTGCAGCTGTTATCTGTTATTTCTTTTTGTATTCAATTTTATGTACCATGTACCAATGCCATATTTTACATTGGCCAAAAAATTTAAATTCAAGATATGAAATGGTTTCTTAATTTTTTCGTAGGCGGATATGAAAACGAGTCAAAAGCAATTAGTTGAACAGCTGTTTCAAACTATTCAAAATGGTCCTGGTCCACCTGCAAGGAAAATTGTCGCCCGGTGCATGGCTACAGTATTTATTGTTGGGGACACAATTCTTTTGTTCGACACCGTCAATAAATGTAACGACATTTTAAAATCTAGGGATGATTCGCCGTCCTCGCTTGCCATCAAACTGTAAGGCAACATTTATTTTATTTTAGCAAATAATACTTAAAATAGATTTAAATACAATAGACGTTTCCCACAATTCCAGGATAACACAGGCAGGTACTGTAGTCATTTCAATACCTATTCATGTTAATTTAGTGACCGGTCACCAATTGTGGGAAACGTCTATAGATTTGAATAGATGTGGCTTAGTGATTAGCGCTTTAATGTTTGGTCTGTTACATCTACTTAAAATTGTGAACAGAGCTGCAGTTTCTTGCTTGGGAGAAATGTATCAAAAGCTCGGTCGGATGATGGGGAGATCGTATGAAGAAACTGTTCAACTATTAAGCAAATCCTTTAAAAATATGGAATCTCAGTCAAGAGTTGAGACTATGCTTACCTTTGAGAAAGTAATTAGTGATAATTACAATTTTTAATGCATTATTATTATGCATGAAGTTCTAGGTTTCGTTTTGTGTGGATTAAACCTGTCAACAACAATTATTATTGGATCATAAAAAATATTTGTCTTTGTCTGAACTGCGTTTAGATTTGTGCTGGGATGGACTCAGCCGCCAATAGTGCCCATAAGGAAATGTACAAAATCGCCCGAGTGTGTTTGATGGATCGTGTAATGACAGTTCGAACAGCTGCTGCTAAATGTGTCGAAGAAATGATGAAATCTGCCCCATTTTTGTATACTACGGAACTGGAAAGTGTTACTTCGCTTTGTTTCCGAGCGCTGGACGGAGCAGATTATGATGCACGTATTGCTATTGCTAAACTTTTAGGAGCCGTCATCTCCTACACTCAACAACCTCCAATGGCAAAAGGCAGCAAAGGACTGATTGCCCTAAGTACTTATAATAATTTTACTATTTTTATTCAAGTTTATTATTCCCTGGTGCTAATTTGTTATTGCATTAGATGTGCCATCTCCCAAAGGAATCAAGCCAACTTCTTTAGAAGAAGCTCTTAATATTTTAATGACCGGTTTTTTGAGAGGGGCAACGAGTTTTTTGAAGGGAGAAATAATAAAAGGAGGTTCTGGTGTCAATCGGGAAGTTCGCGTGGGAGTTACACATGTAAGTCCTCATTAATTTCTTTAGGATATGAATGAATTAGTAATAAGTAAATTAGTATTTCTATATAGTTATGTATAAGTAATGTTGATGGAAAATGAGATTAATGAAAGTTATAAAATCTCTCAGGCGTATGTTGCTTTCGTTGAAAGAATGGGCCCTCTCTGGTTAGAAAAGAACTTGGAAGTATTTACAAATCACATCCTGGAATTGGTTGCTAATCCTAAAGCGGCCACCTCACATGTAGACGCTGTATACTCAAGGAAGTGTGTGAATTTTATCCTTCGACGATCTTTTGGTCGTTTGCTGGGGGAAAAGGCGCAGTTTTCCGCACTAAAAGTTCTTGGTGTAACTGTTCTTAAGCAGATGAATTCCATCGGTGAGTGCCATGAGTTTATTATTATGTAGAGAGTGCTGGAAGGAAGGCGGTGGTTGTACCGCATAAGTTGTATGCCAACGCCGGGTTCCTAAGCGCTCCTCATGTTTCATTCACAAGGCAATGAACATTTATGTAAGTTATTATAGCTATTTATTTATATTATTCACCTGTACAGACTTTAATCCCGAGAACGCCAAGGAGTGCAACCAAGAAACGATATTCAATCAACATTTACTAGTCTGTGCCCTGCAAGAGATGTCTGCATTATTTATAACCCTTGGTACTTCAATACATCACCTGGTTACGGACCCCAGTTTTGGGCTCCTGGATGGAATCTTCAGTGTCTTAATACATCCTTCTCAATCGACCCGACTGTCTGGCGCTTGGGCACTTCGTTGTCTCTGTGTCGCAGTTCCTTCAGAGACTTACAAGTGCATTGAACGCTGTCTCCATGCTTTTGACACCATGAAGACTTCCCCAGAAGCCGTCTCTGGATACAGCTCTGCCCTCTCCGCCATCCTCGGTGGGGTCAGGGATATGCCCTTGGGAATTCCCTACGCAACGGGCAAGGTAAGGCATGAGAAAATAAAAGTCATAGCTAATCGTCCAGGATCGAGGATCTGTCCAGCCTCTAGCTCCCCCACAAATCAGGACAATTTCTTATGCTTTCTATGCCAACGATTGCTACAATTTCTTCTTCTACAGATTGTATTCAACACGGCAGAGGAACTACTGAGGAGTGCCAGTCAGAACAGCAGACTCTCTATTCAAAGATCAAGTGCCGGGTGGCTTATGATTGGTGCCATAATGACATTAGGTACCTTTTATACCTTTACCTTCAAATGTATCTATCCAAAGCAGCCAAGTTAAAGAACATTGTTTTTTAGTTGCCCTTTTAGCCACATTATCTATGGAAGTGGTTTTATTGTACCATGGGCATTTTTATTCACTATTACTGTGACAAGAGAGGGTAGATATTTATTACGAAGTTACGTATAAGTGGTTTTATTTTTATTATTTAGGAAATAGTGTAGTAAAAGCTTTACTTCCACGAATGCTTCTACTCTGGAGAAATTCATTTCCAAAATCATCGAAGGAGTTGGAGTCAGAGAAAGCAAGGGGAGATGCTTTCACTTGGCAGGTTAGTAGCAACAATTACAAAATATCCTGTTTTGCTTATCTGATTTTAGATTCTGCACTTCAATGACATTTAATGTACTATAACTTAAAGTTCTAAACTTTCTGTGACTATATATCGTAAATATCATAGGTATATATGTGTAATGACCTGTGATGATTTTTTTGAAATTCAGGTAACGTTGGAAGGTCGAGCTGGTGCTCTATCTTCTGTACAAAGTTTCTTATACCATTGTCCTGAACTGGTTACTGATGAGATTATTACAAGACTTCTAGTTCCTATCGAGTCAGCATTGGCTATGATGACAAAGTAAATTTTTCACTAATTATACATACAATAAACTATGTATAAAGTTCCAGAAATACAAACAAAAGTATTCTGTTGCAGTTTGTCATCTACATTAAAAACATATGGACAGCAATTGAAAGCATCTGCTGCTAATTTGAGATTCCGATTGTACGAAGCTTTGGCCTTGATCAAGCCAAGTGCATTTGAGCGTAAGCAGGAGATAATAAACTGAACAAACTACCCAAACCGACTGTACAGAATTAATATTGCGAATTCGTTTTCTCCAGGTTCCTACACCCACATGCTACGATTTGTCGTGTGGGAGTTGACACTGAATGATAATGCTGCCAACACCACAACGTCTTTGTTCACAAGACTCTGTCAGTCAAATTCCATTTTCAACTCCTTGGTCAGTGACCACATGTCCATAGAAGATCAGGTGAGGACATTTCTTTCCCAAATACTTAGCGGATGCGAAAAATAGGGATTGTGTATTCAATAGTGGATGTTATTTATAGCCATGATTAAGCAAGCTATGACTACAACTACCATTCAGTAATCTGTAACTTATACTAAACTAAATAAATGTTTTTTTCTTAATTACTCACTGCTTCCTACTATGTTCAATCTCTGCAATCAAATCAATAAACAGGCTCATCAGGTTCAAAACTTTCACACTGTCATGTTTATCAATAGTTTTTGCAACTCTCTCACTGTTGTACTCAATTAGTGTGTGATCGTTCTGTTATGGCTGTGCTTCGTTTATCTAAATGATTTTACGCTTCCTTTGTTTGTATTTTTCCAATTTGGCTTAGTAGCCTAGCCTAATTCCTACCAACCTACTTTTTCAATTAAACAATGCCTTCATTCTTAGTTTACAACCAATGTAAATACTCGTAGTTATGCATTGTTCAGAATCTGTTTATGTGTTAAGTTATCTGTGTATTGTATGCAGCGTGTTGTAATTTCTAGATCTTAGAAGTATAGAATTTAAGTCGCATTTTTTACCTCCGTCCCCAGAAATGTGTATGTACTATATTAATTAATTAGCTGCGTATAGCTCTGTATTAATGTAACCCAGCGCACTCCTTTAGTAGTATTTAAAATATATAGTAATGGTCTAATTTTGATTAAAGTTTATGTCTAGTGTTAATATGGATTGAATTGATGTTTAATGTTAAATGTATTGATATTTACATTACATTTATAGGTTTATATTTTGTCCCTTATTTTTAAAATTTAAATATGTTTAAATGTATTTTAGTTGCAACCAACGGGAGCAGCTGGTTCTGGAGCAATTGAGCACGATCCTTGCAGTCTGTACAGAAAACTTCCTGAAGTATGTATAGTAATAATATTGTTTATTTTGGTTAAGAAGAGAATGTAAGGATAAGATTTTGATTGTGGATTTTAAATATTCGTGACGTTATGTATATGGATAGGGTGCAACTGTTCCGATTCCTCTGCCATTAGGAGTTTCGGTAATAGACGCAGCAATCGAATTATTCGGCCTGTTGTATCCTCACATATCTACAAAGCATCGTACTCAGCTGATAGAACATTTCACAGAATGTCTCAAAGTGACGAAATATGCTCGAAAGGAAGCGGTCCTCATCAACATTTTCTGTGCAATATTATGTGCCATGAAATCCATTCGGAAACTGAATGCCAACAATGCAACTGAAGCAATGAAAAAAGATGGGAAAGGATCAGAAGAATTGAAATTGATTTCTCAGCAGCTGGTCATTGTAAGTTTTGCTACGAACTGCAAATAACTTTCTGGGCTCGAGAAGTTGTCTTGTACACGTGTGTCTGCAGTATTGTATTTGGACTGTGGAAATAAGTATATACAGATGTAGTTGTAACATAATTAGCTATCATTCTGTTTCTGATGTGTAGAACGCCCTGGGACACTCAAGTTGTACAATTCGTTGTGCATCAGCTGAAGTTTTGGGAAGAATCGCTCAGGCAGTTGGAGACTCAAAGTTTACAACGGAAATGACTCAATTCTGCTCGGACAAATTGAAAAGCTCTAGAGAAGTTGCTAGTCGGACTGGTACGGAATACAAATGACTCAATTTCTACATGACTTACTTTCCTTGGATTAGGAATCACAGTGTAAAAGTCATCAAGATAGTTTTGTCCATGAGAATGTCTCAACATTTTACTGTGTTTAACTTTTCTAGGTCATTCGTTAGCGCTGGGATGTCTACATCGCTATTTGGGTGGCATGGACTCATCGCGTCATCAGCACGCAAGTGTTTCCATTCTTCTCAACCTGGCCCAGGATAACTCCTCTCCCGAAATTCAAGTAAGACATTACTTCCAGCAAAATCACAGTCCTACTAATTAAAACAGTCGCAACAATTGCTGCTCAGATTACAAATGCGCATTCATTAGCCGAATGGAAGACGAAATCGATAATTTATCCGCTTGATAACACACTTTAATGACGCTTCTTTGTGCTTTCAGATGTGGGCTCTGCATTCTTTAGCCTTGGTAGCCGACACAGGCGGCCCTCTATTTCGCTCTTATGTGGAGCCGTCGCTGACTCTGGTCATGAAGCTGATTATGACTGTTCCCATTTCTTCCGTGGATTTAAGACAAGCCACTGGAAAAATGATGGCCGCTCTCATTACTGGAATAGGACCGGAATTGCAAGGTTGTCACAATAGTTTGTCAATCAATTTTGTATGATTATTATCTGCACAGCTTTGTTCTTAGCAGTTAAGTTCTGTATAGTACCTTACTGTTATCAATTCGGATTGTAGCACGCGTTCATTGTTATCAGTTTTAAATGTTTATCAATTGTTCAAGCAACATTTTATTTTTATACAGTTGGAGGAAGCAAAGAGACAGATGCAATCAGAAAATCGTTTGAAATTGGCTGTTGTATTCTTTCTCTCGAAGAAGAACATTCACTGGTACAAAATGAAGCCGTAACATGTTTTCAACGACTGCATTTGTTTGGAGGCACGGGGAAAATCAATTATGACATTGTGATTCCAGTTTTATATGTACGGTTCATCCCTAATGGCTTTAGAAGACATTCGTTCAGCTTTTGTAGTAGTATAATATCGTTTGCAATGCAATATTTCCTTATTTTACAGAGATCGATGGTTTGTTCTAACTTGGCTCTACGACGCACTGCTGTTGACTGTTTTCGACAACTCAGCCAAAGGGACGCTGACATTGTCTGTCAACATGTAGCCAAATTGTGTCAGAAGGAAGAAGGTGATTTATTTGACAACAGTTGGCTATCTATTTAAATCTATGAGTCCTATGGCATGATTTATGTAATTGTAAATATATATATATATATATATCTACTCTGTAATCCATGTTTTTTGTTGCAGATTGCCCTTATGAAGAATATGGAATCAGTGGGGCTTTGTTCGCAATGTTAGATTTAGAGTCCGACGAAGTACTACGGAAGGGCATTAAGGATACGCTTACCAGCGTCCTTTCAGCCATATCGCACGATCACGTACAACTACAAACTTCCATCGCTTTATGCAAAAGCATTTTAACTTGCGGTATGCGTCTTCTTATATAAGTTTTAAGCGATTCTTATAGTTAATGGCTTGCGGAACCTGACTATACTGTGACTAACTGTATTTATTTGAGCCATTATCTGATTTAATATTGTTAATTCCAGATGTGGGAACTAATGATGGTTCTCCTGACGAAGTAATTGGGGATTTCGACGATGATGTGGAAGAATTTAAAATCGGTACGGATGAATCTGCGGCTGTCGCCAATACGAAAAATAATTCTAGATGGACTTCTCGTGTATTTGCTGCAGAGTGCGTTAGGAAGATACTGATTACGTCACCCTTTATTACCAACGAGCCTGGACCTGGTAAGAAAGAAATGAAAATATTGTTTCTATTGAAATGATTGTTACAAGTGACTATATTATAAAATTAACAGATTTGCTAAGACATCTATCAGACCTCATTCGGATGTCATTTATGGGCGCCACGAGCAATTCGGATCCGTTAAGATTAGAGGGCTTGCTAAATTTAGAAACGATAATTGAAAGGTTTGCTGCCATAAAAGATCCGGATTTTCCTACTGCTTCTATTTTAGAGCAGTTTCAAGCTCAGGTAACTTAGTCTTATTTTTATCTATAGCCATAAGCATGTTTTGTAATTCAAATGATTTGATTTAATATTGATAATTATGATAATTATAATATTAACAATATTATATAATAAAATGTATAATATATTATATATTATTATATATTACTATAATATATTATATATTATATTTATTTAACGTTTATAATGGTTTTGTAGGTGAGTGCCGCATTGAGACCTGCATTTTCTGTGGAAACAGATCCATACGTCAAATCGACCGCTTGTCGGGTATGCAGTGCGTGGATATGTGGCAATAGTCAAGGAGGAGAGGATTTGAGGAGAGTGCACACTCTGATGGTGTCCGCATTGGAGAATATTCGGACAAAGCCAACACTCCCTGATTACAATGAGAGCGCAAACACTTTAGAGAAGTTAGCTATTTTGAAAGCATGGGCACAAGTTTTCATTAGTGCTGTGGAGAACGGTCTTGGAAATGGAGAAAGTTTAGGAGATATTCTCAAGTAATTAGTAATTTTGTAATGACTATTTCCCTTTATAAATATATAAGAGGAAATTATTCCTGGCTATATACAACAGTGGAGAAGAGGAAATTACTGATGTTAATTTTTACAGGGGAGGCACTAAAGTGAAAAATCATTTACTGGAACTGGTGAAACCTGAGTTGGAGTTGCTTTCACCATTGTGGCTGTGCGCGCTACGTGACAGAGCGCTAATCGAGCTACCCCCAGAATTTGCACCGCAACTGCCACGGGAAGGAGGCTCATTCTTTTCAAATGAAACTAAAGATGTTGTTCGTTTATTCTACCGGGACTCTTGGCCGCCCATTCTTCTGGCCTGTTCTATTTGTTTGTCTACACTACCTGACTTGGTTGTAAAAATGGAGCCGGATGAGGATAAAGTAGCTTGTAAAGTGGACAGATTTCATCTCGTTTTCGGTGAGCATGAATATAATGTTTCTACTGATCATTCTTTATTTCGTGTTACACATTTGTATTGAAGTTTTCTGTTGTGTTCAGGCTTGAGTATGGAGGCGTTGTGTAAACAACCGTTTTCTGAGACCATGAACAGTGTGGAAAAGTATATGAAAAGTTTATGGGCTCTCCTTAGTTCGCACTGGCCAAGAGATGTTATTACACAGGAAAAAATACTGACGATAGAACTTTGCAGCGTTTTACACAGGTAGTAATAATTGATAATTTAATTCTCCCATTCACCAAATATGCGTCATTATTTTATTTTAAATATCGTAAAATGTGTCTGTGTATTTGTGTTTTGTATACTTAAAGACAACTTGTGACGCGTTGTGATATTAAAATTCAAACTCTGGTGATAGAAGTTCTTAAACTCGTTATAGAAGCGATGCGGGAAAATTTCAATAAAATTTCACAAGGTTAGTAAATATTGAATACAATGGATTTTGAAATGGTTTAATATTGTAGTAATTGTGCTTTAATTTTTTAAAGCTTCTGATCAATCTGAGAATTCCTCAACAGACGGAAAGACTGATGAATTGGTTCCTGGAAAATCTGTTGTACTTTCTATATTGGAAGTCGTTTTTTGCCTTTTGATGCAGAAGATACCCACTCTAAATTCCAATGTGTCTGGATTCCACCTGAAGCCTACTGGAACCATAGTAGAAAATGATAAGCTTCTAGGAGAAACAGTCAAGTGTCTTGAATTACTTCCTGACATTTGTTCAGATACAGGTATTTATTGAATATTATATGCGAGTTCGTAAATCAATTGCATAACTCCAAGCAATTTTTGGTTCTGTTGTTTAATTTCAGTTGCTATTGCAATCCAACCGACTATTTTGTACTTATCCACCTGTATATTGGGAGAGTCCGTTGCTGAAGATGCTTCCTGTGCTGCAATTTTGCACTGCTTTCGAAAAATGACGACTCATAGGTTGAATGGGAATCTGAAATGGGAGAAATATCTCTTAAGTACCCTAGCTAAATTGTTGGACATGGCCAAGACGGGTGGTGATGAGAATAGTTGTCTTTGTCCAAAAGGACAATTACAGCTTTTAGGATCCATTGCAATTTTTATAAAAGATTCTCCTCCACATCTCATTAAAATACCAAACTTGTTATACCCTTCCATTAATTTATATCAACAAGCTATCCAACATGAAAACGATTCCGTGAGTCACTCACTGTGCTACATAATACTATGGAAAATATTTAGTTTACATTAAAAATATTTTTTCATTTGTAGGTTAGAATCAAATCTGTTGGACTCGTGTGCGAGATTTTCGAAAAAGCAGATCGATCTGTTTCAACACCATTTATTCATGCTTTGGCTCCCAGGATCTTACAATTTTTGTACAGTGATGAAGCTAAAAACGTAAATTCAAAGTCGGAATTAGAATTTATAATGGAATGCATTCGGGCAATTCAAATTCTGGTTCAAATCGTCGATACCTCGGAAAAGAGTAAGTTATTAAAATCAATTGTAAATATTTATTTCTGACAAATTTTAAGTCTTTTTTGAAACAATGCTGCATTTAAAGGAACTCTTGAGCAAGGTTTGCTATTATCTAATCCTAATATTTTGATCATGACTAACGATTACGAGTTTTCGAGAATGTTTTCAATATTTGAATCTTAATGTTTTAGGAGTTCAAATTTTGACGTTGATTGTTCCTGTTTTAATTAACTTCCTACTTGATATGGTCATTCCTTCAACAAATGTCAATCAACACAGGAGATTTCTTCATGAAATTAGTTTACAAAAACTAAATAAAATAGGACTACAGTACCGTGATGTAAGTGCCAACTGGCATATATTAGTCCTAAAATATATTTCATGTTATTTATCTATTAAAGAAAGATATATATAATGTCAGTTTAAAAATGTCCTTGTAGGAATTCCGAGCTCTGATGAGCCAATCAACAGAAATGAGGATGAAACTTGAAACGGCAATTAAAAATTCTCGTTCAGGGAAATCGGATCAAGATGACCAAAAAATTATGAATGTCCCTGCAGCCCCTCTTCCAGGAACTATCAAGTTAAAGACTGACTTCAGTAATTTCACGTAATGCTCGGTGTCGTTGTCCATGCAATCCCGTCATACTACTGAATATTATTTATGTATTAATAATGGGTAGCCGTTTTTAATCCTAATTTTTCACATATGTTTAAACTATGAGTCGCTTTAGTTTGTGTCTCTTTAATAGTTAATTGCAAAATTAGGATAGACTTACGTTTACGTTACTGTCACAATGAACGGGACAGGTTCCCTTCAATCTTATCGTTGTTAAAAATTATGATTATTAGGAGAGTTTATTAAAGTACAACCTGAACTTAAGTCATCCAAAACCGAAAGCGGCGATTGGTCTGTAGGAAACCTTTTGTGTATTCTTGAGAAGAAATTATCAACACAGCATACAGTTTCATCTTTTCAAATATTCGTTTTGAAGGTTTTACACAATTACATAGAATGTGCCGATTCTTTAAAAAGTCTCAATTTTTTTTCTATAACGGCTGTATAATACAAACATTAAATGTCTAATCTTGAACCTTGATCATATTATGTCTAACTTACGACTGTATTAAATTAGCAAGTGCAAATTAAATAGTGTACAGACAAAACATGTAAGCATCAACAACTGTTAATTTGTACAAGTACTTATGAAAATTAACTGCAAAATACATTTTTCGTAAAGCTGGGTAATGGATTAGTATGATAACCAATGCATTTGTAACTAAGTAGTAGAGATAGTGCATTCTGTTCTGATATTACTATTAATTATTGTTATTACGTTGACTCTGATACATTAGCTTAATTTATTAATTCTATATTTATTTTCTAGTAGATACATAACAATTGTTTGTATGAAAAGGCGTTTAGCTTGCGGGGAGATATTAACGAGTCATTAACAATTTGCATTTATTGAATTATACTGAATTATTTTCTAATTTTTTCCCGCAATACTATAATACTTGTACTGTAAATTATTTGAAACAAATGTATAATAAGTTGGAAATATTTATGTATTATAATATATTTATCTGTACGAAGGGTTATATACGTGCACAGTAATAAAGATTCGTAATAAAATTGTAATTTATGCTACTACAATACTAACAATGTCACCTGCAATAATTTATTTCCATGGTTCAGAATTGTTCGTTGCGATGTAAAAATTCCCTTTTGGGCTTCCTCTGTAATGGAATCCCATTTCAGCCCCATACGGTGTGAACTTTAACTTGTAAGAAGGCTTTTCAAATGCAGGAGGCTCATCAAATACTTGGAACGTTTGGAATTTTCCGGGGTTAGAAATACTCCAAGTGAAATAATCCAGAACTTGGCTGTGGCTTCTTCCAATTCTGAACTCTTCTGATGGTTGATCGAATCCGTAATTTGGATAGAAGTCCACGGTGCCTAGAGGCACGAGAGTCCCCGCATGAATGATGGGGATTAGCCTGGCCAGAGTAGAAGACTGATACCCGTCTGTGTGTATGACATCCACGATTTTAGCGTCCGTCTTCCTCAGACGAATATCTTGGTGATGATTTTCAAAGCAAGGACCAGCGGGATCCAACCCGGAAATCCTGTCCAAGCTCTGATGGCTATTTCTGCTAGCAAGTCCCAATAAATGTGCACCCAGGCTGTGACCGACTCCCCAAAGGTTCATCCCATTTCTTCCCCGTTTGTCCCTAGTCTCATTTTTAAGTACACTTAAATACGGGGCCAGCCACAAACCAGTCGTTTGCATGTTGGCTGCAGCCTGGACATAATTTTCAAATCCGATGTTTGCCCCACCCTCCCAATTCAACACTATCACAGTCGTGTGGATTTGTTTAGCTGAGCTATACTTCAAAATCTCGTCTTTCATTTTAATCAGTCTTGGGTTTCTGCCACTGGAGAGAAATCCATGTGCAAGGAGAATGATTAAAGTTGTTGTAGAAGTTATAAGTTCAAGATTTGATAGGACAGTTAGCATGTGAGCTGGCGGTACACCCGCTTTTATCACAGGGTGAATTTCATCGCTCCAGTTTCCTCCGAACACATGGAGTTCGGGTTTTATCACAGAAATATTCCAAGGAGCTGGAAAGTCACAGTCGTCCATTTCGCCTCAAACCTTGCAAAAACCTTATCTTAATCACTTTTAAATATTTATCAGTTGAATAACTGTATATCTAAAGAGTGCTATTACACAAACGAGATGGTTTTCAGGACTTTGCACCTTAGCCAGTTTACTGCTTGGAGCAGAATCACACACGTCTTTCAAATCTTGGAGTTCCTACTACTACCAGATGCAAATACTTCTTCCTTCTTCAGCAATCTCATCCTGTAACTTTTTGCCAATAGCAAAAAAATGATGTAGATCTGGATGTCTGGAATGCTAACAAGTTTTGCACATTATAGTGCAGTAGGTTGTAATGTCATAGGTATACATAATATATTATATTGAATAAGAGCTGTGGACAAGGGCAAAGTGGCCCTTATATCCATCACCATCCAGCAAAGCAAAGACAATAACAGCATTATTGCTTCTCTGTTGAGTATCTTCAAGTATCTATTAATTCTTGAAACCAGAAGCAATTATTCGTCAATTAGATAAGGCTAGGGGGAAAATCTATGTAATGTAATAAGATAAAAGTATCCCTTTGATAACCACGTAAAACCCCTTCCTCATCTATATAATAATAGCTACACAAGTACCCTTTAACATCAAGTTACGAATTTCAAATTTTTACTGGAGGGGCACATCATAGTCAGAACCCCAAACTTTGAGTTTCAAAATGATATCTTTCATAGAAATCGTTTTACGATTTTTTGAATTTCGAATTTTAACATTGAAGGAGTGGGAGAAAACTCTCCGATCTGTCACGTTTGTTCAAATACTCCTCCTACAGTTTTCATCCGATCTTTACCAAACTTCTTCCTGACCTACTCGACTAAGTAATGAAGACCGTAGCCACTCCAGGTTTAGCTCGCCTGATAAGGCAGCTTATAGAATCGCACAGTCCGTCCGTCCGTCCGTTTACACGATAACTTTTGAAGACATTGATGGATTTCAACTAAACTTGGCAAAAACAATGCCTATGGACCTGTGACAAAGCCTATTGAAAATGAACCACATTGGTCCATAGGTTGCTGAGATGCCGCGCGCTCATTTTGTCTTCACTTTGATAGTCAAAATGAAAATGTGGCATTAAATGGACATTAAAAGTTCAATTGTGCTTCGTTAGTTTGGTAGTTCAAAATATTAAATGCCGCTTCGACCAAATTTAAGATTTAATAATAAAGTAAATAAAACCGGAAAATACCATTTATAGGACGGAAATAAATCTATTTCGCATTTATATGCAAATTGATAGTCAAATTTACATTTTTCGAATTGCTTTTCATTATGATAGTCAATATTATCGATTTTGATTTTCTGTTCATTTTAATAATCAATATTAATCTATTTTGATTTTCTGTTGATTTTAATAGTCAATATTAATCTATTTTGATTTTCTGTTGATTTTAATAGTCAATATTAATCTATTTTGATTTTCTGTTGATTTTAATAGTCAATATTAATCTATTTTGATTTTCTGTTGATTTTAATAGTCAATATTAATCTATTTTGATTTTCTGTTGATTTTAATAGTCAATATTAATCTATTTTGATTTTCTGTTGATTTTAATAGTCAATATTAATCTATTTAAATCAAAATAGATTAATATTGAACTAATTTGAATAACAATTTACTAATCAAAATAAATGTATTTCTATTATTGTTCCACCAAAAAATGTGTACACGGTCCCTTTTGATCAGGCGAGCTTCTGTTACGGCTTGCCGTAGGTTTTTTTTTCAGTAGAAAATATTTTGCCAGTGAACTTCAAAAATTTGACAAAGTCCTACTATTTAAGCAGGCAGGCCTCCGCCATGTAAAGTCATTAGTGTCCCTTTCACCTCGAAAGGGGTTGCCGCAGCGGAGTCAACCTATTAATAGCAAGGTAACGTTTATTTCGTTAGTATCATTTGGTTGTGGATTGAATAAGCTATGACTTGACTTGACATAGGATTGGTCAATAAATGTAACGGGGTAGATAGAAAATAGATAGAAATAACGAGGACGATTAAAATATTGGTAGCTAATTACAAAACAGAGCTACTTAAAATGAAGAAGTGAAAAAGACTTGGATATTTAAGATTACAGGAATATTTAAAATAAAGAGATTATTTAAAATGACAGGAATGTTTAAAATGACTAGGTTATTTATAATCATATAATTATTGGCATGGAATTCTGTGCGCGGATTTGATGGCAGGCGATAGCCTGCCATCCCGCGCGCAGGATGGAATGCCAATAATTTTGATTATGTGAGCACTTGGTCTGTGACCGCTAATCTGAGAGGTTAGAGCATTCAACGCATGCGCTCCCAAGTGTGAAATATAATTACGAGATTTATTAAAATAATGTTTATAGATTTTCAAAATGAAGGGCTGATTCTAAACGACGAAATTATTTAAAATGTGGGGTCATTTACTATGACGTCTATTTAAAATGACGGGGTCATTTACAATGACGTCTATTTATAATTATCACCTTGGATCTTTTGACCACCTTGGATCCAGATAAGAAATTATCAATTCATTTATATGCCAATGACCACGATGATCCAATAATTTCGGAATATATGACACTTATTAATAAGGTTAAGTTTCCCGGTTACCAAGTCACGTGAATGAACTTTGACTATATAATCTGCTGTTAATTTTTTTTGGGAAAAAAGATTCGGCTCCGTGAATACTGGATGTAAAATGACAAGATTGGTCTCTAAAAACGCAGAATTGGCTGTTTTACATTAATTCCCAAAAACATTCTTGATTTTCATCTTTGCCTGTGCAATATAACGTTTTTACATTCAAAATTGTAATATCTCAAAATTAGAGTATAAAATCAAGAATGTCTTTGGGAATTACTGTGAAACAGCCAATTCTGCGTTTTTAGAGACTAATCTTGTCATTGTACGACCAGTATTCACGGAGCCGAATCTTTTTCCCCAAAAGGTTATATCATTTCATTTTGCTGGATTGTCATAGAGTAATTTTCAATGCCTTCGTGTATTTTTAAATCGTAGCCATAGATACATCCACATCCACTTATTTGACCTTTATTTATTGAATTCCCCCAACTATTCCCCTTATTTTGAAAAGCCCTGAACCTTAACGAGTTCCCTAGCATTCCGAATGAAGATGAAATTCAAAAATATTTAAGCCTCACACCTACAGTCCAAATAGATGACTCCACATACACGGATGTAATAAAAAATTTTATGAGTATTCTTCAATCAAAATATTTTCAATCGAATGTTCAAGATGCCACTGCTCTGAGGAAGTCCATAATCAATCCAATTGCCCGAATTTCAGTTCCATGCTTTCAATTATTGCCGAAATTGTATCATCACCAATCTACAGAAATGAAACGAGCATTAGCCATTCAACTCCAAGAATCAGCCAACAATGGATCAGAATTCGTGACTGAACTTTTAATACTACGAAACTACCACCTAATTCAAGAAAAGCTATTGCTAATCAGTGCAGACGAAACCCAACTGAAGTGCCATATGCTCCATTTCTTCACAATTGGTTACCTTAAAGCAAAAATGGAATTCGTGAAAGTATTTAATATCAAATGTATTGACTGGAATTCACGAGAATGCAAAATTAAAGATAGTGAACCCAAGTGGAGGAAAGAGGAGAACCCCAGACCACCACAGACGACATATAACAGATACGCAAATGGAATCGAAACCAGAATCAAAAATGGAAAAGAGGATTTCACTGGAAAAACCGTAACTTCGGACTACGAAAATTTCCTATCTAAAGCTAAGGATAGCTCCGCCCGTATGCAATCAAAAAGTCTACTTCGTATGGAATCAACTCAAAGCTTCCCAATTCATCCAAACCAAAAACATTCAAAGGAAAATATCCCGAATACAGCACTACCTCATCAATTTAAAAACGGAAACCGACGTTTTCTTAGACGAAGGTCCACTTCTACATTTAGAGCTCATTCGTCAGCTGATTTTGACTCCCCCCTTATGGACAAGCTGAATAGAATTAAATAGGTGTCTGCCATCAGCGAGAGTAATAGAGATAAGAAGAGAATTAAGCAAAGAAAGAAGAGAACAAAAATCAGACGTTTTATCAATGTTAAAAAACTATTTAACCCTGGAAAACCAGTAAGTCGAAAACAAAATAATAAGCTGTATAAATTATATAATAACCTTAAATTAAATCCTGATGTCATTCATGACTTAACAATTGAAAAGAAAATGCCTGTAAAATTTAAATATTTGCTTTCATTAGGTTTAAACTTTTGTGTTTCTTTGTATTCAAACTTTAAAATTCTAAAGAAATCAATTAATGAATGTGTGAGAAAAATATCTTGGGTTTTGTATTTCAAAAATAACCCAGACAATAGAGACTTAACGCATTTAGACCGTTTCGTTCTTAAATTAAGAAAACAAAATCAAAATTTAAATCCTGATGAACGCAAACACTGCCCTGACGAACAAAAAATATTTAATAACCAAAATATAGCAGTTAATTTAGTTAAAAAACTTAAAATGCATACTAATTTTAAACCTCTCATTGGATATTCACTTTTAAAAGAATTTCAAAAATTTTTTAAAGAGAATAATTACGTTATATCCCAAGCCGATAAAAACGCAGGTATATGTGTTATGAACAAACATTTATATGTCAAAGAAGTTTTTTCTCAGCTTAACGATTTAAGTATATATTATCCTTCGACAAAAACCTACTTTGAAAGATCTTTTGACGATTTTCTTGATAAATTAAAATATTTTGAAAAAAGTTTACATTTAAAACAAAATATCTCTAATTTAATTTCTAAGCAACCCAAACCTTCAAATTTTTATATCTTACCGAAAATCCACAAGAAATTCACAACATTTCCCATTGGACGCCCAATATGTAGTACAATACACACATATAATAAACCTATTAGTCAACTAATAGACAATTTTCTACAACCCATAAGTTTATTTATACCAGATTTGTTACTAGACACAACTCATTTGTTAGTACTACTAAACGAATTAAAATTAGATCCAAAAGAAAAATACACACTTGTAACTGTTGATATTGTAGGATTATATACTAATTTATTTATTGACAATTGCAAGAAGTTCTGTCTTAAATGCTTTAATAATTATAGAGATAATATTACAATGCCATTTGATATAACCACTAAACAATTAAGAATATTGATGGATTTAGCCCTAGATTACAATTATGTAAAATATAATAAAGAGTATTTCTTCCAACATCGAGGTATTCAAATGGGCGGTTCAGCTTCAGTCAGTATAGCAAACATAACTGTTTTCGAAGAACTACGTGAAATATTTACTAAAGCCACAAACGTTGTATTTAATAAGCGATTTTTGGATGATATACTTTTAATTGTCAATTCAACAAATATTCCTGATTTATCTAGTTGGTTAAAAAATACTTTTAAACACAAATATCTAAAATTCACTTATGATTTTAACGATAAGATGGTAAATTTTCTAGATTTAGAAATTCATTTGGATAAAAACATTATAACAACTAAACTTTACAAGAAGCCAATGTCAAAGCATTTATACTTGCACTATTTTTCGAATCATGCTAAACATTTAAAAGATTCGCTTCCATATTCACAGGGACTTAGAATTATTAAATTATGTTCCTCTCGTAACGATAGAATTTCAGAGTTAAAACTATTATTTCAAAACTTTAAAAACCGTTGTTATCCTGACAAGGTACTTGATACTGCTATAAATAAGTTAGCTATTGTGAATAGAAATGACTTATTGATACCTAAAAGTAATTTGTTAATTAGGATTCTAAGTATACACAATCCAGAAATTGTTAAAAAATATAAACTACAAGTGAATGATACAAATATTGTTAATTATGGGCTAAGAGAAACCTGTTATTTAGTATTTCCATTCTATAACTCCATTTATAATTTTAATTACTTAATAAGAGAAAGCCTTAAGACAGAACTTTCAAATTGTACTGATGAAAGTTATAAAAATCTCGAAAACATAGATATGTGCATTTCATACAAGAAAATCAATAGCTTGGGTAAATATACGAAGTACTAGAACAGAAAACTGTAATAAGACTACTTCTTGATAACCAAAATCACGTACACCTTGATATAGATCACGTGCTGTGTATTATGACTCCAAAATTTAAATTTGGCTTGTATCAAATTCTAAGTAATATTCCTTTCTAATTTTTTCAAAATTTTAGTTATAAAAGATGATAATTACAATTACACCACTTCTAAAGTTGTTGTACTAAATTAGCTATTTCTATCATCATCAATAAGGTAACCTAAATAATGTTATAAATATCATTTGTATCTTTTTTCTAAACATTTAATTCAATCTCTTTCTGGTGGCATACATGCAGTTGAATTTTATTTTAGTTTTGTTCAATTAATAAAATGTTGTTTATTTATATTTTTTGTTTAAAGCTTGAAAAAGACTATCGAAATCTAGATTGCTTGATGAACAAATAAATACGACCCCTTTTGGAACAGACGAGTTCGAGTTTGATCATTTATTTGTTAATTTCTTAAAGAAATATAACAGTCAGAATATGAAAATTCTTTTTGGTTTTAAGGCAAAAATTGCTTTTTTTTTCTTTGATTTCAATGGGGCTCTGCCTCGATGCTTCACCCTGCCCCCTGGCTGCGGCACTGTCATTTACAATGAAGTCTATTTACAATTACGTCTTTTTAAAATGACGGGGTTATTTAAAATGACGGGGTTATTTAAAATGACGGGGTTATTTAAAATGACGGGGTTATTTAAAATGACGGGGTTATTTAAAATGACGGGGTTATTTAAAATGACGGGGTTATTTAAAATGACGGGGTTATTTAAAATGACGGGGTTATTTAAAATGACGGGGTTATTTAAAATGACGGGGTTATTTAAAATGATGGGGTCATTTAAAATGACGGGGTTATTTAAAATGATGGGGTCATTTAAAATGATGGGGTCATTTAAAATGATGGGGTTATTTAAAATGACGGGGTTATTTAAAATGACAGGGTTATTTAAAATGACGGGGTTATTTAAAATGACAGGGTTATTTAAAATGACGGGGATACTTTAATTTCGCTGTTTAGTTAAATGATGTTGAATTTGGTTCACTATATTATTATGTTGATTCGATAATTATTGTATTTCCCGTCCCCGTCCGTAGGATGCTGTAGCAATGCAGCAAACAATTTTTTAAACATTTTAATCTGTTAATTTTCATACTTTTTTTAATGCATACTCATGATCTGCCGTCCCCATTAAGGGGTTACCCATTTCCCGTTCGGAGAACGGGCCTATTACTAGTATTCATTATGCATTGCACCAATGTACCAATATGCAGTAGAGTACTGTAATTTATTATTAATTACAGAGAGTTTAGTGCTTGTAGGAACATGATTCTATGAAACCAACTAAATATATCCTAATCTTACTAATTAGTTTACGAACCGTCTAAATAGAATCCAAATAGCATGAGAGACCTGGTCTAAAGTTATGGCTCAAATTGTTAGTGCATAGTGAAATGGGTATGTAATATGTATTTACATGGAAAATGCTTAATGCACCTCCGCTACAACGTTATCTCTGTTAGAATTGATGACAGCACTTAATTATATTATGTCCAGTTCAATTCTTAGTGACATCATATTCAATATATCTGAGCTGGAACCTCTATTAAATCTACTCCAAATACGAAAAATAGGGAGAAACGACAGAAGGAAAATCCAAACTGCCAATATTGATTTAGAATTCCAATTAAAACAATAATAAATAGTTAAGACCTTTGTTATTAATAACATGCTGAATATAACAGGCTAAATAAGGTGATCTAAATACGTTTCCTAAACTCAATATCTAATACTTTTCATAACCTAACTATGTACATGACGTCACAATAGGAATGATGAAGCTATGAGATTCCAATATTATTGTAATTTGTAATGCTTTGTGAAAATCATGCACCCTTAAACTGTTTTCGATTAAAAATAAATAAACCGTTGCAAAACGGGGTATAACAGCAGAGGAGTTTCGCGTTCCAAAGTATCACCAATTGAAATTTATTTGAGTAGTTTAGGTATAACCGTTTCAAAGTTATTGCCAATTGAAATTTTCAACCCTTTCCCCCAGTCAGGGGATGTGACCGATCCTGCTCATATACGAACTCAGACCTACATTTTACCTCAATATTGTGCTCTGAAAATTTGAGCAGTTTAGGTATAACCGTTCCAAAGTTATCGCCAATTGAAATTTTCAACCCTTTCCCCAGTCAGGGGATGTGACCGATCCTGCTCATATACGAACTCAGACCTACATTTTACCCCAAGACTGATTCCTGAAAATTTGAGTATTGTAGGTGTAACCGTTCTAAAGTTATCACGTATGACGTATAGGGACGGATGGACGGACAGACAGACAGACAGACAGACAGAAAGTGTAAACACATACATCGGAGTAAACTCCTCTGAATAAACAAAAAATGCTGTAAAAAGCAATAAATATTTGCTGCTATTGCCCGCCCCAAAATGTAAGTGAAATAAACTATGATAAGTATATCATCATCATGCACGGCATAAATCACCAAAGTGTTGTAGTGCAGGTGTGTGTTAAGCAAATTGAAACATGTTCTATTTCTCGTATGAATATTGAAATGGAAGATTTTTTAAGAAATTGCTCCCTTGTACTATTTTGTTTTATCTTAACGAGACAACGAATATCAAACTTGCCATTTCAACTTAGCAAACAACCTGCAACGTAGATATGCTGTATCGCTGTATCTATTACTTAACACATCTTGCGAAGAGACATCGTTTCATGAAGAATAGCATGATATCATTTGTTTACCTTGCTAAGAGCAAGGCATGCAGTAGATAAAGAATTTCCTGTCTACAATCTGTAGTTATAATATTTTATATGCTCTCTTCCTAGTTCCTTATTTTTCTTATGTGTATTGTTATATGAACGTGCGAATCCTGATTAGGTCTTCCTCTTCTGAAGCTCTTATATACTTCATGTAGGAGTGTGAAATAGCTTTATTTTAGACACGCAGTAAATGGAAACTTTGTAGTAGTGTAGACAATATTATTAATGATGTTGCGCATGATATTCAGTTTTTCCAGTATACCCGTGAACATGTATAGAAAGTGACAATTTTCTTATAGGGGTACTAGTAACCCTAGCATGAGTGACTCGATTTCGAAAGATGGGCATCCAGTATAATCATGTGTATTGGTTTATTTCGAAATACTTTTAACCCATGGCGGGCTCATTGTTGTGCGATTGCGCATTGCAACAAAAAGCCGCAAAGTCCAAGAGACATGGATACATGGAACATAAGAATAAATATTTTTATTATATACTAGTGAACCCAGCTAAGGGGCAAATCTAGCACTCAAGAGAAATTCAGCAGGCCACCCATCACAGTAATTAAGACAATTTCGAAAACATCCCATTATGTTCGGTTGTTATATGTTGACTTTGTAAATACAAAGTACATTTAAATTAATACACTTTTATTTTCTACAGTGGTTGCAAAAATTAGCTGCAGCCCCAACTTCCTGATAAAAAGGAATTTCCTACACCAAAATAATAACTGTAGATCGTAGCATCAAATACAGGGAACAATTAAAGACTATTTTCGGAAAAACTCCCTCAAAGTTAACAAAAAGCTCCTTTTTAAAATCGAAAAAATAAGATTCCCTCTAGGATTTTGGAAAAACGTACAAATCCCATGAGTACAACTTACAATAAATATTTTTTAAGAATAAATTAGTGGCTCCCAGTATCACTGTGGTTCCATAGGCTAGTTGAAACGGGCGTTTTTTACCCCAGTACTTTTCCACTCCCGCTCACAGCTTAACCACGTAAACTCCTACTTAAATTTTTCCATCTTAATTTAGATATAGGTCGCGGTCGAGTTCGCCAATCATATATGCATCATTGGAATCACTGCATTCAAATTAACTATATCTGTAACTTACAAGGCCCGAGGGTGTTCGAAGCTATAGTTATAGAATTTTGAAATTTACATATTAACATTAGTGAGATAGGAAATTTCAAATAAAAACCAAGCCCGCGCTTTTGTGCACGAAGTACACGTCCGTTTCAGCCAGCTTCTCGTCCCATTGTGCAGTACTGTTATTTAATTCTACAAAAAGTATATACTAGTAGCCCAGCATGAGTGACTCGATTTCGAAAGATAGGCATCCAGCACAGCATATTCATGTGTATTGGTTTATTTCGAAATACTTTTAACCCGTGGCGGGCTCATTGTTATGCGTTTGCGCATTGCAACAAAAAGCCGCAAAGTCCAAGAGACAAATACTTTTATTATATACTGACTGATATTTCCATATTTGGCCACTATTTCATAAAGGCGATAATAGACAAACAAACGAGGAAAACTAAAAGAACTTACTAAAACCGTTAGGAGCTAAATTTTAAAAAAGTATTCGTATTAAATAATATTATGACCAAGGTAAAATTCGAGTAAACAATAATATAGACGTAGAACCTAATCTTTACTGTAGATAAACGTAAAGAGGGACAGGCGCATGGAAATCTGTCGGTATTCTTGTATGTATAAGTTGTATGTATGTCCGTATCGTTTTGTAATGATTTGGCTTTACTTTTCAACACGCTTATAGGCATCCTCTATATATAAGCCGTTATTGAAATTCCGGACGAGTGTTAGTACGCAGACGTATGGAATATTTCAACATTTTTCTAGCACACTGTACGTGCTAGGTTTCCGCTAGTTAGTTATAAACTTAAATACCATAAGAAACTGTAAATCTTTTGACCTCTCTGTATTCTGAGTTTTGGGTACTATTCTAGCTGTAAAGCAGTCTGTAATGCAACCTTTCTGGAAAATAAACCCATTACATTTCAACAAAGGTCTCCGAATAATCACTTTGTTTCCTCCCATGAATGCTTATTCTTTTGCCTATAGTTTCATGGCAATGCTACAGTTAAGTATCGAATGGATCCCAACAACAAATGGGACTTTCAGGAAAAAGAAATTCAAAATTCTCAAATTATGTTCACAAATTCTTGCGTACTTGTTGGGAATGATGCAGAATGTATAATGATACATTTCGCAAGTGTAAATGTTGCACCATTATTCAATGAGAACTATTTTGAAAGATATTTGATGAGCTCTGCACGATACGCCGTCGTCTACCGTCGACTAGTGTCAGCTCATGCAATTTCATAATGTATGCATAGTTAAATGTACATTAAGCTATCTACACTACAAATTTACATCTGCTGAATCACCAGAATATTAACTTTGAAATTTAATTGTCTAACCAGCCAATGGTAAGCAATGGCTCTAGTGAAATGGGCAAAACGTTTTTGTCTTTCTTCAGTCTCATTAGTATTTGCAATTATTGGCATGACTCTATTTCTGTCAACTTACAGTGTCGTGTCTCTGTTATTTTCTGCCTACAAAAACATTGTCATTCTCATAGCAAAATTTAAAATGCCATCAGGAGTAATCCTAAGACCATTAGATGGAATAATGACCACTCAAGGGGAAGTATACCGCGCTACTCACAATTACATCACCCAGACATGGATCTTGGAAGGGGAATTGGATATCGAAAGATTCAAAGACGATTGGATGTCTAGAGTAATGACAAAACGATATCCAAACGGCAAGTTACAATTCCCCCAATTTCAACAGTACATTCAGAAGTTCGCTGGCTATAACTTTTGGGTCTATGACAAATTTTTCGACATTGACAACTACATTCAAGTCCACAAAGAATCATCCGAAGGAACGGTAGACAAAGAGAAACTAATAGAAATACGTTCGGAATTTCAGAGAAGACTTTTCCCTAAAGGACACGGACTGTGGGAGATGCTGCTAGTGAACAATTATCAACACATTTCGCAAAGTGGACAGCAAAAAAATCATTGCGCTCTTATTTTCAAAATGCACCATGCACTTAGTGATGGATTTTCTATGGTCAAAGTTTTTTGGATTCATCTTTTAAAGTTTCCAATTGTTGAGCAATCCGAAAATAAAACTAGTCAAAAAAATAAATGCAAGAGTGCCCTGCAACATCTTCTACTTCCTTTTTTGGTAGTCAAAGAACTTTACAAGTTCCCGTTCTACTTTCTGTCTAATCGTGACCGTTTCTTCGATACTAATCCTTGGCATAAGCATACCGAAAAAAGTCTTCGGAAATACGAAGTGTGGATTCCCGAGCCTTTGCATAAAAATCCTTTCAGAGAAATCAAAACAGCCTACGGTGTTAGCACAATGAGTGTCCTTGTGACAGTGATTCTTGGAGGAATCCGAAGAATGATGCTGGAAAGGAATCTTGACGTGCCAAAATACATGCGAGTGTCCTACCCCATTCCATTACCCAATCATCCTGACTATTTGACAAATCACGCGTGAGTTTTTCGAGAAATGTTTTGATCAAAGTGCAACGTCAACAAATAATCTATTTTGTTTAGGAGAATGGTCGAGTTTTTGGCTTTAGTGGGCGACCCCAGTCCCACAAAAAGATTATTGAAGACCAATAAGAATATTCAAAAATGTCTCTCTGGTGGTTATCCGATTGTCCTTGGGATGTTCACGTGGCTGGCAGGTTATCTGCCGTACAGGTTTCATCGCATGAGTTCCGACTATCGTCTCTGCTCCGTTTACATTCCTTGTGTACCATTGCCTCCTGGGAAAGTTGTATATTGTGATGCCAACATCATTTCGATGAACAGTGTTTTTTATACTACTCAATCAGATTGTGGTAAGTCTTCTATCTTATCCATCCTTGATATTCCAAAAGATTCATACTTTTCGATCTTTGCATTTTGCAGGAGTTGTCGTGGGGGTCATGGGCTACAACGAACACTTTTTCCTGTCTCTGCAAATCGAAAGCACTTTGTTGAAAAGTCCAGATGAAGTCAAATCCATGGAATTTTATATTTTAGATGAACTAAATGCTCTCAAAAACGACTCTGTTGTGTGAGAAGTTGAAAATATATAGATTCAGTATAAAGAACGAAATTGAAGATCGAGAACCAGCCAGTCATTTTACATCAATCATCCAAATACAATGTAAAATAAATCAATTACTTTTAAAGTATCATATTATTGGTATGTATTTTGAATACAGAATTTCTTGCTTTGCAAAAGAGAATCAGAGGAGCATAAATTGCACTTGAATTACACATACATGTACATGGGTTTATTAGAATTACATTTTATGCATTATTACGGAATCTATACAAATGAGGTACATGAGGTAGGACTACAAATTGTGTGGACTAGTATTGAGGATCCTTAAAACAATTTTTAATTTGCTTCCATCATCAGTAATTAGTAATCATAACTTATGCGCAGTATTCAAAGTCTAGGTAGTGAAGAAAAAAGTGTACCAAAATTTTCACGTAAATAGTCTAATAATTTGCTGTTTATGTTTTGAAAAATCAGTTGAACGTAGAAATATTCGAAGTGCGAGGAATTTGAAAACAAGAAACTTTGGCATCAATATCTTCACACAGTCAAGGATAGAAAACGAAACTATATTATAGCAACACCTAATAATATTTAGTTTTAATCATGAGAATGGGAAAATTCCATTAATGCTATTTTAAATCACGCTATTTTCCATGCTACATGCACATCTACTTTTAGGAAGCTGCTTTGCTTAACTTTAAGAAATCGCATTTCCTGCAAAAATACCGACTACCTTACTTGTTTACAAAATCGTGACTATAGTCAATAGTTCTAGTTACAATGAATACCTACCTTCAAATGACAGAATAATACATATTCCATTTTTTAAGGAGTAATTTGACCATGTAGTTCTTATAAATCTTCTTTTATCTAATTTAATAAAGTGATAGTAATAATAAATGGCCTATCGCCAGTAAATTGTTGATTGTTATTCAAGAATTGTCCCCTGTTAGTTAGAAAATCGCCATTTTATTGGTTTCTTGCAAATTTATAGCAATAAAAATCATGAAGTGCAATAAGTTAGTTGTACATGTCTGTGTCGAAACATTTCTACATCGTTCTAAATTGTAGCCACAGTGTTCCCATTCTTGAATATTTACAAATGCATGGTTATTGAATTTGAAACTTCTGTACAAAAGTCCCTTCGAGTGAGGTCAGAAAATGGCATTCAAAATAGCAGCACTGCAGTTTGTCAAGAAGTTTTTCCTGTTTATATTCGGAATCCTGTTTTCTGCAGTGTCGATGACGTTGATACTGACAATATACATCTTAGTTTCTATTATTTCATTAATGTACAAGCAAATCATAATAATGATTGCAAAATTTAAAATCCCATCTGCGATAATTCTTAAATCTCTCGACCAACAAATGACAAACTGTGGAGAAATGTATAAAGCCACACACAACTACATTACTTTCACTGCTATTCTGGAAGGACAATTAGCAATTGAAGAAGTCAAAGAGGGTTGGATGAAGAAGCTCATTAACAAACGTGGTCCAGATGGCAAACTAAAATTCCCTCAATTGCAACAACACGTCATAAAATTCGCAGGCTTTGACTTTTGGATGTGGGACAAATATTTTGATATCAATAATTACATTTCCATTTATGATGGGAATGAAAAGGTTGACAAAGAAAAGCTGCTTGAAATCCGAACAACTTTTCAACAAAGACTTTTCCCCAAAGGTCACGGTCTGTGGGAAGTCCTCTTTGTGCCAAACTACCAGCACCCCAACTCTTCTGAAGAGGGAAAACAGTATTATGCTTTTATTTTTAAATTTCATCATGGGATATCCGATGGGTTTTCTGTGCTCAATCTCCTGTGGAAACATCTGGCCGACAACCCAATAGAAAAAAACAAGAAACCATTGCAGAAAAACCCCAGCTTTTGTAACAGTGCTCTTCGCTATATTCTACTTCCCATTTTGGTGATAAAAGCTCTTTACCAGTACCCTTTTGACTTTTTGTACAACCGCGATCGACTCCTTGATAATAATGAATGGCATAGACACGTTAAAAAGGAAAAGCGGAAGTTGGAGGTTTGGATACCGGAGCCTATTAATAAAAGTTCCTTCCGAGAAATCAAAGCCGTACATGGCACCAGTACAATGAGCATCATTGTTACAATAATCCTTGGAGGAATTAGAAGAATGATGCTGCAAAAAAACATGCCCGTACCGAAATATATGAGAGTATCATACCCCGTTCCATTGCCAAATCATCCCGACTATTTAGTAAATCACGCGTAAGTACATATTAGGCGATATCTTTCAAAACCACGTACTACACAATTTCATTCCTTTTATGGGCTTTTTAGCTCGCCTGAGGACGCTTATAGAGCCTCACAGTTGTATACAGTTCGTATACATAATAGCTTTCAAACGCATTGATGAACGTTGGCCAAACTTGGCATAGGCAATAACGAGCTCTATTCGTTTTGGCTTAATAGGGTCTAAACGTTGCTGATATACCTGCCTTCATTTTGATAGTCGTAGAAAGTAGAAAATGGGCATTAAAAAGTTCAATAGCGTTTCCTATAAATTCTCTCAATATTTCATTCTGCTTATGCCAAAATTTCAATTTTATAGTAAAGGACCAATAACCATAAATAACCTGTTTTATAAGTGCGAAATAAATCTATTTTGAAGTCGAATCATTTTGATAGTTAAATTAACATTTTTCAAAGTTTATATTTATAGTCATTAATTATCTAATTCATACATCTGTTTTTACTTTTGTTTATTTTCATAGTCATTTTTATATTACTTTTAATTTCTGTTTATTTTCATAGTCATTCTTATATTACTTTTAATTTCTGTTTACTTTCATAGCCATTCTTATATTACTTTTAATTTCTGTTTATTTTCATAGCCATTCTTATATTACTTTTAATTTCTGTTAATTTTCATAGTCATTCTTAATTATACTTTTAATTTCTGTTTATTTTTATAGCCATTCTTATATTATACTTTTAATTTCTGTTTATTTTTATAGTCGATATTAACTTGGTTTAAATTTCTGTTCATTTTTATAGTCAATATTAATCTGCTTTCAATTTCTGTTCATTTTCATATTCATTGGAGATTTTGTAGCAGACCAAGTAAAGCTTAAATCAGAAATGTTAAAGGGACGAAAAAAATCACTTTTGGGTTAGTATCCAGTTTCCCTAGCAGAAGGTGTTGGTTGAAATAACGTTGTGTGTTCGTTATTTAGTTGTAGAATCGTTTTGATCAAAAAATGACCGTCAAGCCACCAATGTATATTTGTCAGACTTTGACGTCGAATTCTGACATTACGATAACCTATCTACAACGTAATGTTCATAACGGAATTTTTTGGTCAATTCTTAACGTTCTGAGGACGTCTAAATGGTGACGTTAGCTGACCGTCCCAATTTGACGTCAACTTTACGTTAAATATAATAACGTCCAGCCGACCCTAACTTTAACGTTAATTTGACCAAAATAAGGATTTGTAGGGGAATTACATCCCCATAATTTAACTCGGGCTGATTAGCCGAGTTGAGTTGATGGGAGGTGGACTGGTCAAGGCTTCCAACCCTGGCCAGAGGTTAACTTTTTGAACTTTTTGTGGAATTTTTTAACTTGCCATCAGATAGCTACGTTAATTATATAATTTTAGGTGCCATTAGTTTAGTAGTACAAAAGCTGGATTCGGAGTTATTTACGTTTACTTTTAGTCGCATGGTGGTTAAAATTTGACGATGTCTCCACAACGGCAAGTGGGACATTTTTACGTGGCAGTTCCGTTACTAAAAACGTTGTAGCAACCTTCCACACGTCAAATTCGGACGTTAGTACAACTGTATTACAACCAAAATTTCTGCTAGGGTTGTCAGTCAAAATTTTTTCGAGTTTCTATTCATTTTAATCAAGGAGTGTCAACAGTTTTAACAGGAGGGTTCAGCTAGGCACTTTGCGTGAATCTTATAGATATTCACGCAAAGTGCCTCTAACTGAACCCTCCTTATGAAAACCTACAGCAAGCCGTAACAGAAGCTCGCCTGAGAAACCCTTTTCTCAGGCGACCGTGGTTTGAATAATAGAAATTGGTTTATTTTGATATTTATTGATAACATTGAGTATCAAAATAGATGAATGTTGACCATCCAAAAAAATGGAAAATCAAAGTAGATAAACGTTGATTATGAAAATCGACAGAAAATAAAAAAATTTATGTTGACTATCAAAATTAACAGAAAATCAAAATTGATTAATGTTGATTATCAAAATTCCTTATTGAGGCGAGCTAAAACGCCTGTGTACAATAATGGATTAATATTGTCTATCAAATGAAATCGTCATGCTTTGTTAAACAAAAGCACATCTAAATTTTCAATTTAATCTTTCGTACCCTCGTTTTTCGACAGCTGGAAGCAGTTTTAACAAACAAAAAATCGCATTATTGTTCTTATTGTTGAAAAAAGTCTAATTTAGAAACACTCAAATGTTTTTATTACCATTTGTAATTTCCACTAACAGGATCAGTTTTAAGTAGAAACGTTTATTGCGACTATAAAATTACCTATTAAAAGCAAGCAGAATAAAATGGATAATTTGTAGGTTGAATATGTTAACCAATAATTTGGCAATTAATACTATATTAATTCAAGTTATTTAAGAGCAGAAATTCATGTTTTACAAGCATACAGATTTATTTTGATCTGTGTTTTACAACCATTACAAATATTTCAACAAGTTTTCAATAAAAGCGGCATTATGGCAATCAACAGTAACACCGAAGATTAAATAACATTTTTTTTCGGCTGTTATTTGCGAACCGTTGGACATATTTTGTCAACAATCAATAGGGATCGTCACAAACCCATAGACAACGTTTTTGCCAAGTTTGGTCAACTTCCGTTAATTATCGTGGGGACAAGCTTGGTGTAGTTTCATCGCGCGGACGGACAGACTGTGCGATTCTATATAGCTCGTCAGGCGAGCTAAAACATTTCTGGTAATTTTAATAGTCAATATTACTCAACTTTTTAATTTCTGCCGATTATGAAAATCAATATTAATTCTTCCCTTACTATTGGTCTGCCAAGATGTTTGTGCCTTTTTTACTCAGACGAGCTTCTGTTACGGCTTGTGGTTTGTTTTCTGTTGTTATACTGTTATTCTAATTCCGTGTACTTCATACTGGGTATAATAATAACAAAATGTTTTGTTTGCATTGGATATTTTCAGGAGCATGATGGAATTTTTAGCTCCAGTTGCAAATGAGAATTCCACAGAGAGGCTGCTGAAAACGCATAAAAATATTGCAGAAGCACATGCAGGTCCTTTTGGCATTACTCTTCGCTTTCTTACTTGGGTGGCTGGTAATCTTCCCTACAAGTTTCAAAGAGTAGGGGCAGATTACAAACTTTGCTCCGTTTGCATTCCATGCGTCCCACTGCCTCCAGGAGAAGGACAGTTTTTTGGTCATCGTATGGTTGATGTAAACAGCGTATTCTACAGTACACAAGCAGATTGTGGTAATACATCATCCCTAGATTCACATCAACGAAACCAATTAACTTTTTGATAATACCTTCCTAAAATTAAGATAGTCACTTCGAATTTTTATTATTTAATATCGACTAATTCTGCCAGCACTACTAATACTAATATTAATAATCATAATTGACAGGAACATCCGTGTCTATTTTGGGATACAACGATCATTTTTTTATGTCACTACAAGTCGAGACCACTTTGCTGAACAACCCAGGCCAAGTCAAATTGCTTGAAAAATACATTTTAGAGGACCTTAACTCTCTTCTGAAAGATATTCAAGCTTGATTTACAAACAAATGGCAAAATATTTGTAAAGATTAAATAATCTATATATGAATCTGTTATAATTAGCTTCTTCGACATTCTTTCTGACTGTATTGAAAACCTATTTGCAATATCATTTATTAACTCCGTAGTGGGAAAGTATGTTCAGAAATGATTGTTTTCGGAATTCTTCCCGAAATCTTCCTTATATAATATTTAATCTATTCTATTTAAGCAGAGTATGTGCATACTCTTTTGATGGAGAGATTATCATTATATATTTAATTGTGAGGATATGCCACTAAATTTCCAAACTATTTAAACGGGTCGAGCAGAGTTATTTGTTTAATTCATCCATCATAATGTGCAAAACTATATTTTCTCTTTTCTTTGTTCACTTTGCGTTTAGATTGTTCCATCACAGAATCTAGGTCATCTTCAATCGGTCCCAAACACCCATAAGAAAATCCTTCTCCGCCGTACACGCCCCCGCCATTTTGATAGACTGCGTTCTTGTAAGCTATCACTACACGAGTTACAATAAAATTGCGTTTATTGCATGAGATTTAAGTTTATGGACTAGACTATAACTCAGTTGGGTTCAAGTCTGTCTGTCTTATTTCATTTAAAACAAAATCAAACTTACACATTCTTTCTCGGAACCAGTAAAGCCGTCTGTTGATCTCCTCCGCATCAGGGAATTCACACTGGGGTCCATGTCGATTCAGAAGGGCTTTTAGTCCCTTTTCTTGCTGTCGGTAACGACGGGTCTTGGTGTAGCGCTTGTCTGTGAAATCTCCACCGTAGCCTCGGTACATTCGGCGGAACCGTCTTCTCTTGTTCCTCTTCCTCTGATCTCTGAAAGCTTCTGATCCTCTCAACCACATATCCGAATCAGTTGATATTGACGGGTCTGATTGGTACATTTCCAAGTCCTCCCACCCACCCGGCACCTTCATCCATTGGAAACGGTGCTCTTTCCGGAAAGATTTGAATATATCTGCCAATTCCAATCCTGGCTCTTCCAGCCGACGAACAAATTCTTCCGTGTCAGTCCAAATTGCTTTGGTGGCTTCCGGCTCACCCGCCTTTGCCTTGTTCCAGTGATGATATCTGCTGTAGTTATGCATCCATCTCATGGCCATCATCCGCATTCTCAGGTTGCTGTAACCTTTGAACCAGATCTCTTCGTTGTGTCTCCATTGAATACGATTCGTCCTTTCACGGAGACGAGAGCTTGGCTTTATTATCTCGTAGTTAAACTTTATGAGAACCGCCAAAAGAAGATACTTCAGAAGAAAGCGGAATATCTTCACTACCATCTCTAGGGAATTGTCTCCATGGTTAGTTCTTGTGAACCAAGAAAACGTCCATACAAATACCTCCCAAAATGAATGGAAAAATTGAAGTCCGTAAGCGTAAAAGCACAAGGAGTGAACAATCTGATGTGGGTAAGATATTGCTAAAATTGGTAGCAAAGATGCAGCCAACAAAGAAATTTCAACTCCTGTTATCAAACTTCGAATATACACCTGGTAGTAGTAGGGCAGAAAATTTTCTGCGGTAATAATGGTAAATAAAATAAAAATTAGCAGTTACATTATCAAAATAATTTAAAAATAATTGACGACCTTCCGCAAAGTGAAAGATTCCAGTTACAATTGCCCAATTTGTTCTTGCTCTGAGGAAATTAGCCCACCAAGTGTCATTCATGATCAGTATCTATATAGTGTAAGTATTTAGGAAAAACTGTATTCCCCAGTGAGAAAGATGGATCAGGACATTCTAACAATCTGTTTTACTTTTTTACAAAATAAACAATGGAGACAAACATTCCCAAGTACGGATTTAGTTTGGTCCAGTTCAATTTTGATTTACGGGATATGTTGCCTTGTTGTCGTTTGTATATGTAAGAGTCGATCATGGTGTCATGAGGTTCCGGTCTCCAGCTGACTGTACTCGGAACATCATCAGAAATAATTTGCCTCTCCTTGTTGGCCAGAATATCCTTCAATTCCTTGTCATCTTGTACCTCGGGATTAAATTTTTCAACCAGAACTTTCTTGGAGAATCTTCTCCGTGCACTCTCCTGTTGGCGTTTGGTGTTCATTCTCTCTTCTTCTTGAATAACTTTGTATAACTCTTCAAAAGTGCTCTCGTCAATCGCTTTTTCTATCATTTGAACTTTCGTTAATTCATTTTCTAATTTAACTGCTTCATCTTTCGGTAAATTCAAATTGTGGATATCCTCTGATGTCCCAATATCCGAAGACCAAAAAAGTTCTGGACGGATTTGCCAGTACCCCAGCACGTGGTCTACTTTTCTACGCAACTCGTCCATTTCTTTCCTCTCTTGTTGATCATCGTCGTCCATTTTCAGGGATTTGTGGCTACTTTCAAAACCATCCTCAAAGCCCTTTCCCGTCCTCTTTATTACTTGAGGTGCAAAGATGTTATATTCTGCTGGAGTCTCCATTCTCACTAGAAATAGAACAACAGACGACATAAATACGAAGCAAGTGCATTCGCCATTTATAAACGAGAAAAGTCACTAACTGAAATCGATATGTTGGGTATTATTAGTTTGCGCTATCTTTTTCTTCTTTGACTTCCTGTGGTGATGCTTATCCAAAATGTGAGAAAATAGTTTTCTGTCCGCTTCTATGACATCTGAAGAAGCCATCCAGTTAAAATTTCCGTGGTACTCCATTTTGCTGCCAGTCAATTTATGAACTTAGAGGGTACTTACTGACCTTATTAATATTATCCAAGGCTAGCAGAGCCACCTCTTACCTTACCATATTTTATAATTATGTCAGCTAAGATTATTGTACTGCCGTTATTATTCGAATATTGCTCAGAGAAATCAGCTGAACGAACAGTAATACAGATTCAGTTTCAGAATCTACCAAGGAACTTGGACGGTTACGGTTAATAAGGAGAGTCAAAGTGATCATTATCCGTAAGGGATTTTGAAGATTGGTCGGAATTTGAAAAAGTATACGAAAGCTCAGAGGCAACAGTACTGTTAGAATTATCGTTAAGAGACTTTTTTCAAATAATAACCGCAGTGAAAATCGCTTCTGATTGGTCGATGCATTTTTGAAATTGACCAATCAGAGCACAGAATTCCATAGCAAAATTTTATATGATTTTCATAGATCATTCCCAAGGGAAATATTTATTTTAACACTGAACTTTGAACTAATACTTGTGATAGGAAAATACAGACTAACACTTTTAGCATAATCGCAAACTCAATACACTGTACTCAACTCTATCATGCTTACTTGCTGAACAGAGCAACTGCTTGCATGCAAAGGTTACCTCTTCAGGATGTCTGAAAAATGAAAATTCACTTCTTTCATTCGTGGATCTAAATTGGACGATTTAGATCCACAGCCAAATCTACGCTGCGCTCACAGTTTTGACTTATGAATGACTATGACCCAAAGGTTGGTTGCCATTGGGTACATACAACTTTAGCTTTGAGTACAGATTTGGCTGTGGATCTAAATCGTCTAATTTAGATCCACAAATGAAAAAAGTGAATGTTCATTTTTCAAACATCCTGACGAGGTAACCTAATACACAAATACACTGCCTACTAGCTAATACTACAGGAATTTTGGCTTGCATGTGTTATAAATGATTATTACTTCACTATATAAGCAGTCTGAACAAACATATAATCATAATATTTTGCATCAATATTATCACCACTACTACACTGCGTATTGATCTCTATGAAGTAGTACAAACTAATTAATTAGATTTACTTTTAAAATTACAATTACAAGATATGATTGAAAATATTTTGCATAAAATATGTTTGTTCAGACTGCTTAGTGAAGTAATAATCAATTGTAACATATGCAAGCAGTTGCTCTGTTCAGCAAGTAAGCATGATAGAGTTGAGTGGTGTATTGAGTTTGCGATTATGCTAAAAGTGTTAGTCTGTATTTTCCTATCACAAGTCTTAGTTCAAAGTTCAGTGTTGAAATAAATATTTCCCTTGCGAATGATCTATGAAAATCATATAAAATTTTGCTATGGAATTCTGTGCTCTGATTGGTCAATTTCAAAAATGCATCGACCAATCAGAAGCGATTTTCACTGCGGTTATTATTTGAAAAAAGTCTCTTAGCGATAATTCTAACAGTAAAGGACTCTCAAAAATGTGAACCAGTTTAAATTTTTACAAAACGTTGGTGAATATATTTTGCTATTTGACCAATAAAATTTACAGATTTCCATGACAAGATTTTATGATTTTTACAAAGCACCCCTAGGGGTCAACCTGCGGACAATGTCAACTAAAATGAAAAGTGTGAATGAATGATGAATTTGGGTCAATTTTTTGACGGCAGCATACTGTCCAAATCATCCCATGGAGATAATTTTCAAATCGAAACGGAAATATCTATGGCTTCTGATTGGTCGATGCATTTTTGAAATTGACCAATCAGAGCACAGCATTTCATTTCAAAATTTTATATGATTTTCATGAAGCATTCCCAGGGGAAATATTTATTGAAATACTGAACTTTGCAGTACAGAATTGTGACTTGTGATATAAAGACATGCGGACTAACTTTTTTAGCATGTATGAATATCATCACAACCATCATAAATCGTATAGATACACTTTACACTGTACTAAACTCCATTATGCAAATAAAACACGCTATTGGATTAACTATAAACTGTGAGAACGTTACAATAGAGTAGACTATAGCTATAGTGTCAATTGCTCCTTTCAGCAAAGCTAGTCTAGTCTATTTATGGTGTTTTTATTACAATTCGAAAGTTAATTGTATTATTTCATAGGATTGAGTACGCAATGCAATTGTAATACAGCTTATAGGATGAGGATGATGTCATGCTAAAGTGTAAGTCTGCATTTTTTTAAATTTACGGTGGTGGTGATGGTATTCATAATGATGCTAAAAAAAGTTAGTCCGCATGTCTTTATATCACAAGTCACAATTCTGTAATGCAAAGCTCAGTATTTCAATAAATATTTCCCCTGGGAATGCTTCATGAAAATCGTATAAAATTTTGAAATGAAATGCTGTGCTCTGATTGGTCGATGCATTTTTGAAATTGACCAATCAGAAGCCAGAGATATTTCCGTTTCGATTTGAAAATTATCTCCATGGGATGATTTGAACAGTACGTCACAGGTTAGGGGGTCGGGGTTTTACCATGTATTTTGATAGGCATTTTCAGTGTCCTCAAAACAAAGTCAAAATATCTATGACAACAAGTTTGCATGGACCGTGAGTTCCGTCCCACCGTCCCACTAGATACTTGTTGACAGTGACGTCAGCTGCCGTCATTTTTGAAATACATGTAAAAGTATACTCTTTTGTCCGAACCTTTTTCCCTATATACCTAATTCTATTATCCTTGCCTAGGGGTAGTCAAGGATCTTTTGTTTCAGTATCCTTTCCCCTTATTTTCAGAATAGATTGGCACACTAAAGCATGCATTCTTCGTATAGTGATTTTCACTATGAACCACTGTAGGGTATACAGTTTTGTGCCAATTTATTCTGAAAAGAAGGGAAGGGATTTTATACCAAAATACCTCGTAACTAACTAGTTGCAACGACCATTTTCAATAAACTTGACTCCGACTCTTGATTCTCTTGCTTGCACTGGAATGTGTGACATGAATGACATTTGCCTTACCAGGCACGTTTTAACGTATCGCAATGCGCAAGTTTATTTATATGGACATAGTAGTCACTGTACAAAATTTACCACTTTTTGTCTTTTTTACCATCACAGTGGCAAAAATGCACTTAATGGTAAAAATGCATTTAGTGGTAAAAATGGTAAATTTTAGCGATTGATTAGACAGCTGTGTACAGATACACTAGACTTCCTAAAATTAGTAGTGGCTATTGAGCTCCTTAATGAATCCTTATTGAACGAGCTCTTATTGAACGAGCTCTTAATGAACAAAGCTCGAGCTTTTAACGAGCCTTATTGAGCTTTGGACGGCTGCATGCACAGTGTGGCGAACACACTGACTTTACACCAAAACACAAATACCTTAGTAACAAGTGGTAATGCTTACTTATCAATTTGTGATGTCACCGACAAAATATATGTATAAAGCAACATAACATACATACAGGGTGATTGCTTATAAGGTCCACACGGTCTAGGCTCTCTAGCTCCTAAACGGAGGCTGCTACAGAAATGAGAGAACCATCATTGGAAAGAGGAGGAAAATTCCTACAAAACAGACTATAACGATAATTTTATTGACTCTAGTTTCAGGCTTGGCAATTTTATGAAATATGACAAAAGTAGCCTGAAATTGTATTGTAATGAAGCTCCTCACTACGGGGTTATGGGGATGAATGTAGCTAGTTCAGATAGTATGAGCAATTGGTAGGTCGCCCAGGCGCCAGGATGACATGATGACAATGACATGACCGACGAAATAATGACGACTGACCACTCTTGGACTACATGTCAACAGCCAATGACCCAATCTTTATTTAGACTTCTCCCTCCGACTCGTTCTCCGTGAGTCTCTGTCCGTGACTGCATGCGACTGAGTGACTGAGTGCTCTTTCATACATTTACATTGCTTTTATTGAGCTACAGACTCATTCGGCTGAGCTCACTCACTCTTATTGGCTACGCCAATATTCAAACATTCCCCTTAGCGCTATTACTACTTTACAACATAATACAACTTACACCTAAATAACCATTACATATTTCCCCTTTTTATTCCAAGACAAATTTCCACATTTGTCGGACCCCAATTAATTTTTAGAAAAGTCTCCCATAACAATTTTGGAAAATAATAGCAAATCCAAATTTAAAAATAAAATATTTAGTAAACTCAAATCAAATAATAATATAATACCTCTAAACAATTACACTATGAAACTCGCATACAATTCATTTGACACCATATCTCTTACAATTCACAATACAAAATACTTCATAATTGTAATCCTTAATTTCTAAAACACAGCCAATAGTTATAATTACTTCTTACCAAATAATTACAAAACAAAATAATTTCAATCCACATAATAGCAATCAATTCCAAAAATAATTTAATGCAATCGCTGAAATTGTCGTTCGTTCTTTTCCATGTCGATTAACAATTCGCTTGTGTCTTCGGCTCGGACCTTTAGAAAGACCCCAGGAGCCACTTCGGCTATCGTCTATGGTCACTGGACCTCGATCTCACCGATTCTCATTTTCTCGCTTGCTCTTATCGTGACAGGACACATTCAGCAAAAAGACAGTAAATCACCTCATCACTCAGCTCAAACTAAAATACAGCATAAATTCCAATTAACACATCAACAAAACATTTTACAAGCCCTTTTTAAATCATAAACGTCTTTTAACTTTAAGCTCTTTATAATCAATACCATTTATTCAAATATTCAATACCTACTGTTTCTTACTTCTTGGAATACACTTCATTTCAACCAAGATCAAAATTACATCATTGTACTATTCAAAAATATTAAATCAAAACTATAATCATCAAAATTAAAACATTTTAAACTGCAAATTACTTTTCATCTTTCCCACCTTTAATAATGCATTTCTTCACATCAAACAAACACATTTCATATTATTATAACTATTCCTATTATTAACTATAGGTTCTATTGGCACGTAAATAAAAATATTTCCAAAAACCACAAAAACAATGCCCAATGAAATTCCGGGTAATCCCTTGCTTCAAATAATCCTTACGTATGACACTTTGTGGTAATCCTCTTTGTTTTTCTCAGAAATAAAAGAATTTTCAGACCTCATTCCTACCCTGGTATACTCTTCAGGCTTTATCCTAATCTATTTACCCTAATCTACTTTCCTCGGTCTTCCTACGACCGGTATTTTCCCTTCGGCCTTCCTTCGACCGGTATTTTCCCGTCGGCCTTCCTTCGACCGGTATTTTATTCCCCCCGTAGGACTCAGGATTCACCGCCCGTCGGTCTCAGGATTTACCCCCCGTAGGTCTCAGGATTTCTACTCTCACTAACTCTAAATTATATAATTCCTCCCTCTCATTTCCTTTCAGCTCGAATGATTCACCGAACGTGAAGAATTCCTAAGGCTGTTTTCGGAATCGACAGACAGAAATGTTCCTATAAACTATATGCACTCCACAAAAATAAACACATAATAAATCCCTTTTTACTCGTCAGCAAAGTAGGATTAGAATTAAATTCCAATAGCAAATACTTACTCCATACAACATAATATTTTAGTGGCATTCTCAAAATTCCCCCAAATAAACTTAAACTTTCTGAAACCCAATAATAATAAAGTCAATATCCAATATACAATTTATCAAATCAAATATACTCCCCATTTCAAATCAAAATTAAATCAAAGAACTTAATTAGGTAGAATTATTGTACTCCTTCAACAGATGTTAGCAGACAATTATTTTTAATTCGTGACTGTAATGTTAGTACAAGTTGAAGAATTAAGGATGTTAGTATGGCCACGGGAACAAGGTAAGCTAATACCCATTGTGTTCTGACCTTTAGCTAACTAGTACGTGCTTTGCTCCTAGAATTCCTTCAAGCAACTATGCACAAAGAAACCGAAGGGTGTGGCGAATCAACACCTAATTTTACCCCAGGGTCCTCTATCTCTGCTGGTACTAGATTTAACAAGCTTTTTTCTTTAGGTAGTTAGGTAGTAATCAGTCATTGAATTATAAAATACGCAACTTCATTAAATGTTTACAACAATTCACACCTTTTTTTTAAAAATCAACCAATTCAAAAGTAATTCCCCCAATTAAATTGACTTTACCATTCTCCCAATGCTTATTAATTTTACGAAATTATTCTTAAAACACTCAAACTTTTCAAGACAAAAATAATGCCATTAAAATTTAAATGTTCATTCTTTCTGCACCGCTAGGAATTTTAAAGGAAACTGAAACAATACGAAATGACCAAAAGGATTTATTAGTCGCAAAAGTTTATTTTTTCTTTCTCAAGATTCCTGTGTTTCACCACGCCAAGGAAACGAATTCAATTAGAACTTCGACAATATTCCTCCATTTATGGCTACTATAGAAAATCGAAGAATTCAAACCATACTGCACTAAATAGTATAACCCAATCAGCCTTTAGTTTCCCTATAATTTTTACCAAAATTGTCCAATTATTTCCTACTATTTTTAAACTGAAAATCAAAAAATCCTATAGCTCACTTACTTTTTCAAACAAAAATAATATTATATCTCATTTAAACATTCTTAAAGTATTGTACCCATATTTCAGAAACAGTAGTATTCCAAACCTTCCTTATTTTACTCAAAATGAAATCAAAACCAAACTTAAATAATACTCCGATAATCATGATTGTACTTGTATGTGTACTACACTACTCTCACTAAACACACATATCACCTTTTATGTACAAATCAAATTCAACAAAATCAGTCCAAAATCCAAAAAGTAATCATTTCAAATGTTACAACAAAAAGAATTAAATTCGAATCAAAATTCCAAGAAATCAAAAATAATCAAAGTTCAAATCCAAAAATTTCCCAAAACGATAAATTAATTTTCAAATTTTCTACTAAATGCCAAATTATTTTCATTCTAATGCCCATACCTTCATAATACCAAATAAATTCACTAATAATTAAATAAATTTTCAAATAAAATTGAAACCAAGAACCCATAAACCAAGACTAAGGCTGCTCGAATACGAATCTTCTTCATCGTCACTCTCCATGGTGGACTTCGTTGTTTGTCACCGCAGCTCAACTCTCTACGTCTGTCTCGGTCAGTGTCTGATCATGGAATCTTTATCTAGTGGCTGTAGGACAATGTCCAATTGGCCTTCAGACTGTCGTCGCCAGGATAATTAGCATTCACATTTTTCTCGTCGCCAATCATAGTCTCAGAACAAAGATTATCTCAAAGAAAGAAAATTAAATTAATTTCACACAGACTTAAATTTGCTTAACTTCTAGAATACTCCCCTTAAAATTAAAATAAACTCTATTCTCCACTAGTTATGCCTAGATTACACACACACAATTACACCTAACCTAACCTCAACTTTTTAACTGATAAAGAAATTACATAATTAACATGTGGCCAGACGTTCACCTCAATTATGTAGTCATGAGCGTCCTTTTAGCTAATTAAGCATTCATCCTCCTATTTTATCTGACTTTCAACTAGGTTCAACGAAAGATAAATTAGGAGTTGGACGGCTAGACTGTCGCCACTTATCAACATAAATTACTAGAAATTATCGCTTAGCCATGAGAGATTTAGCATCGCTCCGCAGCTACCACCCCAATAAGAAACATTACTACACACTTTTATACATTTGGATACATGTACCAAGGTTCACTCGTTGGAACAATACAGTCCCTACTTAATTAAATATAAGTTTCCAAAATTTTCAACAAAATGCCTTTAATTTTAATTGTAGAATTTTAGTAATAGACATTCCCATGAAATCCTGACATAAAATAATTTTTCCCTATTTATAAAATGAATTTTACCCAATAATCCAACCCATTAAAAAAATGTCAGCCAAGGAAACCCTGGAACTGTATACGTACCCATATTTACCAAAAATTTGAAAAAATCAATTTAAACCTGAATTTTTCATGCCCAGTAATTCAGAAATAGTATTACAAATAAGAAATGTAAAGGTATTTTGTCGAAATAATTCCCTAACGCCCCCAAAATGTCCTCCGAACAGTACCTACGCAATAGCGACCCACAAAAATACCTTTTTCTACCTATTTCCTGCCCAAAAAAAATTATGACAGTATTTTTAAGTCATTCCCCAATTACTGCCTTGCTCCAATAAAATTATTGCGACCTTGTGTCACTACACAATTCCACAAAAAGTCAAAACTCAGTCATCACTTTCGCTTTCAAGTAAATTTTATGTACTTTAATTCCCTATATTATGCCCGATTTTCATATATTTCGGAAGCCCAACATTAATGTAATGAAAACAAACTAATCCCTTATCCTAATTATTAATTTCGTTCAACCCCAAAAATATTTTGCAGTGATGACTGACTGCTGATCACGCCCCCCAAATAAGTCAATACTTTCCCAACATTCAACCTACGATATCCCCCAAAAAAATTTTCCCATTTTTATAATATGTTATAAGTGACTTACACTGAAATCGTTGTCCTTCTTCCCAAAAATATCCCGGTATCCTGTCCTTCCTCTGACGAGATTTTACCCCGAATCTTCTGTCGTGGTTCTACGGATGCGCCTCAGACGGTAAGCCTGCACGTTGTCAGAGTCGACCGAACCTGGGATGCCCGAATAGTCCTGATCCTGATATGCCGGTTAGTCCTGAAATGCCCGTTAGTCCTGAAATGCCCGTTAGTCCTGAAATGCCCGTTAGTCCTGAAATGCCCGTCCTGGCATGCTTGTCCTGAACTGCCCGTATGCTGGATGCCACAAGGAAACACAATCCGAAGTCCAGATCCAATCCCACTTTATTTTAGCCCATCAGCCAACACGCACGACTCAAGCCCAAAAACACAATGCCTCGTTTTCCGCTCTGTTCTCCAGTCTAACCATTCTCCCAGAGAATGTGCGTTCCTTCTACTCTCGCGGATTGGCTGACCAACATTCAAATATCCCATTAACCCGCTATAGCATACTTACTCTATGACTCTCTACAATAGAGTCTCTACAACTACTACAGTATGTATTTGTCTGCATTTAATGAGGTTGCTCATTTTACATGGTAAATCCTAAGCTTTTAACGCTGCTTAAAATGGTGGATGTTCATCAAAGAGGAAATCATAACAATAAATCGGTAAAAATTTATTGTTAACAGCTTACACATCAAAACGAAGACACCCAGGTTGATTTGAGGTAAAGATCCCAGGTTTGCGGAACATTTTTTATTCCAAGTGAAATCTTGATCGGGGGTGGTAAAAGAATTTCTTCTATCAATCTGAAACGGATTCAAGCATTGATTTTTGTGAAAAATTAGCTCAAGTCAACCTTATTGGCTTCAATCCAAAGGTAGCTTCGTTGTTTAAGTTATGAGGAAGTTTAAAAAAATAAAGATTTTTCTTGAAAATGAGCTACCGACTACAAATTTTTGTTGTCAATCCAAATCTGTGTTTGAAGTGAAATGTGCGAAGACAAGAAAATGCAAATGGTCTGCTGCCCATTTCAACTGCATTACAGTTTTTGGTACCTTAAAGCTAGTTTAAAATTTGAGTTTAAGTTCAAAAGACTTTATCATCCCTATTTGGCAATTCAACCAAAAAGTGATCACTGAAAATCACTAAGATTCATTGTAACAGATTTTTTAGCGAGTTTCAACCTCCAACTACTCTTTACAACAGGTTTAAATCATTTCCAAAACTCCCCGAAGTTTAGGAACAAAGATTCATTAATAAAAAAATGTTGTGGAAAAATGAGGAATTTAACATGAAAATTTGGTATTTGACTTCCTGATTTTTTAATTTTTTAAGTGGAAATCAATAAATTTTTTCTTATAGTCTGTTTTGTAGGAAATTTTGTCACCTTTCCAATGGTGGTTCTCTCATTTCCGTAGCAGCCTTCGTTTAGGAGCTAGAGGGCCTATACCTTGTGGACCTTATTAGCAATCATACTGTATATTATATTGCTACCAAGTTGGTATCAAAGTGGTCAAAAGACATTACCTGGTTGCCTATTCACTTGCATTATTGATATTTAGTATTTAAGCATCTTATTACATACTAAGCACAATAAAATGACCACATTATGTTTAAAATACCATTTTGGTATCAAAGTGGTCAATTGACATTACTAGCTTGTTTTTTCACTTGCATTAATGAAATTAAGTATTACAGTAACCTACTACAAACTCAGCACAATAAAATGACCACATTATGTTTAAAATACCATTTTGGTATCAAAGTGGTCAATTGACATTACTAGCTTGTTTTTTCACTTGCATTAATGAAATTAAGTATTACAGTAACCTACTACAAACTCAGCACAATAAAATGACCACATTATGTTTAAAATTCCATTTTGGTATCAAAGTGGTCAATTGACATTACTAGCTTGTTTTTTCACTTGCATTAATGAAATTAAGTATTACAGTAACCTACTACAAACTCAGCACAATAAAATGACCACATTATGTTTAAAATACCATTTTGGTATCAAAGTGGTCAACTGACATTACTAGCTTGTTTTTTCACTTGCATTAATGAAATTAAGTATTACAGTAACCTACTACAAACTCAGCACAATAAAATGACCACATTATGTTTAAAATACCATTTTGGTATCAAAGTGGTCAACTGACATTACTAGCTTGTTTTTTCACTTGCATTAATGAAATTAAGTATTACAGTAACCTACTACAAACTCAGCACAATAAAATGACCACATTATGTTTAAAATACCATTTTGGTATCAAAGTGGTCAATTGACATTACTAGCTTGTTTTTTCACTTGCATTAATGAAATTAAGTATTACAGTAACCTACTACAAACTCAGCACAATAAAATGACCACATTAATTTTTAGATACCATTTTGGTATCAAATAGGTCAATGGTCGTTTCTAGCTTGTCTTTTCACTTGCAATAATGAAACTTAGTATTTAGACATCATATTACATTATTAAAAAAACTAATGAGACCAAATTGTATTTGTGGTATCATATTGGTATGAAAGTGGTCAATAGACAATACTTGCTTGTCTTTTCACTCTCATTAATGAAATTTGGTATATAGGAATCTAATTGCATATTAAACACGATAAAATGATCAAATTATGTCTACGATACCACATTGGTATGAAAGTGGTCAATAGACAATACTTGCTTGTCTTTTCACTTTCATTAATGAAATTTGGTATTTAGGAATCTAATTGCATATTAAACACGATAAAATGACAAAATCATGTCTACGATACCACATTGGTATGAAAGTGGTCAATGGACAATACTAGCTTGTCTTTTCAATCTCATTAATGAAATTTATTATTTAAGAATCTAATTGCATACTTAACACGATCAAATGACCAAATTATATCTACGATACCATTTTGGTATCAAAGTGGTCAATGTACCTTACAAGCATTTCTTTTGCCTTAAATTGATGCAATTTAGTATTAAAGTATCTTATTACATACTAAACACGATCAAATTATCACATTATGTTTAAGATACCATTTTGGTATCAAAGTGGTCAATGTACGTTACAAGCTTTTCTTTTGACTTAAATTGATGAAATTTAGTATTAAAGCATCGTATTACATACTAAACACGATCAAATTATCACATTATGTTTAAGATACCATATTGGTATCAAAGTGGTCAATGGTGGTTACTAGCTTGTCTTTTCATTTGCAATAATGAAACTTAGGATTTAGACATCATATTACATTATTAACAATTTAGTGAGACCAAATTGTATTTATGGTATCACATTGGTATCAAAGTGGTCAATTGACATTACTTGATTGTCGTTTGACTTACATTAATGAAACTTAGTATTTCAGAATCTTATTGCATACCAGGCATCATACAATGTCCAAATTATGTCAATAATACCATTTTGGTATCAAAATGGTCAATACACATTATTTGCTTGTCTTTTGAATTAATTTACTATATCTACTGTTTAGGCAAACAATTACATAATAAACTAATTAATAAGACCTATTTATATTAATGGTACTATTTTGGTATCAAAGTGGTCAATCGATATCACTAGCTTGTCTTTTAACTTTCATTAACGAAATTTAGTATTTCAAAATCTTATTGCATACTAAGCATGATACAATTTCCATTGACCACTTTGATACCAATATGGTATCTTAAACATGATGTGATCATTTTATCGTGTCTAGTATGTAATAAGATACTTTAATACTAAATTGCATCAATTTAAGGCAAAAGAAATGCTTGTAAGGTACATTGACCACTTTGATACCAAAATGGTATCGTAGATATAATTTGGTCATTTGATCGTGTTAAGTATGCAATTAGATTCTTAAATAATAAATTTCATTAATGAGATTGAAAAGACAAGCTAGTATTGTCCATTGACCACTTTCATACCAATGTGGTATCGTAGACATGATTTTGTCATTTTATCGTGTTTAATATGCAATTAGATTCCTAAATACCAAATTTCATTAATGAGAGTGAAAAGACAAGCAAGTGTTGTCTATTGACCACTTTCATACCAAAATGGTATTTTAAACATAATGTGGTCATTTTATTGTGCTTAGTATGTAATAAGATGCTTAAATACTAAATATCAATAATGCAAGTGAATAGGCAACCAGGTAATGTCTTTTGACCACTTTGATACCAACTTGGTAGCAATATAATATAGATATGTTATGTTGCTTTATACATATATTATGTCGGTGACATCACAAATTGATAAGTAAGCATTACCACTTGTTACTAAGGTATTTGTGTTTTGGGGTAAAGTCAGTGTGTTCGCCACACTGTGCATGCAGCCGTCCAAAGCTCAATAAGGCTCGTTAAAAGCTCGAGCTTTGTTCATTAAGAGCTCGTTCAATAAGAGCTCGTTCAATAAGGATTCATTAGGGAGCTCAATAGCCACTACTACCTAAAATATAAGTTTTAAAACTTTATTTTCTATGAAATATTTCCAATTAGCCCCTTAAAGCCCAGGTGCATGGAAACGAAAATGATTTCTCGACTATCATATTTGCCAGTAACTTTTTTTGGAAATTCCCTAAGGATCTGAGACCACAGGTCCTAAGGCCATATAGTAAATTTTAAAAAATTCTTCGAATCCTATTCTTCAGTAGTTATATTGAAAATTCCACATTTTGGTCTTCGACTTAAAGATATAAATTCGCAATATATAATGCACAAATATAATAACCTAACCTAACCTAACCTACCATAGAATAAGTATCGAAGAATTTAAAAAAATTATTGTACGGCTGTAGGACCAGTGGTCTCAGATCCTTAGGGAATTTCCAAAAAAAAGCACGAATTTTTCCGATTCCCATTTACCCTCTATGATAATTTTTGCTGGTTGCCCAGCAACATCCCCATTTGTGGCAAAAACAATCTGAGTCTTTTGAAACATGCACCATTGCTGAGAAAAGCTATAACCTAGCTATGTGTTCTCAACACAAAGTTCAAAATCGTTAGGAATAATCTAAAATGTTTCCACAAAAAAGATCTAATTGTTTCCGCAGTTAGGATGGCAAAATGGTAAAATCAACTAACTGGATGGGGAAATTGAGACTGGAGAAAATGAACGTTTAGATTGACAGAGATTTATTTACAACTGTAGAGAAGTGTAGTCAGCTAAGGACAAAAGAGAAGTGTTTATAGATTACAGGTAAGTCACAGGTATTTATTACCTGTAGTTGACACAATTACCTTCAACATTTAGGTAGGGCACGACCTTCGCTTCATACATTGAAAATTGTAGTCCGCTTCCAGGTACCAATTATGTAATTATGGTGTCTGGAAGTGGACTTCAGTTCATACATTGAATGGAAAAGTAGGACAGAAGTTCACATTATCTTAAAGTTCTAGGACACAAAATTGCATACAAAGATTTAAGAATTAATTAGTTAAATCATTTAACATAACTTATAACAAAAACCATTGTCCATATAGATACAGTCAGTCACTCACTGGTTTACTGAGAACCAGTGACTACTATAATATATGAAACCAGTGAGTGATACAATATGAAACCAGTGAGTGATACAATATGAAACCAGTGAGTGATACAATATGAAACCAGTGAGTGATACAATATGAAACCAGTGAGTGATACAATATGAAACCAGTGAGTGATACAATATGAAACCAGTGAGTGATACAATATGAAACCAGTGAGTGATACAATATGAAACCAGTGAGTGATACAATATGAAACCAGTCAGTGATACAATATGAAACCAGTGAGTGATACAATATGAAACCAGTGAGTGATACAATATGAAACCAGTGAGTGATACAATATGAAACCAGTGAGTGATACAATATGAAACCAGTGAGTGATACAATATGAAACCAGTGAGTGATACAATACATGGCTCATTGCTATCTATGCTAAAATACATGTATTATATAGGCAAGGAGCACCCCATTTCGAAACCTCTAAACCTTGACCTAGAACAGCATATGAGGTATCAAATGAAAGGTAAAATTATGCTTAATTAACCTATCAGAACAGATTTAAAGCAAAGTTAATTTTACATGAAATATTAATAAAAATATGAACTATGAATTACATACTAGATTTCATGCAGTGGATTTCACAATTGCCTTAATCATTTAAATTAATCATATTGTACACCAAAAGGTATTAAAAAAATGAAGAAAGTAAGATTGTATTTGGTATCGCCCATTTAAAATTGATGCATTGATTTAATTGCAATTAATTTCTCAATCGGCAAGGGTTGTTAGTGCCCCCATTGGTTGAATCTTACTCTGATTGATGAACACTTATCAATTTGTGACAACAATGATCATCTGCTAAGCTATTTCATACTTTGTCACCGAATTTTATTCAAAATTCCAACACACTACTTTTTAGGTAGTGGTATTTAACGTTAAATACCATTAAAAACCACTTACATTTTTGGAATCGTGGACTATCGAGGACGTCGAGGAGTATTTTCAATACCCCTGTGAAAAGACGTGTTGTTGAGGATTGCTGATTTGTTTTCCCTGACATGGAGTGTCCAAACTGGGGAAATGGTTGAGCTTCTGCTAGGTGTGTGTGTGTAAAATTGGTATTTATGTACCTATTTTTGCCTATTATCTTTTGATTCTTTTATAGAAGAGATAATGCAGTAAGTAATTGTCGTAAACACTGGCAAATTACTACTGCAAACTGAAAATTAATTTATATTTTCGACAGCAAATATTGACACACAACACATAGACAATTTAGAGCAGAACTGATTTTCCAAAGGATTTTCCTTTGGCTCTTCGAGCAACCTAAACACACTACGCATGAGCACAAATCTAGAATCAATGACAAATAATAATATGATGTACTCTATGCTATTCTACATCTGACACCCTGTTTTAAAGATTTGTAAAAAGTCAAATTCTCAAAAAATTGAACCAATTTTAGTTTTTATAACACGTTAAAAAATCCTTGATAGTCCACGATTCCGAAAAAGTCCCATAACAATCTGACTAGCCCTCCGGGTTGTTTAGAGTCTATCCCCATTATTGCTTTCCAGCAATAAGGTCTTGTATCGTTGGCTCTACCAAATGCATTCTGTTTGCCACGGAATCCGTGGCAAACAGAGGTGATGGCCGTCAATATGGCGAGGTGGAAATGAGTGGAGGCGGCCAAAATATCCATGGTTTAAATAATAAATCAGAACACAGTATTTCATTTTAAAATTTTATAATGACTTTCATAAACATTCTCAGGGGGAATATTTATTGCAACATTCGTTTGATATGATATACTTATATAGGTAATTGTAGTAGGATACACAGCAGGATTTTTAATCAGTGGGTAAAATGATGTAAGTATAGAATACTTAATTTGTTTATTAACAGTAAGAATGCCAAAATTGTCATAATATTTCATAATATCAAAAGTGGCATTCCCAGATCGTAATCTATCTGCCACTTTGGCATTGCAGTGAAAATTAATTTAAAAGTTGTCAAAGATTGTTTGAATTTTTTGTAAATTTGACTCAGAGTTAGCAGAATACACAACCAAACCATATTCATACAGGATAGTATACAAGTGAACGGAAAAGAAGTGCCATAGTTTGTGATGGAATAAATCTCTTAATACGTAACAAGTTATTTGCTCTGAAAGACATCGTCTGGCAGATAAACGTAATGTGTTGATCAAAACACAATTTGTCATCAAAAATTATACCGAGATATTTAGTGTGTGATTTCTGTACCAAAGAGTTACCGTAAGGATCAATAACATATTGGAGATGGAGTAGGCCTTTTAGGGTTTCTGAATTGAATGAACACTGAGTCAATTAGACAGAGAAGTGAATTTAATGTCACTTCTCTGTCTGGAGTATTATGTCTTGCATTAAATAGCTGTTTAGAGGGGTTACTTTTGTCATCATGATGACGTTTCGCGTTAGCCAAACTTTCTTCTCCTTTCTCCAAGAAACATTTATAATTTGCTAGTACTGATTTATTGTCAAACTTTTCATTTCCCAATTCGATCCTTTTGGTAATATTTTGAGCGTAAAAATTGAAGGCTTATTAGGTGGTTCAGCATTTTTGGCTCTCCATTTCGGTTCTAGGTGTTTAATTTTTGATGCTCGATTTTCCCAATCAATGTCTTTTATGTTAAATTGTTGGCTGAATTCCTGTTTTGCTTTGAAATAATGTATTGCGAAGAATGTTTCTATCAGGTTTGTTCTAGTAGCAGTTTTTAAATTATCGACTTGGTCCATTATGAGTTTAAATGTTCTCAAAATCAGAAGCTTGGAAGTATACATGGAATTATGAACAGCTGTCTCTTCGAGTTGGAAAGCAAAACTTTTTTTTCTGGTTAGTTTAATCTGATTAGCGATTTTTCTGGGAGTAATTGGTAACAAGGAATTGGCATTTTCACCATTGGGTTGAATATATGTTTCCTGTGAATCATTGATTCTGTGACATTGTGCTGAAAATATCGAGTTTGGAAAAGAGACATCATATTTTTAATTATGCCAATACTTGCAGTAATACTTAATTCAAAAGTAGATTCTTATGTCAGCCAAACTTCTAAAACATCTTGTGTTGGAACTTTGGGCAGTCTCTTCAAAATGCAAAAATTATCGACGTATTCTTTTACCAAGATATCAGTATCATAATCGTCCATGTATAAATGAATAGCGAGTTGATTTGTCGTATCCAAGTTTTGTAGTAGTGTTTTAAATTCAGCTGGTAAATTACTTAATTTGGATTTCTTGGCCTATTCTTCTGGCGATTCACTTATTTTACGTTTTTTCTTCGAATCAGCATTAGTGGTATTATTGGTATTATCTTCATCTTCATCTGATGTAACATTGAATAATTTTTGTAAGGTAGAATTTTTTGGATTAGATAAATAATCCATTTCGTATTAGGTGGATCCTATGGGATGCTTTATAGGTTTTGTGAAATATATATCTCCGATTCTCAATTAAATGATTAGTAAAGAAGTTCTTGAGATTAAACAAAACTCGAACACCTTATACGATTTAAAATCATTTTGAATTTATTTCAATTAATTGCAGTGACCGGTTTCGAATTTCTTCGTCAGGCTGTAATATACAATGCTAGTCATATTAAATTTAGTTACAAAATATTTTGAATGATTATGACTACACTTGTCAGTATGAAGTCAGTTTATATGTATAAATATTAAGTTTATAATTATTAAGTTTATAATACCATTTGACTTAAGTAAATACAATATAATTACTTATATAATTAAATAGTTAGTTAAGCCATTGGAGATTTACCAGTAAATTAAATTTATGTAGTGTAACAACTTCCAATTAACATTATATATTACAAATTATACTTCCAAAATTTTATAATTTTGTTGTTTGTTATACATGCGGATCAAATTTAAACATTTCCGCTGTAGCAGCTAAAACTGTATGTTAGGTAGTATTCATATCGTTTACATTGAGAAGATACAATCAAAGATTTAGGAAAAAAGTCTTTATGTATGGTATTGCGTTTAATAGCAGTTTGAAATTCTTCTATTATGTTGTCATTGGGAAAAAGTTCATTTTCTATGTTAGAATGTTTAAGTTGTACTGGACTTATATTACGTAAATGTTTCTTGTTACTTATTTTCCATTTATCAAATGAAGAATATTCCGTATTTCAATGCCTTGAGTATCTAAATCAATTTTCCGAGCAATTTTTCTCATAATTTCAGAAAGCGCATAACTAAGGCAATTTAAATCAGGAAAAGTTGGTATACAGAATTTTAAACCTAAAGGTAAAACACTTTTAACACTTTTATGTAGTAGCAGTAGAGAAGAGGTCCTAGTGTTGACCCTTCTGGACAACCACCAAAAATTTGCAAATTTTTCAGATAGAAAAGATCCAAGGCGGATAGAAACGTTCCTATTGCAGCAATAGCTACACAATTGATCCCTAATTTTGTTAATTAAGATAAGGTAATTAGTGCATGGGAAATGTCAAGACCAGAGTATATAGTAGTAGACAAGTAAATCAGAGGATGCGAAGTGGAAAGCTTCCTCTGAAAACCAAATTGGTAGTCAAAAGAAAGCTTTTCACTCCGCATATGTAGTTCCAATTTATCACAAATAATAGCTTCAAAGACTTTACCAAGATAGGGAACAATGGACATCAATCTATAGGATCCAGGGTCATTTCTGCATCCCCCGGTTTTAAAAAGGGATTTAGCTATTGATTCTTTCCAGACTTGGGGAAATTCCCCAGTTGCAAAGGCAAGATTGAAAATTTTCGCAATTTTATCCGCTAAACAAGAGTGTAATAGCTTAATCAATTTTGCTGGTAAGGAGGAAATGCCAGCCGCATTAGAAGGCTTTACACGATTTAGCTTATTAGCACCTTGGGATGAGTTCCATAGATTTAAAAGACTAGTGGTGTCATCAGTATTAGACAGGGCAAATGAGAAACAAGAAGCAATGTCTGCATTTTCAGTTACCAGACTATCGTTATAGTTCACTTCAGTAATCATAGTAGATTGGATACTGGTATTAGTCAATTGTTTGTATAACGTAAACAGTTCAGCTTGATCAGAGGTTTTTCGAAAAGAATTTAAGTAGTAAATACGCTTTGCTTTCGGCAGCAAATTATTTTTATAATTCTTGAATTTACGACTATGGTCAAAAAGAATGCATTTGGTAGAGCCAACGATACTAGACCCTATTGCTGGAAAGCAATGATGGGGATAGACTCTAGACAACCCTCCGGGAGGAATTGAGCCAGATGTTTTTTTCAGCCAGGAATTTTTTTGAAAATTATTTCCTGAACCGTACATTTGCCATTAAGAATGGAAAATTTTATTCTAAAGATTTTGATTATGGCCGTGGGGTCATTCAGGGATCAGTACTAGGCCCAATTTTATTTAATTTGTTTTTCAATTTGATTTCAAAAAAACTAAAATCGGACCATATTTTACACAAACTGTTTGCAGATGACCTAATTATATATTATGCGCATGAGTCATCTACAGAGATAACTACATTTTTGAATTCCGCTTTGGCCAAACTTGATAATTGGTGCTCTAATATGGGATTGCAAATTAACTATGAAAAAACTAAATTTATGTTGTTCCATAAAGTTTGTGCTAACATTGAGAAAGAGTTAATAATAAAATGCGGAAATTATTATATAGAGCGTGTGTACACTTTTAAATACCTTGGAGTGATACTAGATCCCACTTTGAATTTTAAGGCTCACTTCACTTCTGTTGAAAAACGTTTCTGCTCAGCACTAGGTGTCTTACATAGAATAAGGAGAATGGTTCCTTATAAAACATATTCAATGTTAATTAGCACTTATGTCTACCCTATTTCGGACTATGCAATTTCAATTTGGGGTCCTACAACAAAAAATATGCTTGGTAGCTTACAAAATAAAATTAATAAATCATTATATATTAAAGAATTTCCACAATTGGGTAAATATTACCATAAAAAATTTTGGTCCTCAACAGACAACCCAAATAAAAAAGATAAATTAAACATTAAAGATAAAATCCAAAAATGTAAACGAGATCATAAAGAGGTAAATTGTTGGGAACTACTGGAAAAGGGCAATTTGCTTACAGTAAATGAAAGGCTGATATTCCTCACTATGACTAGTCTGTATAAGATTGTTACTTTTGGCACAAATATAGAATCGCTAAATAATTATTACAGTAAAGAAATCTTAAATGTAACAAATAGAAGCACCAGGCAAGCGAATAACTTGCCAGTAATTGAACATCGTACTGCACTTTTTGCGAAAAGTCCAATTTACTTTTCAAACGTCACCTGGAACTATCTTAGTTCGCTGCTTAAGGATAAGAAAGAGAGTGTACTAAGTTTCAGTAAACTTCTTAACTACTACCTATTACACATTAGGGAGGATGATTTCATACATTAAGCATTAGGTCAGAATTCGAGGAAGTGTATATGTGTATATTTAATCATTTAATGTTACGTTACCTACAAGAGATGTTCTCTTAAAACCATTATGTATATATTGACTTTCGATTGTAACTGGGTACGATGCGGCTTTGACTATGGGAGTAAGGTAACTAGCTTGCCTTCTGTGCTTTTATTTGAGAAACAGACTTCATGTATAATAATATATGTTTGTACTGATAATAATTGGCACTTAAATAAAACTAATCTGAATCTGAATCTGAATCTGAATGTGAAAGTATTTTTAACATGCATTTTGATGCCGATACTATGCAGGAGTGATGAGCAACCTTAAAGACTCTTTCATTTGAAATTTGTTTTGAAAAGCTTGTGCAGTTGAACATAATAATTCACAACAGGACAGTATAGAGCCACTAGACCTGAATAAGTATAAAATGAATGCTGTTTATATGCAAAATACAAAATAAAAGTTGTACTCAAGGAGCTTTAACTGGTTTAGATATCCCTTGGTTTCTCTTTGGCTGTTTTTCATAAGGAGGGTTCAGTTAGGCACTTTGCGTGAATATCTATAAGGGACGTTTTTCGTCCCTTATCCGATTGTTGCCAATGACAACTGGTAGGATTTGTCCCTTATAGATATTCACGCAAAGTGCCTAGCTGAACCCTCCTGTTAAAACTGTTGACACTCCTTGGTTGTACTAATGTTGACGATTCTACTTTTAAGAGGCACACATACTCGTAGCTATGACATAACAGGCCGCTTTTTGACTATCATATTCAATGTAATTTTTCTTTTTAGAAAAGTCCCTAAGGATCTGAACTTACTGGACCTACGAAAAAGTGTAAATACTCAAAAAAATCACAGGAACTTTCTAAAGAGAAGTCCTGTCAAAAATTTGACATTTTCCATCTTTGTATTGAAAATATCGCGGTTTCAAAGTTAAAAACACTAAAATATGAGTTTTTTGCAATTTTGAAACCGCGATATTTTCAATACAAAGATGGAAAATGTCAAATTTTCGACAGGACTTCTCTTTAGAAAGTTCCTGTGAATTTTTTGGGTATTTACACTTCTTCGTAGGTCCAGCAAGTTCAGATCTTAGGGACTTTGCTAAAAATGTCATACAATTTTTTCACTTGTATCTTTTTATCCATGATGTACATTGTAATCAAGGGGTTTAGTGATACGTATCCATGATTTTCTAATTTGCAAATCTATACACTTTTGGATTGCTTTGGTTCAGTTTGTATAGTTGTGCACCTTAATATTATTTAATTTTGTAAATGCAAAAAAGAAGGCCTCGAAAATTGAATTCCCATGTGGATGTATGAACTACACGTCTGTAGGGATATATTTTTAACAAAGCGCCGTGACAAAGCGTAAGTAAATTAGTATAAATGGATTAGTAGGCGGAGGAGTAGTATTTACAGTTTTCAGCGATAACAAGTTGCACGTAATATAGCCTGTTGACCAATTCGTATTTTATTAGCATGATAGCATGATGACTAATAGAGGTATTCTATATACAGTTATAATATGAGCAAGTATTAGTAAAGCTACTATTTCTCAAAGAATTACCACCATATTATTTGTACTGGTAAAGCCTTGCTATTATTTGGAGAGTAAATTCCAAATAATAGAGCATTGGGCTAATGGGCTAGTAATTGAGTCCAATAAACACAACGTATGCCTAAAAGATTAATTCAAAATGTTTCTAAGCGGAAGTGGTTCAACTTTGGTTGTGTAATAATTGTAATAATATTCTATGCATATACTGATGGAAATGATAAATCATGAACTATGTCATACAGAGAAATATGCAAATAATGCAATGTGCGTAATATTTTTATATAGATTTATCATGTAGCCATTTATTATGGCATTTCTGTAGCTTTGCTTTAAATGAAAGACTTTTCCATTCATCCTCCAGTTTTTGAGTTCTGATGTTCTTGATTTGTCCATCGCCAGTTATCATTCAGGATTGGTCAGCATGACAAAATTTACTTTTATATCACTCTTTATTCTTTTGATAATAAATCCATTTCTACTCAAAGGAGCTGATGGCAATTACGCGGCCAGGTGAGCAAAGCAAATAATGCTGTTTTTAAAGCCACATTTTAGTCTAATTCGTATTATTTCAAATCTGAAGGCATTATAATAAAAACAACTACAGTTTGGAGTCAGACAAATATTGCTTCACAAATGCTAGTACTCCAGGAATACTTGACTTGAATGCACTCATCCGTTCCCTGAACAAAGAGGTGCATACGATCAAGAGTTCCGATGCAAGGAAAGAATGTCTGCAGAAACTCATTCGAATAAAGACTTCAATGTGCCTAGCCACAACTCAAGAAGACATCAAGGAAGTCGAAAGAAACGCCTTCAATTTTCTAGAGTCGGTCAAGAACCATGCGAAATGCAATTTCTGTGCGTCTAAAGATCAGTATGGAAATGATTGGGCGACTTGTACCGGAGAAACGGCTGTTGATGATTGTCCCCCATTTTCCCGTCCCGGCTACGTTACATGGCACTGTAATAAATATCTAAAATATGATAGCCAACTGCCAGATTATTCACAATGCAGCAATGAAAACCTGGGAAAACTGAAAGAACAATTTGAGTCTTCTAAGATGTCGACTGCTGTAAGTTCAATTTTTATTAACAAATTAGTTAATCGTTACCGATTCTATTTTGATTTTATAAAGAGAAACATGCAGTTAGAACCAGAAGAAGCCACTAAAATTCTTAATGAATTACACGAAATCGTTAATCCAGATCCAGGCCAAACTACAAATCAGAAGTTTGCAAGAACGACGAATATCAAATACTTTGGCCATGAGATAGAACAGATCTCAGTATTAGCAAGAAATACTATTTCGCAAACAAGGTCAAATATCAGCCGTAATAAAATGGAAGAATTGGCCAAAAAATCGCTAAAGATTATTTTAAGTGTGTTAACCAATCAAGAACAATGGAATCAATTATCAAAGGTAAACGAATTATACAGTTTAAGTCCCGATGAACTGGAGTGGAAAATGAAGCTATATGTATGATAATATTATTTAATTGAATCAGCGGCTGTTAATTAACTGAATATTATATGTAAAACTTGAACTGAAAGTTAAAAGTGATTATATTAGTATCATGTATTAGTGTATTAGTGTCTGCCCATAGAAAATAAAGAAAGCTAGGAATGGGACAGACATTTTCGATCGAATTTTTTCTGAGCCAATAAATCCACTCAAAATGATGAAAATGAAAGGTTGTAAGTTTAAGAATCAACATATAGAATCACCATTTTGGGTATTGATATTGCTTGTACAGTTTTATGGTAAGATGTTTAGTAATTAAATACGCTCCATTCCACTTCATTGGGACACTTCCTAAACATATATCTAAAAATAGTTACTTGAAAAAATTTAGGAACTGAGCCCCAAAGTTGCAACAAATATTTTAGAATGCTTGGAATCATCGGCATTTGTTCTAGCAAACAGAAAGAAATCTTCTAGCCAAAACTATTTTCACGAGTCAGTGACAGACGAGATTTACACATTAAACTACATCGAAAATAATCCTATTTTCATGGAATTCGGTTCAAAGTATTACCTGCCGAACAAAAAAGAAATAGTTGTTGTTTCAGATGGGAAGATTCATCATGAAACGTCTATAATTGTTAATTTATCAAGGATCATCCAAAATCCAATGCTGAATAACTCTTTGAATGACCAGGTAAAGTTCGTTGGCATGATCATTCCTCCAGAATACGTTGCCAGCAGACTGCAATCAATACTAAGGTACTTTCTTATATCTAAATACATATTCCCTTACCCGTAATGTAATATACGCTATCATACATGATTAATTAGCGGGATTTATCATGATTAATCCTAATTGTACTAGACTTTTCCACACACGGCCGCTTGCGAGGTTAGAGCGTCGAGAACGGCCGCCAAAAAGTTGACGTACAATTGAAAAGCAATTAGCAACACAATGCAAAATATCCAATTAGTGATAGTGTTTTCTTTGTTTCCATTGTCCTTGATGTTAGTTTGTAATAGTAATAATTGTGAAGGAGGAGAATGACATTGTTTGTTAGCATTGGGTGACTTGAACAAGAGGATATTGTTGGGTGTGGGTGACTTGGTGACTATGATGGGGATAGAGTGGAAGAGGAGTAGTTTGTTGGCAATGAGTGCCTTTGAAGGAGGAGGATGACATCGTTGCATGGCAGTGGATAATTTTGAAGGTGAAAGATGTGATTGTAACCAGTGTGATTTAGAAGTAGGGTAACATTGTTAGTAGTGGGAGATTTTGAAGGAGGAGGATGGCATTGTTAGTAGTGAGTGATTTTGAATGAGGAGGATGACATTGTTGGCCGTGAGTGATTGTGAAGGAGGAGGATTAATTTGTTGACAATGAGTGATTTTGAAGGAGGAGGATGACATTGTTGACAGTGAGTGACTATGATAAAAGTAGGGTAGAGGAGGGTTGCTTTGTTGTCGAAGGAGGTTAGTAGATAAATGCTGAGTTTATTATTATCACATTTACTCAATTTTCAATTGTATCATCAAGATACTCCGTCGTACGTAACCAATTTAACACTAAAGACGGCCATTTCCAAAACTAACTACAACTAAAAACAACATGTTGCCTATTGACGGATTTGCCATTGATCTCTCAAGGGTCCGTCAAATCCGCAGGAAAAGAAGCCGGTAAAACTGGTAGCTCGATTTAATAAGAATAGGTTTACTTTTATAATGCTTGTGTTTTGAATTTTAAAACGTCGCGCTTGGTTACGTCGCAGGCTTGGGAATTTTTTTCTTAAATGGTTGCTTATTGTAAGTTTTACTTAGCAGTCAATTTTTGCTATTATTTACACCTAAGTGGTAGAAAGCCAAATCTAGAACAAATATTGATTGAAATTGGCAGTCTATTTAATAGACTCCATTAGACAAATTGTTAATAAATGCAGTATGTCAATTGTGCTGTTTCTATCAGTCAGGAAATTGAGGTAAATGATGGAGAGGATCTCAGAAAAGAGGTTCACGAAGAAATCAACGGAAATATTGTGTCGTTTAGTCTGAGTAGGAAGGAACCTCCTCGATTCGAAGGTTGTTACATTAAAGACATTAAAGATTTAAAGGAAATCTGTCTTAAACATTTCAATTTTTTAGATGACAGCGTTACGGTGACATTTCAGCACCTTGTCTCTACAATAGGGGACAGTCCGCAGATATTTAGGCGAAGGTTGCATCCCGGAGAAGTCAGAAAGGCAGCATCGATCTGTGCGTTTTGGGACACGCGACAATTGTAAAAATTACCCATAATAGAAATATATTATAGTTACTATACACGACTAAAAGCAGGAAGCAAGCAAATTGCCATAAAGAATTGGACTATATAGTTATTGTTATTACAAACAGATTTTTGATGAATAGTGAAAGGTTCTTCCACTCTATTCGCATATCAAATGAGGTTGTTTTAATGCTTTCAGAAAATGGTCTACAGAAGGATGTCGCAGAATAAACTCACAATCAAATAATTTCGCTTCTACTTGCTCATGTAATCATCTCACAGCCTTTTCAGTATTGATGGGATATCATGATTATGCTGTAAGGCTTCTTTCTTTCTGTAATGTCCTCATAAGTTATACATTTTCTGTATATCCTACTAAAAATCAGTTGTATAGTATACCTAGCATGACAAAAAAATCGCTTTAAGCCCCGAGATAAGTCTTTTGCGTTCAAAATGCTTTAGAAATTGTGATAATAATAATTGTTATCATTGTATAATATTATCGTAGGAAAAGTATTACGGTTTGACGATATTAACGTGGACATTATGTCCATTATCAGTGCTTTGCCTTGTTATTACGGTAGCAGTACTTGCGACTGTAAAATGCGCGAGAAGTGATCAGTCAAAGATTACAATCCATCTCTGCCTCACCCTCATTTTTGGAAATATCATTCTTATTTGCACGGATAAAGACAATTTTCACCTCCAAGATGTAAGTTACCTGAAATAGGGATTTAACCCTTTAAATAGGCCACTTGGTAAATGATAATGTTCTTTTCTACAGTGGAGTTGCACCATTCTGGGTGCGCTGAATCACTACATCTGGTTGTGCGCCTTTATATGGATGGCTGTGCAAGGAATGCATTTGTATCATAAAGTGATCAAAGTATTCAATTCCGGAAGACATAATTTGTTAAAAATTTACATTGCTGCAGCTTACGGACTTCCTCTTGTAATTGTAGCCATAACTGCTGCCATCGGATTCGCAGTAGAAAACGAATCTATATATGTTGGGGAAATGTAGTAAGATTTAATTGAGACCAAAATAGTTATTTCACAGTCTTTCTATTTGAGGGAATTAAATAATGGTGTCTGGCGCGACGTGTAATTTTATTGGTTATTCATATTATTATTGTTATAATTTACTAGTTGCTGGCTCAAAGGGCAGTACCTGTGGAGTTTTAAGGCCCCAATGCTCATTATTGTCGCTGTAAGTGTAACACTTTTGTTCATTACATTTTTCATTAGTATTGTATTGTATTGGGTGACAAAATTATTAGTTCGGAGTGTTATAACGAAAAGTTTACTACAATTTTACTATATCTATAGGGAAATGCTTTGGTATTAGTGGCAGTATTACGTATTGCTAGCAAGAAAAATAATTATTCTGTCCAAAATAATCATCAAAGAAGTACTATTAACAAGTTAGTTATTACTATTTTTGTTGAATATTACATCATGAGAAATAAGCCACTTTTATAACTCCTAATAATTTATGCAAATGATATAACATATTTCGCAGGAAATTAATTACAGGCGCTGCCTCTCTTTCTGCATTACTCGGTATGACTTGGATTTTCGGATTTTTCAGTTTAGTTGATGTTACCACACCCGGGCATGAAGCCATCCCTTACATTTTTACTATTCTCAATGCTTCTCAGGTAAAAAACGAATATTTACTGTTACTACTATTAAGGTAAAATGAGATAACAATGATGGCATGATAACTTTTACTTTACTACCTTCACTTTTACCGCTTTTACTCATTACCTAACCTAACCTAACCTAACCTTTCTCCAATGGGATTTGATATTTTCTCCAATGACGTTTGATATTTTTTCCTTTCCTGGCAATATCCATTTGCATTATCTACACATGTAAATTTGGGTTTTCGTTTTAGGCGTTTTTACACCCAACCTTACAGCGTCCTTACAGCAACTGTTTTTACACCATACATATTAAATATTGCCATATAAATTCATTATGTAAGCCACAACTCACCAGAACATTCTAAGTCACGCCATTTGTTAAAAAATCCTCCATACAAAAGTTATGTCTGTGGCATACAAGTTAATTGGCACCTTAGGTTTAAACCATTCGAATTGGGGACCTTGAATTTCAATATTGAAGATGAGCTTCAAATATTTTGTGGAATAAAATAGTTTTAGATACTCTAGTACATATTAAATACGTAATGTTATGCACAGTACAACTATACCAAATCAAACTGTAAAAGGACCCAATGTTATTGACATTCATTTAATTTGACCACAGGGAATGTTTATATTTATTTTCCACTGCTGCTTGAACGAAACAGTCTACGCACATCTCTCCAAAACTGTCCGAGAAACTTTTACATTTTCGACATCATCATCGTCAGTTCCCATAACTTCTGTAAGTCAATTTCAGAACTTCTCTGTAGCGTTGCTTCTCAATGTTGAAATAAAATTGTTACTTTGGAATGGACCGATATATAGCTCATTCGAAAGATCTCATCGAGTACGTAACGAACATAGAATACCGATGGTGGCTGTGAAGCTGGCGCTTCACTATAGAAGACCAGCTTCCATAAGAGAAATGGTCCACACTTAGAATGCACGTAGATACATACGAGAGCCAATGAGAGAGCGGCTGCGTCCGACCAATAGCAAAACGGCTGCGTACCTTGTAGCAACAGCAAGGAACTCTTGATGAGAGATATACTTGGGAGACGTATGGAAGCCTAAGCTGGTGTTGTTCCTTGGTAACGAATATGGTATTTATTTTGGGGGCAACCCCCCAAATAAGAAAGTTATAGTCGATCCAAGCAGAAAGTGTGACTATTTCGATACCCATCTTTTCAGAAAAGGAAGAGTTACAAGTTCTTTAAAACATCGTTGTTTTGCTTTTCATGGTGAACTTACTTGTAACTATGGCAACGTAGCTAATAACAACATGTAGGCTTGGTCTTGTAAAATTCTAAATTGCACTAACTTATATCTTCTATGTTGCGTGTTTTCATTATTTTTGCATAGATTTTAGGTAACCATTACATTTCAGCTTAAAATTTAAATGCCAACCGATAAATTCAAATTCAGGCCGTGGTATGTTCAATTTCCATCAATTTTAATTAGGTTAGGTTTTAAAAAATGGAAATTGTGACCTCCTGCCACGTCCAATTTCCATTAATGTTAATTAGGTTAGGTTTTAAAAAATGGAAATAGTGACCACATTCCTTGTTCAATTTAACAATTTTAATTAGGTTAGGTTTTAAAAGATGCAATTTGTGACCAGGTGTCATTTTAAAATTGATAAAAATTTAAAATGGCACGTTAGACCAATTTCCATTGTAACAACCTTTCCAATTTTTCAAAACCAAGCCTACATGTTGTTACTAACTCCGTTGCCATAGTTACAAGTTAAATTCAACATAAAAAAAAAGATGCTTTAAGGTACGCGTATATTCAATAAAGTGTATGTATTTGACTATTTCATCAATAATAAAATCTCTATGGATATTAGGCAGTTAGTTTTTTTCCGTAGTGTAAGAATGAGCCTCCCGTAGTGTAAGTCTTACGTCAAACCCCTCCCCTTTACGTAAAAATCCTAGGCTACGCCAAAAAAATTTAGTTACGAAACGTAAAAATGACTACACTACGTTTCAGACTTACGGGCATACTCAGTGCCCAGTGCCCTCCCAGGATGTAGTTACCCAGGCGACTGGCATCATTCATGTTTATTCTACAAAGTTAATTTTCGAAATGGTGGCACGTAGCAACCAAATACTTACGGAAAATCACTAACTATTCTACGTAACCGTAGTGTAAGTAAGATTCGAAAAGGAAGCCGCGTAAAGACTTACCCTACGCAAAGCCCAAAGTTACACTAAGGGATAAAACTAACTGCCTATTAATTTAAAGTTAGAGATAGTACCTCAAAAAATCCAAATCTAAAGCCCGTGCACTTGTAGACTAAATGGACTGTACTGTAAGTATAAGGAAGTACCTCGATAATAATAATTATTCCAGAATTGGGAGATTACTGTAAGGGAGTACTTTGTCCCTCTTTCTGTGTCTATCTATTTATCTATCTACCTATTTCTCCATGTATTTAAAGATTTCCTCATAACTTTCGACATGATATTTAAATGAATGAAACAAGAAGTCAAAAGGTCGTCTGACCAAGGATTGCAATGAAAATATTATTTCCAAATATTAGACGTACTACCTTACATTTTTCTTATCCTTCTTGGTACCTCTTTTCTTATTTTGAACGAACGTCTGCAATGAAACTATTTCCGAAAATTCGAACTCACGTACGACCTTAATTTTGGTACTTCTTTGTGGTATACTTATTTATAACAGCCATTCTCCTCCTGATTGAACCAACGTGACTGCAACGAAACCAATTTAACTAACTGACTTCATCTGTAGTCATACAATAAATGCATAGTATTCACTATGCATATTTCAATACAGGCCCACATCTTGTCAAACAATAATATTTCTAAGCCCCACGCCCGTTGAGCTTTTCATTGACAATGTTAGACAAAGTCAAAAGTTATAATTTTTTGCCTAACCTAACCTAACCTAACCAAAACGTTTGCAATTCAATTGAAGATATCTTAATATCCAAGGTAGATATGTCAATTTTTCCACAATAAGATTGTAGTTCAGCTTTCGATGAACCTTCTTTGTATTTACACTTTTTTTGTAGGTTTAGAAGCCCCAGACTAGATCCGAATTTCCTAAAAAAAGTTAACATGGAATATGATAGTCAGAGTAATTGGTCGTTTCCAGGAATACCTTATTCTTAATGGACTTTAAAGAAATATTGGTATCAAAACAGTCATATTTTCAAATTTGATCGACCATAACTTTCTTATTTGGAGGGTTGCCCCCAGGATAAATATCATATTCGTTACGTACTGGACAAGATCTTTCGAATGAGCTATATATTATCGTATTTTCTAGTGCGCCATTATACTAGGAATGTTCCGCTAATGCCGTTGGGTGCGAGTAGCTAGTATACCTACGAGTTTCGATTCGATACAATGTTGCTGCATTATTATTTGTATGTATATTAATATGCAAGGACGTATTTAAGGATGGGCTTTACGGGCTGAAGCCCCCCCCCCCCACCGAAATAAGAAAAAGGGAATTTTTTTCTCAAAATCCGCTCGATTATTTCCCATTTTAGGCCATTTTTTGACTCATTCCCTTCAAAAAATGCCAAAAATTTTCCCCTCCGAAACTCAGTTCTGCATACGTGCTTGTTAATGTGGTCTAATAATAATTTACATATTTTGGTTTGCAGAAAACCCCGTCTCATAATCAGAACGAATTTTATGAACATCAGCTGGTGGTCAATAGTTCCAATTCGATCGCTAAAGGAATGGATAACGTGCAGTAACATATTATTATCAACTTTCATATGGTTGCTATATTATGTGTAAATAATTATAACCCACTAATGGGTGTCCCAATTGTAATCGCTAGCTTTATGGTTTCGCTGAAAATTGATGTAGCTGTAGCTAATCATTGAAAACGGAGTAGATCTGACATTTGACCTATTAATGTTTTTACTCATCGTAACTAATATTAGAAGTCTAAAAAGAGACTTTGCATTTCATTACACCATTATTGGGGTACATTGAAATCAAGCTGTTTCATTCAAGATTTCAGTCCCACATTTATGTCTGTAAATAGTAAATTAAATTGTCGTAATTTTATAATAATAATTAGGATTACGTGTCAAATTCTGCCGCTGCTTAATTACAAAATATGCCACCGTTTTTATTACTTTGTGATGCTGATATGAATAAAATTTAAAATTAAACACTTCTGCAAAACAGTACAAAATAAATATTACACACCCCCACTTACCTCAGTCAATTAACCAATTCGTTCATTTCATGTATGCATAAATGTACCCAAAGCAAAGCATGATTGTAGTATTTTTGATGCATTGCCAAGCAAAAGGCCTGTCATAGTTCTTCTTCTAACTTCTACTCAGTGCAGTGTACAAAATACCATTTACCACTTACCAGTGTTAAGTGGTTTTTAATGGTATTTAACGTTAAATACCACTGCCTGAAAAGTAGTGATAAGTGGTATAAATGGTAAAAATGGTAAAAAAATAGTTTCATTTAAATTTCGTGTCTGAACTTTGAATAAAAATTGGTGCCAAAGTATGAAATAGTTTAGCAGATGATCATTGTTGTCACAAATTGATAAGTGTTCATCAATCAGAGTAGGATTCAACCAATGTGGGCGCTAACAACTCTAGCTGATTGAGAAATTAATTGCAATTAAATTAGCATCAATTTTAAATGGGCGATACCAAATACAATATTTTTATCTTCATTTTTTATAACTTTTGGTGTACAATCAAATAAATATGATTAATTTAATTGATTAAGGGGCTAATTAGAAATATTTCATAGAAAATAAAGTGTTAAAACTTATATTTTAGAAAGTCTAGTGTATCTGTACTGTTGGATACGTAGTATCAGTAGTCAGTAGTTACATAACATTATAAGTTTGTTTGTTTGTCTCAATATTACTATTATTAGATTATTAGTCATATTGTATGTTTTGTCATAAAATTAATCAGTCTAGTTGAGTTTTGTCCAAAAGTGAGACCTAAATCTTCGTCCTCCTCATTCTTGTCCGTTTTCCACGAGTTGTTGTTAATAAAAGTCATAAAATCACGATACAGTCCACTTTTGTTCATATTTGCTGAGCTAGCCAACATTTTGGTCCTTCTCTGCGGATAATTTTGGTACCAACCCTTACCGAAAACTTCATTTGTTATCCATCACTTGCGCAAGCAGAATACGCCGGTACTCTCCTCAAGGATGGACCAACTCGTTAAGAAACGCGGAGTGTTGAAGGGGACTTTAACGAAAATCAACACGTTCTTGGTAGTAGACATAACAACAAATCTGTTAATTATAGAAAAAATAACATAACTACTGACACTAAATATGAATATGAATCCACTTCCAAAGTTAACTATGAAAATACCACTCAGATAGACATTGTAAACTCACCAATAGTTGCTGTTAACGATAAGAATATCACGATGCGTAAGAAGTCTAACCTTTTTCAACAAAGTCAAACTCCACAGAGTTATCCATAGCACACATAAAAGTTCGAGCACAACAAAATAAAATATTCCTTGTCTCATTGTTAATTAATGACTATGATATTGATATTTTATGTGTCAGCGAAACCTTCCTTAATGAGCTTATAATTCCTCTTAATATACCAAATTATACCTTCTATCGCAATGACAGGCAATCTATTTATAAAACCTACGGCAAGCCGTAACAGAAGCTCGCCTGAGTGAAGGGGACCGTGTACACATTTTTTGGTGAAACAAAAATAGAAATACATTTATTTTGATTGGTAAATTGTTATTCAAATTAGCTCAATATTAATCTATTTTGATTTAAATAGATTGATATTGACTATTAAAATCAACAGAAAATTAAAAAAAATTAATATTGACTATTAAAAGTAACAGAAAATCAAAATAGATTAATATAGACTATTAAAATCAACAGAAAATCAAAGTTGATTAATATTGAGTATCAAAATAAAAAGAAAATCAAAATACATTAATATTGACTATGAAATTCAACAGAAAAATCAAAATAGATTAATATTGACTATTAAAATCAACCTAAAATCAAATGGAATAATATTGACTATTAAAATCAATACAAAATCAAAATAGATTAATATTAACTATGAAATTCAACAGAAATAAAAAATAGATTTCATTGACTATCAAAATCAACATAAAATCAAAATAGATTGATATTGACAGTGAAAATCAACCGAAAATCAAAATAGGTAATTGCTGACTATGAAAATCAATAGAAAATCAAAATAGAAAATTGTTGACTATAAACATCAACAGAAAATCAAGATTTGATTAATGTTGACTGGAAATCAGCAGAAAAACAAAATTGTTTAATGGTAACTATGAAAATCAATAGCAAATCAAAATTGATTAATGTTGACTATGAAAAGCAACAAAAAATCAAAATTGACTAATATTGAGTATCAAAATAAACAAAAAATCAAAGTTGATTAATATTGAGTATCAAAATCAAAAGAAAATCAAAATAGGTTAATATTGACTATCATAATGAAAAGCAATTCGAAAAATGTAAATTTGACTACCAATTTGCATATAAATGCGAAATAGATTTATTTCCGTCCTATAATAGGTATTTTCCTGTTTTATTTACTTTATTATAAAATTTTAAATTAGGTCGAAGCGGCATTTAATATTTTGTACCATCCCGCTAACAATCCATAGGAAGCACATTTGAACTTTTAATGTCCATTTAATGTCACATTTTCATTTTGACTATCAAAATGAAGACAAAGTGAGCGCGCGTTATCTCAGCAACCTGTGGACCAATGTGGCCCATTTTCAATAGGCTTTGTCATAGGTCCATGTTTTTGCCAACTTTAGTTGAAATCCGTCAATGTCTTCAAAAGTTATCGTGTAAACGGACGGACGCACGAACGGACGGACGGACTGTGCGATTCTATAAGCTGCCTTATCAGGCGAGCTAAAATGGTGGTGGTGGAGTTGGCATTTTTGTAAATGATATATATAAATGTACTCCGTATAATTTTAAGTGCTCACCTGACCTTCTAATGTGGAATATCTAGCCCTTGTTGTACAACACAAGCTCAATAAATCTTTCATTGTCCTTGTTATATACCGTCCCCCTGATTATTCTAAAGTGTGTATTAGTAATGACATGTCTATTTTTGACCATATATTCTCGGAACTTTGCTCGTTGAATAAGACAATCTTTATTCATGGTGATTTTAACTTAAAGTTTACCCCAGTATATGATAAGTTTCAACACATACTAGATAGCTACAATCTAAAGCAATATGTCCCAACTAGGGAAGAATCTATTCTTGACCTCTTTATTAGTAATGAGGATCGATTTGTTAATTCAATAAAGGTATCGGATCCATGTTTATCTGATCACAAATTAGTTACATCCACCATCAGAATACATAAAGAAAAGCGTTCTAAAACTACTACTACCTTTCGTAACTATAAAACCATAAAATTTAATGTACTAGCTGAAAAGGTAGTTGAGACTGAATTTAATTCAGAGAATTGTACTGATATTGAGTCTAGGGTTTCTTCTTTTTGTGATAAGGTAGTAAATATTTATGATAATGTTGCTCCAGTAGTTACGAAGTCTTTTATTAAATACCCAAAAAAATTGTCCTTGTCTGAAGCCACCCTCAAATGTAAAGTACTTAGAGATAAAGCCTTTAAACTTCAGCGTAAACTACCAACTAGTGATAATATTAATAATTACATAGCACTTAAGAAACAGTTTAAAGCACTAGTACACACTGACACGAATGCATATGTAAACTATAAAATAGAAAAGCTAGGGCCAACTAAAGGTATCAAAGTATTAGTTGACATTAAACCAAAAAATAATAATAAAGTTACACTACCAGCTAATGATATCAATAGTTACTTTATCAGTATTAGTACTTATAATCCTACTTATACTTACCCACACATGCCGGTTATGTTTAATGATGTTTCAAATGTTCAAAGTGAATTTATAGTAACAACCATAAATGCTATTTGTTTATTTAAAGCATGGCACTGCCTCAAAAACACTAAAGGTACATTGTGTGATGGTATGGGAATATCAGCTATGATGTTAAATTATATGATATCCTCTCCTAATATTTATCTAGAATTACTAGACATTATCAATGAATGCTTGAGTAGTGGATCCATACCTGATACCCTTAAAGTTTCTAAGATACTACCCTCTCCTAAACTACCTATTGTAACATTGCCTAAAGACTTACGTCCAATTAGTAATCAAACTCTCTTATTGAAGTTAATGGAAAAATGTGTATGCATTAAGTTAACTGAATATCTTAATGATAATGATGTACTATGTAAGCAACAATTTGGGTTCAGGTCTAAACACTATGCAGTTCATGCACAAATAGCATTAACGGACTTTTTATATGATAACATTGATAATGGAAATGTGTGTCTTTTATTATCGCTAGATTTAAGTAAAGCATTTGATAAGGTGTGTAGAAAACTTTTATTAAATAAGTTACAATATTATGGTATTGATCCGCACTTTTTTTTCCTCTTATCTTGAAAATAGAGGACAATTTGTCTTTGTAGATAATGACAAAATTTCAGAGATAGGTTATACAACTCTAGGGGTCCCTCAAGGCAGTATATTAGGACCTGTTCTATTGTCGTTGTATATTAATGACCTACCTTTGATGATAAGAAATAGCTTAAGTATTTTATTTGCTGACGACACTTCCATGGCTATTGCCGGACCTCCAAATAATATAGCAGCAATTCTTCGTACAATTGAACAAGATATGCTGAGTGTATTAGATTGGATGGTCAGCAATAGGATGAAATTAAATGTTGACAAAACACAATTTATGGTTATTGGTAGACCTCATGTTGTTAGCTCATTGGGGGCTCTTAGTTTTACTGTTAATAATATAACTGTGAAATCTGTTGATAAGATTAAATGTTTAGGTCTACTAATTGACTCGAGTCTACAATGGACTCTTGAAACTAGTAACATTAATCGTAGGTGTAATTCGATAATCTGGTCTATGTATCCCTTGCAGCCATATATATCCATCTTAAACCGTAAAGCTATTGTAAATGAGAACTTAATGCCCATTATTAGATATATGTGTGCTGTATGGGGGACTGCTCCAAAATTTAATATTAATCTCTTGGAAAAGCTGATAAGACGACTAGGTCGTTTTGTACTAGGATACGGCAAGTATGATTCTGTGAAATTAGATATTACTGAACAACTGAAATGGTTATTCCCAAATAATCTGTATAAGTTGGAGGTACTTAAGCTTACATATAATATGTATAACAACACATGCCTTCTAACTTTGCCTTGCACAGAGAAGGTTGTCCCTTCACTTCTCTCTGCCTGCTTCTGACTTTGCCTAAGCTTGCTTGCTTTAACTACCCAACTTTTGATTGCTGCCAGGGCCCCTGACCCTAAAAATTGTCACGGCAGACCCGGAAACTGCCCAACTGTAAGGAGCCAGGTACTAGCACCTAAAAATAGGCTAGAGAAGATCTTAATATTAATTTCAAACTGAAAAACATTGAAGATATCTTCGAAGAAAATCAAACAGAACACAACACTGACCACTGAAACCTGCATCTGCACAGAAATAATAGAAACAACAAATCATCACCACTAAGTATTAAGGTTAAGTAAATATAAGCCATTTTTCAATCAAAACACAATGTCGAAAACAAAATGTACTAAATGTACAGCATGCATCGAGAATTCTGAAATTATTAAAAAATTAAGTCGTAAAATTGAAATGCTGGAGGACCAGGTCATATCTCTGAGAGGTGATTTGGATAAGAATTCAAATGACTTCTCGAGAGAATTAGATATGGTCTGCATGCATTCCAATGATCTATATAGTAAAATTGTAAAAATTGAGGACCAGATAGACAAGCATGAAAGAAAACAAAATATTATAATTAGAGGCATAGCATTAGAATCATACAGCTATGAAAATGTCTGTGAAGTGGTATTGGGAATATTTACATACCTACATACATCCTTATCTCAAATAAGAGATATAGAAATAGTGAATAACAATCCACTTATAGTTAGAGTTACGATATATTCTTCTACTGAGAGAAGAAAATTATTGCTAAACTCAAAATGGCTAGGTAAATCTCCAAATATGTACGGTATATACATTGCCCCAGACTTAACTGTTAAAGAGACCAAGGAGAATAAACAGAAACGGGAAAAATTAAGAGAAGTTAAACAAACAAATCCATATGCATACATCAGTGGTAACAATATCTTAATAAGTAGCTACGATAGGAATGGTATATATGCAGAACATATATTTCACACATTTATAGACTATGTACCAACACTAAACCTCAATGAACTAAGAAAAACAGTAGCATCTGAGCAAAGGTCGGACGATATAAATGCTCAAACAGAAAGCACACCAATGGTAGAAAACAATTCACATATTCAAAGAAATGTAAATTCATCATTAGGTACTAGTATAGGTCAAAGAAGGGTAACATCTCAGATAAAGTCTCATTCACAGAATATGGTAAGCATGATACAGCATGAAAAAATAGATAGCAAAGAAATTACACCTGTAAGTAGACCTCAACGCACAAGGAATCCTACAAAATTAAATGCTAATGAGCCACCTCCTTTTTTAAACCTAATGACAAAGGGAAAAAGGTGAACTTAAAAATAGGCCAAATTAACATTAATAGCATTCGATATAAAACCGTTAGTCTACATAACTTTGTAAATGAACATGACTTTGACGTACTGTGTATATGTGAAACGAAACTAGAACCAGGAATAATATTAATCACCATCCCTGACTATGACATTATACGTAAAGATAGAAATAGTGAAGGAGGAGGAGTAGCTATTATGTTCAAAAAATGTCTAGTTGTTAAATCTTTTAAATTAAAATTGACTAATCGATCGCCTGACATATGTATAGAAGAATTGTCTATGATGATTCAACTTTGCAAATATCAATCTATATTAGTGACATGCATTTATCGTCCTAAATTTTATCTGACATATAATGATACTTTCTTTATTGAAAGCTTAATATAAGAATGTATAGCAGCGAAAAAACCATTTTATATTTGTGGAGATCTCAATATACATCTAGAGAACTATGATGATAAAAATATAAAAAATTTTATGTCCATGCTAGAAAGAAACTCAGTTAGCGAAATTATAAATACTCCCACTAGAGACAAAGCTAGACTTGACATAATATTAACAAATGATAAAGATAAAATATGTAGCAGTGGTGTCTTGGATCCACAGCTATCTGATCATAATGCATGTTATGTCATAAGGAAGTGCAGTAAGAAAACTTTAGAAAAAGTAAAAATACAGTACAGACAATATGACAAAATTCAACCGAATTTACTTGCTATCGACCTACTTAATATTAATGAAATTAATGAAGACGAGCTATCTAGGAAAATTGAGATTTTCTCTGAATCAATCATTAAAATCTTTGATCAACATGCGCCAATAAAAACAGGAAACTTTATAGCTAAATCAAATCCATTTTTGTTATCAACTGAAACTAAAGAGCTTCAACATGCAAAAAATATAGCACAGCATGAATACATAAAAAATAAATCTGATTGCAATTTACAAGTATTTAAACAAGCAAAACGGGCTTTCAATAAATCTTTAAATAACGATAAAAAGTTAGATATACACTCATGTATAAAAGAGAATGGAGCATGGAGTACAATTAAATCAATCATAATACCCAAACCTGTTAATAAGGAAATTGACATAGATACTAATATCATAAATGAATATTTTTGCACAATTTCAAATGAACCTTGGAACTTACCACATCCCACAAAACCAAGTAATTATAATGATATAAATAGCACATTTAACCTTCAACAGATCAACTCATTCCAATTATTTAATACTTTTAATAATATAAAGAAAAAAGAGAAAAAATCTATCGATACGATGAGGTTATCACACATAATGATAAAATTGACAATTGGATGTCCTACAGTGTATAATATTATACTCGATATAGCTAATTCTAGTATATCTTTATCGTACTTTCCTCCATGTTTCAAAATTAGTGCTGTTACACCAATACCAAAAATTGACAATCCAAGCTTACCCGAACATCTAAGACCGATCTCTGTTCGACCATTACTAGCTAAAATAACTGAAAGAACTGCTTATGAACAACTATCTCATTATTTTGAGGAAAATAAATTATTCTATAAAGGACAGTTTGGATTTCGGAAGAGACATTCAACAGAACATGCTATTATAGCACTTACGGAATATATGTATGATAAACTAAACAATGGATTCATTTGCATATTGGTTTCACTAGATCTGCGTAAGGCATTCGATGTCATAATAAGGGAATTCTTTATTGAAAAGTTAAAATGGTACGGTATAGATCCTAGTTGGTTTATATCATTTTTATCCGACCGTTGTCAATTTGTAAAGGGTAAAAATGGTAATTCTAAAGTGATATTCACTACTAGGGGGAGTCCCCAGGGAAGTATATGTTCGGCTCTTATATTTTCAATATATATAAATGATCTACCTTTTGTACTACAAAAATGTATATCGATATTATTCGCAGACGATACAAATATATGTATATCGGGGAAAGTAGATCAAATAGAAACAATAAAAAATAACTTAATTGCTGATTTAATCTTAATAAATAAATGGATGGAAGAAAATGGTATGGCACTTAATCTTGCAAAAACCCAAATGTTGGTAATCGGTAATGCTAATGATGTGAGTAAGATTGGGGAATTTGAGATAGAGGTAGAAGGTATTAGTATAAAATGCTCTGATTCACTTAAAACCTTAGGTTGTACATTTGACCCTACACTCTCATTCAGAAAGCACATTAATATATTATCTGGTCAATGCCACGCAATAATTAAATCTCTATATCCAATTAAACCTCTAATTCCTCAATCTATTCTAATATTATTATGTAATGCCTTGATACTATCAAAAATTCATTACTTAGCAATTATCTGGGGTACAGCTAACAAAACTGATAATAAAGTAATTGAAAACATAATAAGGAGAACTGGAAGAATGGTGTATGGTAAAAGAAATTTTGAAAATATCAAGGAGGAAATTACTAACAAAATGGGATGGTTGTTTCCAAATAGATTACATAAAAAATGTGTTCTTAATCTATGTCATGCAATTGTTTATGATAACTGTCCTGATTATTTCTATGATTATGTGCAAAAGAAAGACAACGTAACACAATATGCTTTAAGAAATAAAAACTCTATTTTCTCCGGTTCTATTCCAAAGAATAGGTATGGATTCCGATCCTTCCAGGAGTCAGCATCCAAATTGTGGAATGAATTACCAGAATTCATGCAAACAATTGAAAATGCTGACTCTTTCAAGAGGGAGCTGAAGACATATCTACTTAGAGAACAGGTGTGTGAGGTAGTACTATGTAATGAAGAAAGAAAAGCAAATACATGTTATTTATCATGCATTGAATCTGCTGTACACACTAAGGAATAATGATTATAACTATTAATTAATAAGTAATCTGTAACGATGTTAAAAATTAAATATGTAGTGCACTGCATTGTAATACGTTGTAAAATTGTATATCAACATAAAAGCTCAATTGGATTGTAATTATCGTTTGTTTTATAATCTGGAGATGTTGACGAATAAATATTATTATTATTATTATTATGCCCTCCCTACTTTTCTAAATACCTTGATATTGATAATGTTAACACTATTACTACAAGGGCTAATACTTTTGCACGAACACAATATGTAGGAAAATCTGAAATATTTAAACGAACTTTTAAATACTCTAGTATTAACTTATGGTATAGCCTACCTGAAGATGTACGTAATTCTACTAGTATAGTTAGCTTTAAGAAAAATGTGAAAAGGTTCTTGCTTCATAAACAATCTGAAGAGTGTATTCCAATTGAAAGTGCCCTGAACCACTCTTGTATTGAAGAGGTAGCAATGGGATTAATTTAATACTATAACCAACTAAAAATAATGTGTTCTATTTAACTGTCTACTACTATACATTGTACTTGTAATACTATTACGAATAGTATTTAACCTGCTTGTATCCTGGTATTATAACGACCTTCATTGAAGGGAAATATCTTGTAACGAAATAAAAAAATAAATAAATGAGCTCATTGATGCTAATTGACGCTATTTTTCCTTACGAGTATTGAGACTCGTAACATTGACGCTAATTATGAGATGAATAATTTAACTGTGTGCTTTTTGTCCAGTTTCTTTTTTGTACAGGTTGAACTCAGATGAACTCATACCTGAGAAACAAGCAACACATACGACCTACCTAGCACTGTAACAAGTACAATGTTGCAGTAGATGACATACCGATTTGTGACGTGACCTACAGACATGGAGTATCTGTAGATGAATAGTGTAACTTCTACGAGTAGAGGTGCACATTATAGACGCTAACTGGAACAGGAAATATTGATGGCCCTAAATTAATAATTATATATTATTAATAATGATAGGTCTAATATTTTTCTTATGTCGAATATTGAAGTACTAATGATGATAATGACGTAATAGTACTTACTTGTCCTTGTATATTTGTTTTCGATTGTGATTTGTCACAAATTGTAGCTAGAACTTATTGGTAGTAATACTCAGGGCCATCACACAATATGTGCACCTCGGGTAAAAAGAAATATAGTTGTAGTAAGTAGAACTTTAATTTGTATGTAATTTTTCTAATCTTTGTCGTTCAATATACTTCAGAGAAATGCAGTCGCACAATAAAGCCGCGATGGTGTTATGACGGAGGTGAACCTATGACGTCACATTACGTGCCACTTGAGTTGACGACGATGTTCACCAACTGATTTTGATGACGACGCGACTACGGATTGTACTAGATCTGACATTCACTATGCTGTAACTGTCGACGCTCCGGATGTATTTGACGCCGCTGATGGTGTACAGACACACGACGACGCAAATGTCAACGCTGCTGAATTCGATCAAATCGTCCTTCATGATCTCATTGAGGGAATTGACGTCGCTACAGACACTACTGAGTTGAAGCATAAAAGGAATGGAATCTGTTACGTCGCTTATCACGTCGAAGAATATCTACTCAGACTCCGATCTCAACAATTCGTTCACATGCACCAAGATGTGATCATTACCGATTTCGCCGCTTTCTGTTCTTAATTAATTATTTGACGATGATAGAAACGTGGGCGTTTCATGAAATTTATGGGGATGAAAGAGAGTATGGGGTATTTGTAGTTATAGTATGTTGTATATTATAGTTAGTCCTATATTGTAATATAGAGAGAGAGTCATGCGCACGCCAGTTCGTACGGTCAGAGATCCCTCCCTTCCTTCCTCGTTGAGTTTGTCTTATAACGACAAGATCTGCAGCCTTGTCGCCATTAGACCTGGAGTGTTTGAGTACCTCACAACTCATCCTCCAGTCTCTTCACTTCTGTTCCTTCCATGCCGCCTAGATCCTAGAACTGACGACGACATGACGACGCTGACTCTCATCCTCTTGTTGACCTCACATTTGATCCTATTGTATTTGGTAGCGTAAGTGAACCGTGTCCGTTAAATTACTATTCTATTAGTGTTGCTAATAATTGTTCATTATTATTATTCTATGATTTGGGGGGCCTAAGCTATATTTATTGATTGGTTATAATGTGATTATTATTAATCTATGGGCCTAATTAAACATACTTTATTGAACCTAACTAATTGTCATTTGTCTGCGTAATAGTAGAGCATCCTGTCATCTTTATTGGAGAATAGGAAGACTCAGGTGCGTCTACTTTGGGGCATATACTATTTCGGGGCATAAAACTAACAGACTTCCCGGTATTTACTAATCTTATAATATTATATACATTATCAAATGCAGTATAAAGTTCTCTTCCTGTCATTAAATATGCAGGTGTATACTTAGTGGTATCATTTACAGCAGTTACTAATGCGAATTTTAATTCATCAATATATACATCACAATCTTTGCATTTACTTATAGTAGCAATGATAATAGTCTTAAAAGTTTGATTGTATCTCTCTGTTAGATTAGACTGAGAATGATAGGAGGATATATTTATATGTTTGATTCCCAAGTTAATGCACCAATTCTCAAACTCTCCAGACACAAATTGAACTCCATTATCCGTTAGTATTGACTGCGGCACTCCCCAATTGCAGATAGCTATCCATATACAATTAGTAACTTTTTCAGATGTAGCATTTCTAATAGGGAACAATTCTACCCATTTCGTAAAACTATCTACTAACACTAGCAGGTAGCGATTGTGTTTGACACCTGGCGTATAAGGTCACATTAAATCTATAGTCAGGTGCTGCCAAGGTCCTGGTGAAGATGTTAGTTCTGTTAAGGCGGCTTTTCCTATCCGTTGTATTTTGGACAATTGACATGTTTCGCAACTTAACACATATTCAGTGATATCTTTAGCCATTTTAGGCCAAGTGTCCGGCTACGAGATCATCATGAAAATATTTCATAATTGGCAATGTCAGAGACTTTGCACACAAATCAGCCAACTGCTGCAATCCGATTCCCATGGTTTAGTCGGATTCTTTTTATACTTAAGTAAAATATTATCTTCTGTTAAATCATAATTCTTATATTCTTTCAATACATATGCCTTCAAGGTGACATCCTCTGGCAATATGTTGCTTTGTAAATACTTAATAATAGCATTCCATTTATTATCAGCAATCTGCCCGTTGATCAAATTAGTACGAGTGAATTCGGGGTATTTGTTCAACAAGAGGACTGTGGTTTCTGAGATGATATTGGTGATGGATGGCAATTCTGGACAGCCAACGCGACAATAGTCATTATGTACGAAATTTTCATGATTATCCCACAATGACATATTTGGCTTAATACATATGACCTGTCCTGTACTATCCAAAATAGAGACATTCAATACATCCCTCATTCCACTCCAATTGTGGAGTACTCCCTTCCTCGCAGGCTCGCCTCCATTATCAAGCATCGTTTACCCATATACGTAATTAACTGCCCTTGACAAAGCATCAGCTGTTACATTATTTATGCCTTTACGGTACTTAATTTCGAAACTTAACCCTTGCAATTCAAGAGCCCATCTAGCTAATCTTCCAGTGGGGTCTTTTTGCTTAAGTAGCCAAATTAAAGCTTGACGGTCAGTTTCCATGATAAAACGAGTGTATTCAATGTAACCCTTAAATTTACGAATTGAATAAACAACTCCTAGGCATTCTTTTTCCGAAGTAGAGTAATTTCTTTCAGCTAGAGTCAAACCACGGCTAATAAACCATGTAGGCGAAGGCTTCCCATCAACTGATTGCAATAATACTGCTCCTAATCTTTCATCACTAGCATCTGATTGTATTATAAAAGGGGAATTCAAATCCGGTAGTGCCAACGCAGTTCTCATTGTTAATTCTTGTTTTAAGTTAATGAAACTCTCTTCATGTATTCCACCCCAATTTTTCAAAAGAACATTTCGTTTTTCAATCAGTGTGTAGAGAGGTGCTGCCTTTTGAGCAAAATGTTCCACAAATTGTCTATAACAATTGGCCATACCTAAGAAACCTTGCAACTGCCGTACAGTTCTTGGCCTTGGAAAATTTACAATTGCTCCAATTTTTGTTGGAGTAGTACTTATTTTTCCAGGTGTAATATGGAATCCCAAATACTCAATGCTTTGTGCACCGATTTGGCATTTAGCTGGGTTAATAGTGAGACCTTCAGCCGCTAATTTCTCCAGTACCTGCTTGAAATGAATGATATGTTCGTGCCATGTGTCTCAAAAAATAATAATATCATCCAAGTACGCCATTACACATTTCGAGAACAAATCTCCAAGGCACTCATCCATCATTTTTTGAAAAGTGGCGGCAGAATTTGATAGGCCAAAGCATAGTACTTTGAATTGCCATAGTCCTTCCGGTGTATAGAATGCAGTTTTATGTCGATCTCTAGCACAGCTTTATTTGAAAGTACCCTTTCGAGCAGTCGAAAATTGTAAAATAGTTGGCTTTACCAAGGTACTTCAACATATCATCTATTCTGTGCATTGGACACTTAATAGGTACTGTGCATTTGTTCAGAGCACGAAAGTTCATGCACAATCTAAAGGTTCCATCCTTTTTTGGAACTAATACTGTTTCTGCTCTCCATGCACTAGTGGAAGGTTCAATTACTCCAAGCATTTTTAATTCTAGAAAGCATTTTTGCAATAACTCTCTTTTAGCAGGAGTCATGGGTCTTTGTTGGCATGCCACAGGTTTTGCATCGCCAGTATCTATTTCGAATTCTAATCTCTTAGTGCAGCCAGGCTTTACATCAAATAGATTTTTGTGTATTTTTAAAATTGCCTCTATTTCAGCTCTTTGCTTCTGAGTGCCTTTGAATGTTGACATGACAGTCTTAATTTTGTCATTTTCATTTGTATCTATATTACAAACTCCATGTAGAATATTGGTACCAGGTGGAATGTAAAATAGTATTACTTCTTGAGACTCAGTGCCAACAATCCATCCACCATCTTTGATTATCGGGTTAATTCCCGTGGCTTTGAGAAAGTCCCTACCCATTAACATGGGTCTGTGGAATAGGGGGTGTATGAAGAAAGTTTGCATTTTTTCACCTCCTGGCCAATAAATAGGTATAGTAACTTTTTGTTTCAATTCTGTAGTACAGCCTACTAGATTTGCTGTTTCCTTAACATTTTCTACTTGAATATTGTACTTATCCAAAAGTGGTATTAATGGATCACCGATAATTGACAGACTTGCTCCTGTATCTAATATAGCTGAAGTATTTGTGCAAAAACATGTAATTTTGATTAGCGGATCAATACTGACATCCAAGCCATTTGGCTCATCATAATCTGAGTCATCAGAATCAGTATTGTCGTTATGATGCGAATTAGAGTGTGAATGTGGTTAGCAGGAGGTATTGATTGCATTTATTTTATTCTTGATTGGCTAACGAGGGACATCGGGGCTTAATGTTGACGCCCCCCGGCTCTCTCGTTTCCCGAATTAGGGTAGGAATTTTGATAACTGTTATTTTGCCAATTTTGCCTCTGTCCGTAGTAATTTTTGGCGTATCTTTGTGGTCCCTGATTCCGAGTGTACTGATATTGTCCACGGGACACTGGTCGGTTATCATATTGTTGCTGGGGGCGGGGCCCATCATATTGCTGCTGAGGGCGAGGCCCTTCAAAGCTGCTAGGCGCTTGAAAGCGAGGATTGTAGTTCATTTGATAATCATTGCCAAAGCGTCTTGGAGTTCGTGCTGGTTGAGATAGTCCATGATAATAGGAAAATGCATCCAATGATGCTCCATGCAAATTGTTTGGCTTATCCTCTACTGTGTAAGCAGAATTATTACTCCAAGTAGATATCTTGGATTGCCAACCCAAGGTGGGCTCCAAAGTCGAAGTCTGACTGGCTGGAGGTTATGCTATGTTAGTTATGTTATGTTAAAATGAATTAACATTTTTGGAGGATATTTTTGCGTCTTATTGGACTTAATAGTAGGTTTCTTTGTTGCATTTCCTCCTAAACCTGCTGACGGTGGATCACCTGATGTAGGAACATAAACACAAATACTTTGATTCGGATTCCAGTACGCCCCAATCCCACAGAACGTTGACACGAATTCTAAAGGAGTGGACACCTAGAAAAGAATTATTATAATTTACTTTAACCATAAGGAACTTTTTCTGTCTTAATAGTTATTTTCTCATTTCAAGCCTTCTTAAGATTAACAGAAGTTCTTTTTAAAATTATTGTAGCAGAATGTTTCAAACTGCAGATGTAAATTCCACAATTCCATCACATAATCACTGTAAGATGCCAGATGAGCATTTTTAAAGGTAAAGGTAGTACTCACTGGTATTGGCGAGTCCAGTCCAGTACCAATAAGCTGAAATAGTATAAACAAGAAAGCTGAAACGGTTCTAGCAAGCAAATAAAATTTTACTAACGGCATGACGGCAATAAGTTTTTATTGTGTGGCTCATACGAGCTAAATATTTTTACTCTGTTACTAGTGAACCCAGCTAAGGGGCGTAATCACAGTAATAAAAACCTACGGCAAGCCGTAACAGAAGCTCGCCTGATCAAAGGGGACCGTGTACACATTTTTTGTTTGGACAATAATAGAAATACATTTATTTTGATTAGTATTGATTAATAGATTAATATTGACTATCAAAATCAACCGAAAATCAAAATAGATTAATATTGACTATTAAAATCAACATAAAATCAAAATAGATTAATATTGACAATTAAAATCAACCGAAAATCAAAATTGTCTAATATTGAGTATCAAAATAGACAAAAAATCAATGTTGATTAATATTGAGTATCAAAATCAAAAGAAAATCAAAATCGGTTAATATATACTATCATAATGAAAAGCAATTCGAAAAATGTAAATTTGACTATCAATTTGCATATAAATGCGAAATAGATTTATTTCCGTCCTATAATAGGTACTTTCCGGTTTTATTTACTTTATTATTAAATCTTAAATTTGGTCGAAGCGGCATTTAATATTTTCTACTATCCAGCTAACAATCCGTTGGAAGCACAATTAAACTTCTAATGTCCCTTTAATGCCATATTTTCTTTTTGACTATCAAAATGAATACAAAGTGAGCGCGCGGCATCTCAGCAACCTATGGATCAATGTGGTTCATTTTCAATAGGCTTTGTCACAGGTCCGTAGGCAATGTTTTTGCGAAGTTTAGTTGAAATCCATCAATGTCTTCAAAAGTTATCGGATAAACGGACGCACGCACGGACGGACGGACAGACGGACGGACGGACAGACGGACGGACGGACTGTGCGATTCTATAAGCTGCCTTTTCAGGCGAGCTAAAACAATCCCGAAAAAATCATCGGTATTTCCCTTAGGTTATTACATTAAATTTGAAAATACAATAATTTAAATATAGTTTTAGTTTCTACAGTGGTTGGAAAAATTAACTGCAGTTCCAACTTCCTGAAAAAAAGGATTTTACTAAACTGCAACAATAACTGTAGATCGTAGCATCGAATGATCGAATACAGGGGACAATGAAAGAATCCATTTTTTAATAAACAGCTCAAAAAGTTACCAAAAAGCTCCCAATTAAAATCAGAAAAATAAGATCCCCCTGGGATTCTGGAAAAACGTACAAATCCCATGAGTGCAACTTACGAATTAATATTTTTGAAGGATAAATAGTGGCCCCCAGTGCTGTTGTTTAATGCTACAAAAAGGTGTGCAAGCTGGCACAAAGGAATCAAGGGGGTCCAGGGGTAATAAAAAGTAAAACCAACTCTACTAAAAATGCTAAATAAGTTTATAGATTTAACAGAACCAATTTGGATTGAAGTTTTTGTTTTTGGAGTTTTGAAATGCTAATTAATACGCACATTACGATAACAATGTTCCCTTTCGCCAATCATTTCCATCACAAAATAATCATCTTATGTAAATTTCTATTTTTGTTTTGATGTTATAATAATATTATAAGCACTTAGTATCATTGCTGAATTTCAAAATGATTATGCATATTTATCATTGTCTAATTTCGAAATAAGCTAATATTAACCCATATTGGACTTCCTTGTTTTATGAAACATGTTTTGTATACGCGCATGTGCATTGCAACAAAATGCCGCATCGTCCATGGCATAGATAGATACATAGATACCTGCGACATAGGAATAAATAATTTTATTATACTCTGTTATTGACTTGAATTAGGAATGTTTAAATCCTATAGTTGAATATATTTGAATGTAGAATATTATGTATTTCCAATACAATACAAAGACCACTCAAGGTAGTCTGAATTAGACAGTTGCACGGACAATAGTGTCAATAACGGCAAGCTCTGTTTTAGCTGTGGTTTTTTTTTCGGTTTTTAACAAATAGGCAATGCTACGACAATACTCATCTATCTCAATTGTATTATAGAGGAGAACAATTTCTTTTAACTTTTCGTTGATTTGACATAAGTTTCCTTCTGTTTATTTGGTAGTAACGCATACACGAATGGAACTGCAACCTTGTTGACCAAGCCACTGATAATGTAAAGCTGAGTGTATTGTCTTGGTGTCACTTTAAAGGTACCGTCACAAATCCAAGTAGTACATATCGCTAGCCTCTGTAAAAATAAGAAAATATTAATAGATATGCAAACTAGGAAACATATATCCATATACATACATATATAAACATATATATATAACATTCCTGTTCTGACAGCGTAGTAGGTAACATCTAGCTGCGATGCAAGCTTGCTTCTCTAGTTATTCATTTAGCTATAATCTATTACAATTACTATTTTTGTTATTGTTATTCATTACCGCTTAAGCTGTGCTTGTGATGTTGCTGTCAGCTAGAATTGGGACTGTTGCTTTTTTAAAAGCTATATCTCTTTGAATAAAGCAGTTCCGTTTTCTAGTAGTTAGCAGGCATATTTTCCTAAATCCTACTGCGGTATTTCTTAAAGGGTGTAAATTGTGTTTCGTATTGTGTGCATTGGTTATTCTTTTATTCCTAAATTAAAGTTATTTGCTGAATCGTTTATTGTGTGTGGAAATTATGGCTCCATTATATATATGTAAAGATGCAATTTGCTCTGATTGTAAGGCTATTGACAACAGGAAAGGAGGATGGCGATGTAATGGTTGTAATCTTTATTTTCATAAAGGTTGTACTAACTATAGTGATTCATCCTTCCAAAAAATAATGTCCGTCAACTCAGGTAATGAATATTTTTGTGATTCCTGTAAGTTAAATATTAAGAAAAAGCCAATTATTAATGATAATGTAAAACGAGTTTTTTGTTGTGATAAGATGAATCCGAAAATGATTATTGTGAATTGTGATTTATGTGAGTTGTCATTTCATAGATGCCATATGCCAAATATAGGCAAGCATGTATCAAATATAAACTATAAGATTCATTACTGCTCTAACTGTATTTTTCCTTTCACTGATTGTGACGAAATAGAGTTTTTTGACCTTTTTGACTATGATTTTAACGAATGTAGTATTATAAACAATATGCCTCAGGCTCTTACTTTTTCTGATTTTATGGTTGATGTGAGTGTCACTTTTAACAAAGGTCTCAGATTTGGGCACATTAACATAAATGGCTTTTTAAGTAAAGTAGCTATGTTACATGAAATGTTAACCTCTTATGATTTCGATATATTCTGTGTAACTGAAACGCACATTAATGCTGATATACCTATAAACTATATTGTATTCTCAGGCTACAATATTGCTAGGAAAGATAGACCTGATAACATTCATGATAAATGGGGAAGTGGTGGAGGTATTGTTATTTACATAAGGGAAAACCTAATATTTGATCATGTAGATGTATTATCTGAATTTACTAATCATATTGAATGTTGTACTGTAGTAGTTAAATTGCCCCACACAAAACCATTTATCATTTCCTGTCTATATAAACATCCAAAGCAGTCTGTATATGATATGTTAAAGAGAGATGGCACGGTGTCACTTGGTTTTGCTAAACTGTTATCAGAATATGTGAGTTTACTATCTAAATATAAGACAGACGAAATATACTTCTTAGGTGACTTTAATATAGATTTGTTAAAGGAACAAAATAGATCTTTTTTATCTTTTATGGCTAAGTTAGGTTTTAAACAATTTATTAAAGACCCTACCTATGCAAAATTTTTAAATAAACGTAAGAAAAAGCATAGTTTAGCTATAATATCTTTATTAGACCATATTTATTCATCTAGACCTGATTATGTACAGCAGTCAGGCGTACTAGTATGTGATATTTCTGATCATGATATCACTTTCTGTGTTAGAAAAAAGCCACGATTAAAATTCACTCCAAAATGTATTTCAACTCGTAATTATAAAGCAATGAATACGGATAAACTAAAAGAGGCTCTAGAAAATATTCCCTGGTCTATTCTAGACATTGCTGATGGTGCTAATAATATGCTATTTATGTTTAACTCCTTATGTATGGAGGTTATTAATGAGCACATTCCTATTGTAACGCGTCGTGTCAAATCAAAACCAGCACCCTGGATTACATCTAATATTAAGAAGCTAATCCACTATAGGAACCACGTAAAAAAATATGTATATAAACTGCAGTCCCCTCACCTTATTATTATGTATAAAAAGCTTAGAAATAAAACTAATTCTATTGTTAGGTTTGCTAAAAACAATTACTATACTAGGCAGTTTAGCTTGAATAATGATAGTAGTCATATTTGGGTAACCTACAAAAATCTTGTTAATGACAATGTTAAATCTACGTTGGTAAATGAACTATCTGTAAATGATACTATTATTTCTGAAAATTCAGATATCGCTAAATGTTTTGTTGAGACGTTTACATTATCTCATAAGGATGACTCTGATGAGCTAATGAATATGTGGCAATCATTTTCAACCACTGAATTCCATAAGCTAAGTGAAGAATATGTGCTTAAAGAACTTACTAAAGTTACAGTTAGCTCTACTCCTGGTATTGCTAGTGTCCCTGCTAAGATTATAAAGTTGATGCTATCTGTACTTATTATGCCTATTACAAAAATTTTCAACTACTGTTTGAAGTACGGCTATTTCCCTACTGAATGGAAAAATGCAGTGGCCACCCCACTTCAAAAGCCAAACACTGTAAAATGTAACCCAAATTCTTACAGATTAATATCAATAGTTCCCTACCTTGGTAAGGCATTAGAATCAATTATTTTGGGTGAACTATTAATCCATATGTCCAGAAAATCTTTAAACTTTCAAAATCAGTATGAATTTCAAAAAGGATTATCTACCACTCATGCTCTTGTAGACCTTACAAATATTGTATATACTGGTTTAGATAAGCGTAACTTAGTTTGTGTATCCTTCTATGATATTAAAAAGGCCTTTCCAAGTACCAACTACGTACATTTGATTAAAAAGTTGTCTGAATCATTTAATCCCCCTGAATTTATACTTAAAATATTATGCAACTATTTTTTAAACCGTAATATATCTATTCGACTGGGAGAATTTATACCTAGCGCTTATAGTATTCATGGTGGCCTCCCAGAAGGCTCTACGCTAGGGCCTTTATTGTATTGTTTTTATATTGATAATATAAATAGTTATTTACAACCGGAAAAAATCATGTTTGCTGACGATGTAGCAAAGCCGTCTTTGGCAAATAATGTTGAAGACCTAATTGCTGACACGAAACTCTCTATGTGCAACTTCAATAGGTGGTGTATTGATAATTACTCGCTTCCTAGCTGGCAAAAATCTAATTTTATTATTTTTAGAAACAGCCGTTTGAAAGACAATTTGTTACACTTAAATCTAAATGAAATTACAGAAAATAGCAATGTGATAAGTAGAGTTAGCTCATTTAAATATCTTGGTGTTTACCTTGATGAAAATCTTAACTTTAACAAACACGTTGATTATATCTGTAAAAAAATGTCTGTAAGATGCTCAAACTTGCTACGCCACAAAGAGCAAATACCCTCTATATGCATGCCTATCATATTTAGAGCTATTGTATATTCTATTTTCGAATATGGGCTTATAATATACTCGTGTACTTCTGTATCAAACTTAAATTGTATTCAGGATATATTGGATAACTTTATTCTTAAGTATTACTATGGAAGTAAGGTATTTTGTAGAATGAAAGTGGGAAATGTGAGAACACCTAATCTTTATGCTCTATATGATAAATTTGGTATTCTCTCGGTTACAGAACAAGTAAAATATTCACTGTGTACATATATGTTTACAGTTATATCACTAAAACACTTACTTCCTGAACGTTTATCCAGTTATTTGGTTAGTAGGTTGGGCTCTAGAGTAACTAGACAGAATTGTAATTTAATCGTTCCTTCTTGTAATTATTCAAATACGGGCGACTCTTTTATTCTACGAGGCATTAATGAATGGAACAACCTACCTCTTGACCTTAAGAAAATTAGTACTTATAATCTGTTTAAGTCTAAATTGCTAGAATACATAAAATCAATAAGATAATCTGTTTTTGCATTTATGCAATGTTTGCTGTAATTCATGACTAATTATTATAGTATTAAGTAATGTGAATCAGATTTTAGTATTTATGTCTGTTACTGGAGAAAAGCTACGGCTTATGTACCTTGACAATAAAGCTTTGATTTGATTTAATTTGATTTGATATCTACATAATAGATAGGTACTACATAATGCTATTACATACATATGTTTCATGTGCCTATCTAATGCCTAACCCGGCTGATTCAAACAGTCCGGTCTTGCCTCTTGTAAATAAACACTCTCTGTAAATAACTCCCCGAGTTACCCGCATATAAATTATTATCGTCCCGTGTCTGCACCCGCTCAGGTCATACCATAGGCACGAGATGACACATGGTGGCTGGTGTCAACTGGATACGCCAAAAATCCGACACCTGAGTGTTTATTTTTGACTTTTTTTTGAGTTTACAACTCACGGCCACGCCGTACCGCACAGAACCGACTCAGCTCCTCCACGAGGAAACTTTTTAGTCAACCTTGGACTAAAACTTTGACTATACAATGTCAACTACCAGTGCTGTCCAGTGTCCGGACAAGTTTGACTTTAGTCGGCCAAATGAGTGGCCACTCTGGATTCGCCGATTCCAGAGATTTTTGAGTGCTTCGGGTCTTGCCGAAAAGGACGAAGCAATCCAAGTGGATACTCTGATTTATGCAATGGGCCCGGAGGCCGAAGATATTTTCAAGACTTTCAGTTTTGCCAAAGCGGACGACGTAAAGAAAATAGCCCCCGTCATCAAAGCTTTTGATGGACATTTCATAATTCGGCGCAACGTAATCTTTGAACGTGCTAAAATTTTTCAACGTGTCCAGGCTGAAGGAGAAACAGCTGAAAAGTTCATTACGGCTCTCTACCACCTCGTTGAACATTGCAATTTCGCAGCCCTACGGGAAGAAATGATCAGAGACAGAATTGTGGTAGGTGTTCGTGACAGGAAGTTGTCAGAGCGTATGCAATTAGATTCCACTCTCACTCTCACCAAGGCCATCGAGATGGCCAGAAACCAAGAATCCGTGCGCGAACAGCTGGAGGATATTCGCCCAAACACTGCGACGACGAATGTCGACAGGGTGCAAAGCCAGACGGCGCGGACAAGGAACGAAGGTCAGAGGGCTAAAGCCTGGCCCAAGTCGTCTGTGAAAACTGAAAAGAAACAGTCTTCTCATCACAGCAACTCCAACAAGGAGAAAAATTCCAAATTCACATGTGTTGGCTGTGGAAGCTCCAAGCAACACAAACGGGATCAGTGCCCCGCCTGGGGTAAGGAGTGTCACAAGTGCTCCAAGCAAAACCACTTTGCAAACGTGTGCAAAGCCAGTGGTTCTGTCAGTCATGTCACGGTCAACGAGACTTTTGTAGGTGGCATAGACTCAGTGTCCAGTCCAGACTCGTGGAATGCGACAGTGTCAGTTAACGGCACACCCATAACTTTTAAATTGGATTCTGGTGCCGATGTGACGGTGCTACCAGATACATTTTCTGCCAAGTTTTCGAAGAAACTAGGAAAATGCAAGACACCCCTGAATGGACCAGCTGGTGCTCCATTAACTGTTACAGGTGAACTAACTGTGTCTATGTGCTACAACCACAAAGTGATTCAACAGACTGTCTACTTTGTGAAACATTTAGCACAACCACTTTTGGGTCGGCAAGCTTGTGTCGATCTTAAATTGATCAGTCGTTTGGATAGTGTCTCGAGTCCACAAACAACCGTGAAACCCGAGAAAGAATTTCCAAAACTTTTTTCCGGCTTAGGAAAATTAGCCGAGTGCTACACAATAAGACTGAAACCAGACTGTCAGCCTTTTGCAGTCTCAGTGCCACGTCGTGTGCCCATACCCCTGATGGGTGAACTCAAGAAATATCTCAACGACATGGTAGCTAAAGGTGTTATCGAGCCCGTCGATAAACCAACTGACTGGTGTGCCCCTATGGTCATCGCCAAGAAGCCAAATGGACGTCTACGAATTTGTGTCGATGTATCCATGCTCAACAAAAGTGTCCAGCGCGAACTTCATCCAATGGGAGCAGTGGATCATCAACTTGGCTTGCTTGGTGGCTTCAAATACAAGTCGAAGATCGATGCCATAGAGGGATTCTGGCAATTACCACTCGACAAGGAGAGCCAACTTCTCACAACCTTCATCACCCCATACGGCCGTTTTTGTTTCAAGCGGCTACCATACGGAATAACCTCAGCTCCGGAAGTTTTTCAGAAAAGGATGAGTTTTCTACTTCGCGGAATCGACGGTGTTGTCTGCCAAATGGATGACATTCTCGTCGGAGGCCACACCATCGAAGAACACGACAACCGCCTACGGCAAGTGCTTTTGCGACTCCAGGAAGGAGGCCTTACCCTCAACATATCCAAATGTGTTTTTGGCGTGACCCAAGTGTCATTTCTGGGCCACGTTATTGATGAAGATGGCATCAAGCCAGATCCTAAGAAAGTGGAGGCTATCGTCAAAATGCCGGCGCCCACATCTGTCGAAGAAGTACGCCGCTTTTTAGGCCTTGCAAACTACCTGGGCAAGTTCGTACCCCAGATGGCAACGGTCGCAGCTCCACTCAACCAGTTACTCCGCACAGCAAACGATTTTGTGTGGGGACCAGCACAACAGACAGCTTTCCTCGCTGTCAAGAAGATTTTAGTAAGCGACCCCGTCCTTGCAGTCTTCGAGTTGGGGAGAGAAACAATCGTCTCCGCCGACGCATCCTCGTATGGGCTCGGAGCAGTTCTCAAGCAAAAACAAGATGATGGAAATTTTCGTCCAGTCTCTTATGCTTCCCGCTCACTCTCACCCGCCGAGAAAAACTACGCCCAAATCGAGAAGGAAGCTCTTGCGTTTACATGGGCATGTGAACGTTTCGAAGACTTCGTCACAGGTCTCTCTTTCCAGATTGAGACTGACCACCGTCCCCTCGTGCCCCTCTTTTCGACGAAAAATATGGACGAGTTGACGCCCCGCCTGCAACGACTCCGCATGAGAATGATGAGATACACCTATTCCATATTCTACACACCCGGAAAGGAGTTGACAGTTGCAGATGCTCTCTCACGACATCCACTCCCCGACATCGGCAACAGCGAGTTGAGAGGAGGAAGTCGCCGGCTACGTCGGCGTAATTTTGCAATCTCTACCAGCGTCGGACGAACGACTTAAGGAGATTTGGCAGGAACAGCAACAAGATCCCACCATGAGACTCTTGTCCCGCTTCAGCAACCAGGGCTGGCCTGCCCAGAAGGAATTGGATCCCCTTTGCAAACTTTATTGGTCTACCAGAGACGAAATTTCGCTACAAGATGGTCTACTGATGAGAGGCAGCCGCATCATCATCCCAGCCACGCTGAGACAAGACATTTTGGGAAAACTACATGCAGGACACCAAGGTATAACCAAATGCCGAGCCCGCGCCAGAGCCTCAGTCTGGTGGCCGGGACTGTCCACGGATATCGCCGAAGTTATCCGGAGGTGCATGGAATGCACTAAACTCCAGAGGAATCGACATGAACCTCTCGTCCCATCGCAGTTTTCAGAACGCCCCTGGCAGAAAGTGGGCATGGACATCTTTCACCTGCAAGGGAAAAATTATCTCGTTGTATCCGACTATTTCTCCCGGTACCCGGAAGTCGTACAACTACGCCGCCTGTGTGCAGAAGAGGTAATTCAGACCGTAAAATCAATTTTCGCCAGGCACGGGGTGCCCGAAGAAGTCATCAGCGACAACGGACCCCAGTTCCAGAAAATTAAAGGCTCAGCATTTTTCGCCTTTGCAAAGGACTACGGATTTCGTCACACGACCTCCAGTCCCCATTTTCCTCAAAGCAACGGTTTCACCGAGGCCGCTGTACGCATCATGAAGATGTCTTTGAAGAAAAACGCAGACCCTTACATTGGCCTACTTGAAGACCGAGCAACACCTCTTGCCAATGGCTACAGCCCCGCCGAGTTACTCTTTGGCAGAAGAATTCGCTCAACGTTACCTCTCTACCCAAACCTGCTCCAGCCAAAGGAAGTGCAGTGCCGCTCACTTCAGGAGAGGGAGGAGAAGAGGCGAGCAAATCAGAAGAGAAACTACGACCGGCGACACAATGTACACGAGAAGGATGAACTCCATAGCGGCGACGTCGTGTGGATCAAGGATGCCCGATCGTGGGGAACTGTGGAAGGGAAAGCAGATACTCCCCGCTCCTACATCGTCAAGACTTCCCGTGGATCTCTAAGACGAAACAGTTTCCACCTCACTCGAGCTCCCCTGGAAAGAGCTCCCGAGGAAGATGAAGACGTTCCCGACCCTGCGGAAATCGTGCCACCAGTGCCGATCCCAACAGCAGTGCCTTCAGGAAGTCCAACGGCCAGCTCAGGCCCAACACCCTCACCACGGAGGGAACCGTCTCCTAAGAAGGGCTACCAGACACGGTCAGGAAGAACCGTCAAGCCACTGCACCCAGAGCTGACAAAGCTCACCGGCCAGCAATCAACTTAGGAGGGAGATGTGTAGATAGGTACTACATAATGCTATTACATACATATGTTTCATGTGCCTATCTAATGCCTAACCCGGCTGATTCAAACAGTCCGGTCTTGCCTCTTGTAAATAAACACTCTCTGTAAATAACTCCCCGAGTTACCCGCATATAAATTATTATCGTCCCGTGTCTGCACCCGCTCAGGTCATACCATAGGCACGAGATGACACAAATAAAGCTTTGATTTGATTTAATTTGATTTGATATCTACATAATATGTACATGGATGCATAAGTTTTAAAGCGTGTACCTTAAGGTTGGGCATTGGAGCGAATATTAATATTCGATCGTCGTCTTTACTGTCGGGAAACAGAAAGTCCAATTCTGGTCTATTATCGCTTAAGGCTTTCACTGATATGTTCGGGTCAATGTCCCCTCGAGTTGCTGGATCTTTAGGGTGATTTTGGCTCTTCATTCGTCGGTACCGGATTACCCGTTTAGCAAGATCTTCTGAAACCATACTTGCAGCGTCTTGTGAAGCCCCTTTCAGTGCCTTTTGCACTACCATACTTGGCATGTCATCAGAATCACACATTTGACGTATGTCCTCCTTTATGCGATGAACTTGCAATCTTTAATTGTAAAAAAACAAATAATAATTATTCTCATACAAAAGACATTCATGAATGACACAATCTGAAACAAACATGAAACAATGATTGGATAACTAGTAAAAGCTATACTTTTTACCTTGAACCATCTGGTTCATGGTTATGCTCTTTATTTACTTCCAATCCACTTCCACTTCCATAGTTGGCTCGACTTGGGCAGCTGTACTTTTCGCACCTCCACTATGTGACTCATTTTACACTAGTATTAGTTTTAGTATACAAATAGCCTTGAAAACTTAGCTTTTGTCATCCTTTCTGTAACTGAACGAATTGGACTCCTTCGGATTCGGACATGGTGGCAGTGCAACGGACAAACAACAACTGAGCTTACATACCTTCAAAAAGGCATGCATATAGTGTCATCCATCAAGCTACTACTAATATTAATCATAATCATTGTAGGAACTTCGGGCGTATTTGAATTATCTACCTATATTTTGCATTATCTACTTATGTCTTTGCATTATATACTTAGGTCGTTCCATTATATACTTAGGTCGTTGCATTATCACAAATGTCATTGCATTATCTCATCTGTCGTTGCATAATATACATCGACATTTGCATAATCCACATAGGTAAAATTGGGTTTTCGTTTTAGATGTTTTTACACCCAATCATGTGGGATTGGGCTCATTTTACTTAGAAACAAAATGTGGTTGTTAACAAAGCTAAGGAACGGAAAGTCTTTTGTCGGATGCAATTGATTGGAGACTGTCGGATATTGCTCTTGGGTGACAATCAGAGTTCTATTTTAGCAGCCTTTTTTACATTTTGCCCACCCACCCGGGCAAAAGGGGCAAAAAGTCTAAATCGTAGTTCATCTACCAAAATAGATGTGTTAGATGTCGCATCGATGCCTCTTCGTTTATACGTACCTAAATACAGGCTTACTAGAATATCATTCACTCCGATTTTCAATGACAACCAGTAGTTTACTTGCGTTAGTTATGTTTGAAATTTTTTTGTGTTATTTTTAAAACCTTAATTTTACTTTTGCCCCTTTTGCCCACTAGCCACCTGACATTCTGCCTGCCCACTAGCCACTTTTACCCCCTAGCCACCCGCCCACTAGCCGGTGGCTATTAAAACTCTGGTGACAATAGTGACACTTTGTTGTCTCCATTAAAGACAGAGATTGTTACTGAAAAGTGTACTTTTAGAACTCTCAAACTCAATTATAACTTGTATTATTCATAGAGTGGAGTAGTATGATATGATATGATAAGTGTAGCTTAGGATGGTGGTATTAACATGACATGATAAAAGGTATGTAATATATACTGATATCAAACGACTGTAATGCAGAAGTAAAATGTTGCAATAAATATTCCCCCTGGGTGATTTTCAAAGAATTTTACTCAGAGTCTTGATTCTCTTATCATTATAATAATAGCTACACAAATGTTCTTTAACATCAACTTACGACTTTCATATGTTTACTGGATAGGCACATCATAGTCAGAACCCCAAACCTCGAGTTTCAAAACGATATGCTTCATAGAAATCGTTTTATGATTTTTTGAATTTCGAATTTTAACATTGAAGGAGTGGGAGAAAACGCTCCGATCTGTCATGCTTTGTCCAGAAACTCCTACAGTTTTCAGCCGATCTTTACCAAACTTCTTACTGACCTACTCGACTTAATAAAGGATGCTATTTAATGGGACATTGAAATAATTTAAAATGTCCCTGAATAACAATTTAAACGGTCATTTTTGAAGGTGTCCCTGCGAATAATTTAGAAAGTCCCTAAACAAAAATTTAAAATGTCCCTGCCACCCGTGATTTTGTACATACGCAAGTTATTGTGTTTATTTCTGGTAAGAGTGCATAACTGTAGGCAATGTCATAGTATATTAAGTCATAATCAAAAAATAATCAGTGTAATTAAGTAACATTAATAATCACAGGATAAGAGAAATTAACATATTATTTACATACATAAAACGCTCTACGTTTCTTATTCGTTGTATACTTCGTTACTGTTTTAAGCCTAAGTATAAAATATACTCTCTCTATGTTTATCTACCACAATTTACCTTTTCAATGTCTGCAGGGACATTTTAAATTTTAGCTTATAAGGAAGCGAGCTTATAGAACCGCACAGTCCGTCCGTCCGTCCGTCCGTTCGCCAACACTGTAACTTTTGAACGCAACGACGGAAGTTAACCAAACTTAGCAAAAACAATGCCTACGGACCAGTGACGAACCCTATTCATTTTGATTTAAATCGGTCTATAGGTTGCTGAGATGCCGCGCGCTCACTTTGTCTTCATTTTGATAGTCAAAATGAAAAATTGGCATTAAATGGACATTAAAAGTTCAAATGTGCTTCCAATGGATTGTTAGCGAGATAGTATAAAATATTAAATGCCGCTTCGACCAAATTTAAGATTTTATAATAAAGTAAATAAAACTGGAAAATATAATAAATAATTATAGGACAGAAATAAATCTATTTCGCATTTATTTGCAAATAGAGAGTTAAATTAAATTTTTCGAATTTCTTTTCATTATGATAGCCAACATTAATCAATTTTGATTTTCTGTTGATTTTCATAGTCAACTATAATATAAATTTGATTTTCTGTTGATTTTCATAGTCAACATTAATCACTTTTGATTTTCTGTTGATTTTCATAGTTTAACATTAAACAATTTTGTTTTTCTGCTGATTTTCATAGTCAACATTAATCACTTCTGTTTTTCTGCTGACTTTCATAGTCAACATTAATCACTTCTGTTTTTCTGCTGATTTTCATAGTCAACATTAGTCACTTCTGTTTTCCTGCTGACTTTCATAGTCAACATAAATGAATTCTTGATTTTCTGTTGATTTTCGTAGTCAATAATTATCTATTTTGATTTGCTGTTGATTTTCATAGTCAGTAATTACCTATTTTGATTTTCTGTTGATTTTCAAAGTCAACATTAATCAATTTCGACTTTCTGTGGATTTTCATAGTCAACATTAATCAATTTCGACTTTCTGTGGATTTTCATAGTCAACATTAATCAATTTCGAATTTCTGTTGATTTTCATAGTCAACAATTATATGTTTTTATTTTTTGTTGATTTCAATGTTGTCAATGTTAATTTGTTAATCTGCTTTGGTTTTCTGTTGACTATGATGGTCACACATTTTGTGATTCATACATTTTGATTTTGATATTCAATATTAACCAATAGACATAAAAAAACCTATTTCTATTATTCTACTAAAGCTGTGTTCACGGTCCCCTTCACTCAGGTGAGCTTCTGTTACTGCTTGCCGTAGGTTTTTTCATGCCTTGGAATTATTCGTAAAAACATGGATTTAATAAATTCTTATAAAATGATAGGAATGATTTTAAGCTTTATTTAATGTTTACAAAGAGAAACATTGGAACAATTTTCGAATTTATACGGAATTATTTGCTTTTTCATTAGAAATATTCGAAACTCACGAATTCAAATATCATTCCATACTGCGCCTTACTGTACCATACTACTTACATTCA